>CM049588.1:27141237-27456237 GCA_027123335.1 Amphiprion clarkii | reverse complement strand
GCAACACACACAGCAACACACAGTAACACACACAGCAACACACACAGTAACACACACAGCAACACACAGTAACACACACAGCGACACACACAGCGACACACACAGCGACACACACAGCGACACACACAGCGACACACACAGCAACACACACAGCAACACACAGTAACACACAGCAACACCCACAGCAACAAACAGACTTACTGCGATGTCTCCTGGTTGAAGCCTCATTCCTGCCAGAGACGCTGAAAAACAGAAACTCAAGTTAACGAGTCAATAATCTGGATATTATCGCACAAAATATCCAATAAAACATTAAAGCATAAAGTAATGGGCAACTTGGATAAATCCCCAGACGTGGTTCAGAGAATCACCACCACCATCTAGTGGTGGAACGTTGGACTCTCAGGATCCAGCTGGAGCTTCAGACCTTCAGCTGCTTCCTGACATGACTTCTAGACGTGAACACAGAAATCCTCTCCTGTTTTTCAGACTCCTGTAAGTCTGAGGGTTTTTAAAGGGTTTCCTCCAGGATTCAGGGTTTATTTAGATTCTTTTCATCACTTTAAGGTTTGAAAGACGAGTTCCCTCTAAAATAAATAAATTCTACAGAACGACGTCAACAATCAGCCAGAAACTGTAAAAACAGAAACATGAGGTTCCACCTACCTGGATTATCTCCAGTAAAAGACACGACTCTGCAGCTCTCAGAGAAACCAAACCGATGGACGAAGTAGGACGAGACGGAGCCCTGGAACACAGCAGGGACCAGTAAGGACCAGCAGGGACCAGCAGGGACCAGTAGAGACCAGTAGAGACCAGTAGGGGCCATTAGGGACCAGTAGAGACCAGTAGGGGCCATTAGGGACCAGTAGAGACCAGTAGAGACCAGTAGGGGCCATTAGGGACCAGTAGAGACCAGTAGGGGCCATTAGGGACCAGTAGGGACCAGTAGAGACCAGTAGGGGCCATTAGGCCATTAGGGACCAGTAGAGACCAGTAGAGACCAGTAGGGGCCATTAGGGACCAGTAGGGACCAGTAGGGGCCATTAGGGACCAGTAGAGACCAGTAGAGACCAGTAGGGGCCATTAGGGACCAGTAGGGACCAGTAGGGACCAGTAGAGACCAGTAGGGACCAGTAGGGACCAGCAGGGACCATTAGGGACCAGTAGGGACCAGTAGGGGCCATTAGGGACCAGTAGAGACCAGTAGAGACCAGTAGGGGCCATTAGGGACCAGTAGAGACCAGCAGGGACCAGTAGGGACCAGTAGGGGCCAGTAGGGACCAGTAGGGGCCATTAGGGACCAGTAGAGACCAGTAGAGACCAGTAGGGGCCATTAGGGACCAGTAGAGACCAGCAGGGACCAGTAGGGACCAGTAGGGGCCAGTACAGACCAGTAGGGGCCATTAGGGACCAGTAGGGACCAGTAGGGGCCATTAGGGACCAGTAGAGACCAGTAGAGACCAGTAGGGGCCATTAGGGACCAGTAGAGACCAGCAGGGACCAGTAAGGACCAGCAGGGACCAGCAGGGACCAGTAGAGACCAGTAGGGACCAGTAGGGACCATTAGGGACCAGTAGAGACCAGTAGAGACCAGTAGGGGCCATTAGGGACCAGTAGAGACCAGTAGGGGCCATTAGGGACCAGTAGGGACCAGTAGAGACCAGTAGGGGCCATTAGGCCATTAGGGACCAGTAGAGACCAGTAGAGACCAGTAGGGGCCATTAGGGACCAGTAGGGACCAGTAGGGGCCATTAGGGACGAGTAGAGACCAGTAGAGACCAGTAGGGGCCATTAGGGACCAGTAGGGACCAGTAGGGACCAGTAGAGACCAGTAGGGACCAGTAGGGACCAGCAGGGACCATTAGGGACCAGTAGGGACCAGTAGGGGCCATTAGGGACCAGTAGAGACCAGCAGGGACCAGTAGGGACCAGTAGGGGCCAGTACAGACCAGTACGTAGAGACCAGTCTTACCAGCACAGATGTGGAGGGCAGTGCAGCTCCCAGGAGTTGATCCAGATGTGGAGCAGTGGCTTCCAGGCAGATCTGAGACCAGTTTCTGGTCCTGATGTCCAACAGATTCATCCCAGAACCTGAAGAAAGAAAGAAAGAATGAATGAATGAATGAATGAATGAATGAATGAATCAATCAATCAATCAATCAATCAATCAATCAATCAATCAATCAGCTGATTGGTCACAGCCTGTGATAAAGACTTTACAAACTTTACCGTCGCTGTAGTCGATGGCGGCATAACCACCCAGGAAGAGAGACGCTGCAAAACTGCTGACCAATGAGATCCTCTGAAAACACACGAGAAAAGAGGTCACAGGTGTGATGGTGGACAGGTGTGATGGTGGACAGGTGTGATGGTGGACAGGTGTAGAGGAGCTCTACCTCGGTGTCCATGAACTCGTCTAGTCTGGTCTGACGTAGTTTGGCGATCTGGTTTCCTGTGAAACGCTGCAGATAAACGTACCGACAATGTTCTGTAAAGGTTCTACTGAAAATGTCTTTAAATGCCCTTAAATAGACATACACGTTAACAGAAAGACAGGCAGACAGACAGACCTCGTATCCTCTGGACCCAGTGATCTCTGCCAGTCTCTCAGCGCCCCCTGCTGCTGCCTCCAGGTCTAAACACTGTTTACTGCTGCTGGAGTCCATCCAGACTGGACTGTCTGAGACAGAGAAGCTGTCCTGGAGGAGACACAGAGACACCTGAGGACAACACACACACACTATAACACACACACACACACACACACACACACACACACACACACACACACACACACACACACACTATAACACACTCTCTCTCACCTGCAGCAGCTGTTCCAGGTTCTGATCCGGGTCCAGATGTTTCAGAGTCTCAGAAGCTCCAGTTCTCCAGAACACGCTGCCGTGTTGCTGAGGAGTAGACAGAGAAACTGTCAGATGTTTGATGATCAATAATCTGTGGACACTTTCTTCAGTAACAATCATTTTATTATTGATCAATCGATTGAGAAAACGGTGAAAAATGTTTCAGAGCTGCAGATGAAGAGAAAGCTGAAAACGTTCTCAACAACAGAGGAACCTGTGTTCTCCTGAAAAGTGGCTCAGACTGATTGCTGATCAGAACAGCTGATTGATGATCAGAACAGCTGATTGATGATCAGAACAGCTGACTGATGATCAGAACAGCTGATTGATGATCAGAACAGCTGATTGATGATCAGAACAGCTGATTGATGATCAGAACAGCTGATTGATGATCAGAACAGCTGATTGATGATCAGAACAGCTGATTGATGATCAGAACAGCTGACTGATGATCAGAACAGCTGACTGATGATCAGAACAGCTGATTGATTGTTTGTTGCAGCTCTAGAGAACAGAATCTTTAGTAGAGGGTTTTCGAAGCTGCATCACGTCTTTAATTCAGGAGAAGAATCTGGATTTAGCCTAAATGTGAACAAACTGATGACGGTTTAACATATAATCATATTCTAAGGGACCAAAAGTATTTGATGATGAACTGTAGATTAATCAATAAACTGTTCAGTCTCCAGAATGGGGAAGAATCAGTCCAATGCCAGAGATGAGAAACGTTTAGTTTTATTCAGTTTTCTGGCACTAAGCCAGAAAATGTTCACACTGAAGAAGAAATTAGACAGTTTTGATTTAAAAAGTATTTTATTAGCTTCGAAATATGTGACTGATACATTAGCAGTGACTGATATCCATTATTGGTGATTGATACTTATTATGACAATCGCCTGTGTGTGACTTATGACTGTTAGTGATTGATGCATTTTTAGTGATTGATGCATTGTATACAACTGATATGTCTATGTGATTGATACCCATTAGCAGTGATTGTTATGATTATTTGTGATTTATACGTATAATCTGTTATTGATCATTATCATCTGTGGTGGATGCATTGTCCGTGATTTATACCCAGTACCAGTGATTGATAATTAATATCTGTGGTTGGTATTCATTAGCAGTGTTTGATACCGATTTCTTGTAATTGATATGATTATTAGTGATTGATATTTGTTATCTATTATTGATCATTATTATCAGTGATTGACACTGAGGAGGAAAGAAACCAGAAAATGTTCACACTGACGGAGAATTTAGGCAGTTTTGATGAAAGATGCATTAGTTTCCAAAATATGTGACTGATATATTACCCGTGATTGATATTTATTATGATTATTGTGTGTGATACATGCATTAGCAGAAACTGGTACAATTAGCGGTGATTGATACCCATTAGCAATGACTGACATGATTATTTGTGATTGATACTTCTAATCTATTGACCAATATTATCTGTGATTGATACTCATTATCAACAACTAATGTTCATTATTAGTGATTGATATTCATTAGCAGTAATTAATACTTATTTCTTCTAATTTATATGGTTATTTGTGATTGATATATGTGGTCGATATAAATATTAGTGATTTATAACTATTATTAGTGACTGACACTTATGATCTATTATTGATTATACGTTCAGTTTTATTCAGTTTTCTGTCACTGAGGAGGAAAGAAACCAGGAAATGTTCACACTGAAGAAGAATTTAGGCAGTTTTGATTACGCCTTTGATGGGTCAAGAGATACCCCTTTTCCACTGAATATGGGTAACTTTGGACCCATGTTGTGCATCAAAGGGTTAGAAATGTATTGTAAACTTTATCTTTAGCTTTAAACAGCTGAGCCACAGTGAATACACCTTTAAATGAGCAGCTTTAGGTCATATTTAATAAACCGTTACAGATGCTGACAGCTTCACAGTCAGCATCTTTAACGGTTTAGGCTGATCAATTATTAATTATTGATGACGGTGAACTCAGCATCTGTTCTGCTGACCTGTTAAACTAAAACCATCCTCAGACTTTCAGACACTTTCCTGCAGCTCTGTTTTATTTCATTATTTTAATTAAAAACTGGGTGAAAGAAGCTCCGCCTCACCTGGCCGCTGCCCGACAGCGCTCTGACACCAGCAAAGTCAAATGCCGCCCTCTTCATCTTATCCAATAGTAGGTCGAGGGCCTGAGGAAGAGATGACAGCCAATCAGAGGCACGGGGCCGGGTCATGTGACAGTCAGCTGAGAAAACACCTGCGACTCACCTGGACCCACATCAGCACAGGTGAGGTGACTGTCAACCTGTCAGCGTGGATGTGGACTCCGCCCTGAGTCCTGGCCAAAACAAACAAATAAAAAAACAACATGGCGGTGTCACCATGGCAACAGATGCAGCACAGCGACACTCAATCCTGCAAATTACTGAATAATAACAGCAAATATCAGTAGAGTAATGACATGTTTAGGATTAAAATACACTTAAACTGAGTACTTTTACTGTCAAATACTGTGAAAGAATGAAATACTATTTATTGATGTGGACATTATTTACATTTAACATGTAAATTAAAACTTCTTTCTGAGATTTTATTGGATATTATGTGTAATTTAACAGAACACAGAATAAGTGATTGTTACTTTGTATCAGTGATTAATATGAATACTAGTGATTGATACTTAATGTTTATGATTATTAGCAGTGACTGATACCAATTAGGTGTGATTGGTACATTTGCAGTGATTGATCCACTAGCAGTAGTTGATGTTACCCATGATTGATATGTTAGCAGTGAGTGATATGTTACCTGTTATTGATATGTTAGCAGTGTTTGATGCATTAGCAGTGATTGATATGTTAGCAGTGACTGATATGTTAGCAGTAACTGATGCATTAGCAGTGACTGATATGTTAGCAGTGACTGATATGTTAGCAGTGACTGATATGTTAGCAGTGACTGATATGTTAGCAGTGACTGATATGTTAGCAGTGATTGATATGTTAGCAGTGACTGATATGTTAGCAGTAACTGATGCATTAGCAGTGACTGATATGTTAGCAGTGACTGATATGTTAGCAGTGACTGATATGTTAGCAGTGACTGATATGTTAGCAGTGATTGATATGTTAGCAGTGACTGATATGTTAGCAGTGATTGATATGTTAGCAGTGACTGATATGTTAGCAGTAACTGATGCATTAGCAGTGACTGATATGTTAGCAGTGACTGATATGTTAGCAGTGACTGATATGTTAGCAGTGACTGATATGTTAGCAGTGATTGATATGTTAGCAGTGACTGATATGTTAGCAGTGACTGATATGTTAGCAGTGACTGATATGTTAGCAGTGATTGATATGTTAGCAGTGATTGATATGTTAGCAGTGACTGATATGTTAGCAGTGACTGATATGTTAGCAGTGACTGATATGTTAGCAGTGATTGATATGTTAGCAGTAACTGATATGTTAGCAGTGACTGATATGTTAGCAGTAACTGATATGTTAGCAGTGACTGATATGTTAGCAGTGACTGATATGTTAGCAGTGACTGATATGTTAGCAGTGATTGATATGTTAGCAGTGACTGATATGTTAGCAGTAACTGATGCATTAGCAGTGACTGATATGTTAGCAGTGATTGATATGTTAGCAGTGACTGATATGTTAGCAGTGACTGATATGTTAGCAGTGACTGATATGTTAGCAGTGATTGATATGTTAGCAGTGATCAGGATTTAGGTTTTGTTGAGCCTTGTTGGACAAAGGAAGTCAAGAAAACATCAACGTTGAGCCGCCTGACATCTGAATGTGTTTGTTTCTGTATTTGCACATTTGTAAGTGAAATATCTGAATATCAGAGACATCCTTTAATTCAGACACATGAAGCTAAACCCTCAGCAGAAGGAATAAAGACGCTGCTGGTACCTGAAGTCTGGCAGCTCCGAGTCGAACTGAACGCTGCTCTGATGAACCACGCTGAGGTTTCCATCGATGACCACCGCCTTCAGCTGCAGGAAACCAAGAGCAAGTTAGAAAGCCACAGAAAACTCCTGAACATCCACTCTGAGCTGCATTCAGGAGCACAAACAGAACAGGAAGAGCTCAGGGGGACACCGTTAGGCCACATTCATCAACATTTTCCACATATTTCATTAGATTTGTACATGAAACTGTGACGTTATTAATATTGTTTATATATTTCTGATAGATTAAAATGACTTTAAATAACTTTTAGCTTTGATCTTTAAATGATCATTGAAGTTCTACTTTATGAAAACAAACAAAAACCTAAAAATTAAATCATGTAACCGTTCTATTTTAATGAGATGGTGATTTGTTTCATGATTTCTACAGTTTTTTCTTCTGTTTTGGTTCTGCAGCAGGTTTCTCAGTTTTCCTCTATTTGTTCTGCCAGTGTTTAATCTGCTGTTATCCTGATAACTGATATTTACTTTATATTTTAGATTTCACTGAAGAACACAAACATAATAAACCATCAGCTCCATTTCCAGTTCCTACTGCTGTCTCCTGTTACTGATCAATAACCGATACTGAAGGTGGACCTGATCCCCAGACTGGGATCGTGCAGGATCAATGATCTGATCAGAGATTCTCATCGATCAGCTGATCGATCCAGCTGCTGCACGCGGGTCAAAGTCTGCCTGATCACTTCCGCTGCAGCTGAACCCGTCACGTGACTCACAGTGAATGACTTTAACAAACAAACAAACAAACAAATATTTCACACTCAAACTGCAGCTAAAACAAAACAAACTCTCCGCCTTCCGTGTCTGCGCAGTAGGCTCCATTCTTAACTGTACTGCGCATCACTGAAGCACCGCGTGACCTCCAGGTGAGTTTTGTGGTTTTACCTGCTGCGTGCTGAAGTCCAGGCCCAGGTACAGAGAGTCCCGACCGGCCGCCATGCGCCCAGAATACACCGACACACCGGCGGACCGGAGCGGGTTAACGGTGAAGAGACGGCTGCGCATGCGCACTGCCTCGTGTCCACACAGACCGCTCAAAGGTTAACCAGCAGCAACTGTGACCTCAGTTTCCATGGCAACACCTGACCGAAAACACAGTTAACACGTGTTGGTCTGAAGTGGAGGTCAGAAAGTCAGGTTTAGAGCTTTACAGCAGTATAAACGGGTTTTAACCGGTTTAAAGTGGTTTGAAGCGGTTTAAAGTGGGTATAAACTGATATAAACCGGTGTAAACTGGTATTTTATGACATAATCTAATTTAAATTGGTATGATCTGATTTAAACTGGATTAATAATATGGTATAATCTGGTATAGACTGCTATAATCTGATTTAATGTGCTATAATATGGATATAAACTGGCATAATCTAATTTAATTTGGTATAATCTGGTATAATATGGGTATAAACTGGTATAATATGGTTATAATCTGATATAAACTGGAACAATCTGAGTATAAACTAGTATAATCTGGTATAATCTGTTATAAACTAGAATAATATGGATATAATCTGGTATAATCAGGGTATAAACTGGTGTAATCTGGGTATAATCTGTTATAAACTAGGATAATCTGGGTATAAACTGGTATAATCTGGTATAAACTGTGAGTTTCTCTGCTGCAGCCTCTCAGCTGAGTCTTCTGTTGGCTGTTAAATAATCTTCTCAACAGTGGGGTGTGATTGTGTGAACAGAGAAGGTCGGAACTTTGTCCTCCACTGTTTACACTTTAATCAAAGGTAGAATACTGGATGGAGTGTTTGTTCACCTCCTGCTCGACCAGGTAGCAGCAGAAACAGCAACCTCGTTCCTCAGCTCGTTCTCCTCACACCTGAAGCTGGATTCTTCTCGCCTCGTCTGGATGCATCCAGGTGGATTTTAGCAGCAGGTTTTCACAGCTTCCGGGATAAAACACCTGCAGCAGGTGTGTTTCTGCTGCCAACAGGATGTCCTGCTGCTGCTGCGTGACGCCCAGACAGCTGCTGGACGGTAAACATTCAGCTTTATGAGCAGATCTGATGTTAGCGGAAACACACTGCCTCCGTTTAAACCTGGGTTTTATCAGGACTGGAGCTGGATAGAAAATAATTCAGTAACATTCAGGTGTTCAGGTGATCAGGTGTTCCAGGTAACTCTGTGTCCTGCTGCAGGGATCCAGGAGGAGGACTGGGATCAGATGGAGGTGTCGGTTCTGAGGGAACGGTACCGGAGCTGCAGGGAGACACAGAGGATCCACCCTCAGGTGCTGCTGCTCCAGACAGGTGAGCTCTGAGGGTCCACTGTTGGTTCCTCTAGTGTTCTATAACTGCTGTATGGTTCCTCTAGTGTTCTATATCTGCTGTATGGTTCCTCTAGTGTTCTATATCTGCTGTATGGTTCCTCTAGTGTTCTATATCTGCTGTATGGTTCCTCTAGTGTTCTATATCTGCTGTATGGTTCCTCTAGTGTTCTATGTCTGATTTATGGTTCCTCTAGTGTTCTATGTCTGATTTATGGTTCCTCTAGTGTTCTATGTCTGATTTATGGTTCCTCTAGTGTTCTATATCTGCTGTATGGTTCCTCTAGTGTTCTATATCTGCTGTATGGTTCCTCTAGTGTTCTATGTCTGATTTATGGTTCCTCTAGTGTTCTATGTCTGATTTATGGTTCCTCTAGTGTTCTATATCTGCTGTATGGTTCCTCTAGTGTTCTATATCTGCTGTATGGTTCCTCTAGTGTTCTATATCTGCTGTATGGTTCCTCTAGTGTTCTATAACTGATTTATGGTTCCTCTAGTGTTCTATATTTGATTTATGGTTCCTCTAGTGTTCTATAACTGCTGTATGGTTCCTCTAGTGTTCTAAAACTGCTTTTTCTTCATGGTTCTACCACCTTCCAAACTCACATTCAGTTTTTTCTGTCTTCAGTCTCTGAAGACGTCGTCACCGTTCCTCAGGGTTTGATGTTGCCGTGGGAACCAACCAGCACCTCGGACCTCGACCTGACCTTTGACCCCTGGCACGTCCACCTGGACCTGCACCGGCGCTGCAGAACCGGAGGAACCGGAACCAGCACCAGAAGCAGCAGGTAGGACACGTCTAGTGGTTCTAGTTGTTGGTTTTCCACTGATGATCTGTTAAAGACGGAACGTCACAGTTTTAGACCTACGGAACCTGCAGCCATCGTCCAGACCAGGTTCTAGTAGTTCTAGACACATTATCTATTGGCATTGACTTTAAAGGAATCTTAGAATTTAGTTGTAGTTCTGGACACATTTCAGGTCATTTCTGATATTTTTTTTGTAGTTTCAAGTACTTTTAGTCATATTTTGAGTGATTTTTAACCATTTTGAGTCATTCCCAACAGGTTTCACATAAATGTAGACATATTTTATGGTAATTTGAATATTTTATGGTAATATAGACATTGTTTGAGTCATTCTTGACACGTTTTATGCAACGTTTTCACATGTTCCATGTCATTCTGGACCTTTTTAGTCATTCTAGAATGACTAAAAAGGTCCAGAATGACATGGAATATGTAAAACATGAGTTGAACTTTAATGTGACGCTGAGCACGTTTCTCTGATGCTCTCCAGAATCCGTCCTGCTTCGTTTCTGAGCAGACATCTGGTTTTCCTCTGCAGGCGTTTGGAGTCTGGAGACAGAAACGTGTCGTTGGGTTCGGATTCTCTCGGCAGCTCCAGAGAAACGTCGCTCTGCGGTTCGTCCAGCAGCTCCAGAGACGACCGCCTCGCTGCCGCTCTGGACTCTGACGGATCTGGAGAGGACCTGCATCCAGACCTGCAGCAGCTCCAGACCCACCAGGAGAACAGCAGCAGGTCCAGGAGGCTCCTCAGCTTCCCGTTCCCCAGCAGGAAGACCCCCAGGATCTCCGAGGCCGCCCGCCGGCTCGGCATGTACTCATCCTTCTGACAAGCTTTAAATATTCCGGGTTATTCTGGACCTTTTTAGTCATTCTGGCCAGGGTTTGTCATTTTGGACTTGTACTGGCATTTTTATTGACTTTAAAGGAATCTAGGATATTTTGTTGTAATTCTGAACACATTTTTGACATTTTTTTGTATTTTCAAGTCATTTTGGACATATTTTCAGTAATTTTGAACAATTTTTGAGTCATTCCCAAAAGGTTTCAATTAAATGTAGACATATTTTATGGTAATTTAAATATTTTTTTCTAATATTGACATTCTTTGAGTCATTCTTGACACGTTTTACGTAACGTTTTCACTTATCCCATGTAATTTTGGACCTTTTTTGAGTCATTCTGGACAGATGTTGAGTAATTTTGGACTTTTTTTGGCACTTTTAATGACTCTTGGATATTTTGTTGTAATTCTGCACAAATTTCAAGTCAGTTTTTATATTTTTTTGTAGTTTCAAGTAATTTTGGGCATATTTTATGTCATTTTGGACATTTATTGTAATTTTAGAAGAATTTGAAGTAGCTGCAGATATTTTGTTGTAAATCTGAACAAATTTAAAGTAATTTTCACATATTTGAAGATGTCTTTTCTAATTCTGGAAAGACCAGTCAGCTTTCTACAAACAGAGCGAGGACGGATTCTGAAGTTCATCAGAGAAATGTGTTCAGCTGAAAACCTCTGGAAATAAAAACAAAAAACACAACCTGTGAGATCTGACAGCGAAACATACAATAAAACATCAGTGTAGCGTTCAAAATGTTCACAATAACAGCAGAAGTGTGTAACAGCCGGCCGGATTCACACTGATCCAGAGTCTGTATGGATAAACCAGGACAGCAGTGCAAACGGAAGAAAATAAAACCTGTCAACCTGTTTCTGTTCCATTTTTCTTCGTTCAGCTGACAGAACATCAAGTTCTACTAATTTTTTAAATACAGTGTTTTAATCAAATGTTCAAAGTAGTTTTATTTTATAATTTTTTTGGTGTTTTATTTTATCATGTTGTTTTTTTCTATTTTATTACTTAAATGTTTAATTTTCATTTATTTAATTTTTTTAATTTCATGATTTGCTTATTTTATTTTTTCATATTTGTTATTTATTTTTGTTTTATCACTTTGGGTATTTTATTTAGTTTTCTTTCACCCCATTTGGTGTTTTGTTTTTGTTTAATCATTTTGGAAATTTACTCTTATTTTACTTTACTTTTTTTAACATTTCATTTAATATAATTTAATTTTAGGATTTTTGGTATTTTCTTTTATTCCATCACTTTGTTATTATTTAACCACTTTGGGTTTTCTAATTTTATTTTATCTATGTGGATTTTTACAATATTTTTTTGGCTGTTCATTTTCTATGATCACATTTGGTATTTTGTTTAGTTTTATCACTTTGGATATTTGGTTTTGCTTTACTTCATATTTCAATTTAAATTGTTTTTATTTTAGCACAATTTGTATTTTATTTTATCACTTTGGAGATTACATTTTTATTTAATCATTTTGGGTGTTTTCATATTTATTTTATATTATTTGCAATTTTATTTTGTTTTATTATTTTTTGGTGTTTTATTTTATTTTTCTGTGGGATCCTACTTGGTTTGAAAAGTTGCGCTCATTCAGAAACACATGACTTTGGACCCTCATACGGCGCCGTAGTGTGTCAAAGATCGTCTACCTCCAGAAGATGCTCCTCCTGGATGCTCTCTGACGGACCGCAGCTTCACCTGTTCTCAGCGGACGGAGGTGACGTTGTTGGGATCCGGAAACGCGCTAGGAGTGAGCATCTGCTGCGTCGCACCTCCTTCCCAGAAACGACAGACTCATAAAAACAATATCATCCAGCGGAGCGTTAACGGACATTTAACCGACATTTAAACCGCGGAGCCGCCGGTCACCGGGTCCTCTGACACCGAGGTAACTCACAGGAACACTTCCCGCCGACAGCGACTCCTGACAGGCTCAGGTCGGAGCATTTAGCGGCTGTGTTAGCAGCTAGGGTTAGCTAGCTGCTAGCTGGAGTTAGCTGCAGTCAAACCTGTTAATTCTCCAAAATGACGACTTAATTCCAACTAGCAGCTTCTAGAAAACACACTGAAGTCTTTTTAGTTTTCTGAGCTTCAGAGGAAGCTTCATGAAGTTTCAAGTTTTCTACACCAGATGTTTTTTGCAAGTCCTGCTCGAAACCACTGAAACTTACATTTCCCACAATGCAACTGGGTAGTCATGTGACATCAGAGAAGTAATTAGGGAATGTAAAAATATCAAAAATGACTTTAAATTTGTTCAGAATTTCCACAAAATTCATTTAAAGTGATTAACAATGCCAATAAAAGTCCCAAATAACAGAAAATATGTCGAAAATTACTTAAAATCTGTCCAGAATGACTCGGAGAAAAAAAGGTCCAAAACGACATGGAATATGAAAAAAATGACATAAAACGTATCAAGAATGACTCATAGAATGTCAGTATTACAAAAAATATCCAAAATTTCTTAAAATATGTTTACATTTATTTGAAACCTGTTTGGAATGATTCAGAAATGGTTCAAAATTGCTCAAAATATGTCCAAATTGACTTGAAAATAAAAACAAATGTCAAAAATGGCTTTGAATGTGTTTAGAATTACAGCAAAATATCCTAGATTCCTTAAAAGTCATTAAAAATGCCAGTAAAAGTCCGAAATAACAGAAAATGTGTCCAAAATTGCTTATAATCTGTACAGAATGACTCAAAAAAAGTCCAAAATGACATAGAATATGCAAAAAATGACTTGAAATGTGTCAAGATCGACTCAAAGAATGTCAATATTAAACAAAAATAAATTCAAAATTCCTTAAAATATGCCTAAATTGACCTACTGTTGTTGTTGTTTACCAGTTGTCGTTGTTTCCAGGGAGGATGGCAGAACAGAACACGGAGGCGAAGCTGAAGAACCTTCTGAAGGAGGAGAAGATCCAGCTGTGGAACCCTCCATACACCGACGATGACAACCAGCCGGGGCAGCAGCACATGCAGGTCAACAACAACAACAACAACACTCAGCTGGTAGCTCCATCACACCGAGGAAAGAAGTTCTTATTCTGAATATACGTTAAAATGGACAAACTTAAAGATTTACAACAAAGCAGACAAAAACATGCAGAAAAACACACATCATAATTTAATGGATGAGACTCATTAGATCAACTCAGCAGGAAGTTTCTGCTCCAGCAGCTCTGACCACCTGGAACGTTTCATCCTCATAGATCTTACTCATTTTACCCCATTCTGGGTCATTTACCCCACTGTAGGTTCATTTTTACCCCACTGTCGGTTCATTTTACCCCACTGTAGGTTCATTTTTACCCCACTCTGGGTCATTTTTACGCCGCTCTGGATTCATTTTATCCCACTCTGGGTTCATTTTACCCCACTCTGGGTTCATTTTACCCACTGTGGGCTAATTTTACCCCACTGTAGGTTCATTTTACCCCACTCTGGATCATTTTACCCCACTGTAGGTTCATTTTACTCAACTCTGGGTTCATTTTACCCACTGTGGGCTAATTTTACCCCACTGTAGGTTCGTTTTACTCCACTCTGGGTTCATTTGACCCCACTGTAGGTTCATTTTACCCCACTCTGGATCATTTTACCCCACTGTAGGTTCGTTTTACTCCACTCTGGGTTCATTTGACCCCACTGTGGGTTCATTTGACCCACTGTGGGCTAATTTTACCCCACTGTAGGTTCATTTAACCTCTTGTGTTCAGGAGCTGGCCAATCGCTACGCTCCTCTGCTGGGTCTGTCGGCACCGGAGGTCGGCGTCGCTCTGGAGTCGATCCGAGTTCTGGCGGTGAAGAGAGGAAAAGGAAACAAGATGTTCAGAGAGACCAACGTGGCGACGCTAGAGCTGCTGCTGCCCCGAGACAGCAAGAAGGTAGTCACTTTACCTCCTTTAACTCATTGTGGACTCATTTTATATCTCGTGTTGGTCGTTTTGTGTCTCATTTTGGTTGTTCTGTATCTCGTTTATGTCATTTTGTGCCTCATTTTGTTAGTTTTGTTTCGCGTTTATGTCGTTTTGTGTCTCATTTTGGTAGTTTTGTGTCTTGTTTATGACATTTTTGTCTCATTTTGGTAGTTTTGTATTGAATTTATGTTGTTTTTGTCTCATTTTGGTTGTTTTTGTCTCATTTTGGTCGTTCTGTGTCTCATTTTGGTACTTCTGTATCTCGTTTATGTCGTTTTTCTCTCATTTTGGTAGCTTTTGTGTCTCGTTTGTCGTTTTGTCTCATTTTGATCATTTGTGTCTCGTTTATGTTGTTTTACTCTTATTTTTATAGTTTTTGTGTCATCTTGGTAGTTTTGTATCTCTTTCATGTCATTTTTGTCTCATTTTGGTCATTTGTGTCTCATTGTTGGTACTTTTGTGTCTCGTTTGTTATTTTTTCTCATTTTGGTAGTTTTGTGTCTCATTTATGTAGTTTTTGTCTCATTTTGGTAGGTTTTGTCTCATTTTTGTATTTTTGTGTCTTATTTATGAAATTTTTGTCTCATTTATGTAGTTTTTGTCTCATTTTGGTAGTTTTGTGTCTCATTTATGTAGTTTTTGTCTCATTTTGGTAGGTTTTGTCTCATTTTTGTATTTTTGTGTCTTATTTATGAAATTTTTGTCTCATTTATGTAGTTTTTGTCTCATTTTGGTAGTTTTGTATCTCGTTTATGTCCTTTTATGTCTCATTTTGTTAGTTTTGTGTCTCATTTTGGTTGTTTGTGTCTTGTTTATGTCGTTTTTCTCTCATCTTGATAGTTTTTGTGTCATTTTGGTAATTTTTTGTCTTGTTTTATGTCGTTTTGTGGTTCATTTATGTTGTTTTTGTCTCATTTTGGTAGTTTTGTGTCTCTATGTCATTTCTTGTCCTGATTTCGCTTGATTTTTGTTATTTTGGGTTTGGATGTTGCATATTTAGTGGTGTGCCGACCTTCACGATGACGGTTTGACTTACTGACAGCTGCTGTTTGTTTTCAGGATCCGAAGGCGAAGACGTACCTGGAGACGAGGCTGGACGTGTCGCTGCAGCAGCTGATGGACAGGTACGAAGCCGAGGAGGCCATGTTTACTGCATTTATTTACACCAACCTGCTGAGCCTGTCTGTGTTTCTGCTGCAGGATCGCCGAGGAGTTTGGCCTCAAACACGTCAAACTGATCCTCAACGGGAAAACTCTGTCCGGAGGTCAGTCCAGCCATAAGAACCATCAGTGTCAGACAGCAGAATGTTCTCATTGTCCCTCACTGTGGAGGTGTTTTCCTGTGTTGTCAGACCAGCCTCTGGACCAGCAGGGCGTGAAGAACCACAGCAAGGTGATGGTGCTGAAGGTGAGCGACGCCGAGTGGAAGCAGCAGCTGATGGAGGACGAGGAGAAAAAGAAGAATCAGAACGAGAGCATCCAGAGAACCCAGAAAGGCTTCCAAATCCTGTCTGAGAGAGGTCTAGCCTCAAGCACATTTAACCTTCTGAAACCCCAGCAGCATCTCATGTCACATTTTACCTCATGGTGGTCTAATTTTACCCCACTGTGGGCTCATTTTACCCCATTGTGGGCTAATTTTACCTCACTTTAGTTTCATTTTACAGTACACACTTCCAAAGACTTCTTCAATGTGTTTCCTAAAGACAGGTGTTAGAACCTGTTTTGTTTTTCTTAAATGAATTCCAGGCTGTGTGATTGAACATGCTGTATTTTCATGGACTTTGTCAGCAGTGATGTTTCTCTGTTTGTGGTCAGACGGCAGCGAGGATCCTGACACCACGCCTTTCCTGGAGATCGGTGACCAGAAGGGAAACCCGCTGAACATCCCTCACAAGGAGAAGAAGGTGGAGTGAGCATTAAAGCACAAACCATTCACATCATAAACTTTCATTTTTGTGCAAAACTGTCAAAACTCCAGCAACACTTCTGCTTTAAAGCTGAATAACTTCACCTGTAAACATCACAGCGTCACCTTTAACAGCTTCAACTGCAGAACACACAAATGTAGAACCATAAATTACTTTTTTTGTTTGGATTTTCAGCTGTTCTGTCAGCAAAATTCACTAAATCTAACTTGAATTGATTGTGATATCTTAGCATCATGATGTGAAGCATGGTGGTGGCAGCATCATGATGTGAAGCACGGTGGTGGCAGCATCATGATGCGTTAATGATGAAAACTCCCTGTGGACTTTGTGTTTGTTCTCTGCTGGTTTCAGGCTCTGATCCTGGCTATGGGCTTCCATGAGAAAGGTCGCTCTCTGATGAAGAAGAAGCAGTACGAGAACGCTCTGTGCCACCTGCTGCAGGCCGACCAGCAGTTCAGGTAAGAACCAGCAGGAGAACCAGCAGGAAGTCTCCTGTTTTCTAGAATGTGTTTTAGGCTTCATGTGGATCTCATGTTTAGTTAGAACCACCAGGTGTAGAACGGAGCTCCGGGGTAATTACAGGCTTGTGTGTCTCCAGTCAGTGTGGCTCCGCCCTGCTGGCCTCGGTGGATAACTTCGCCGTCCTCCAGCTGGACATCGTCTGGTGCTACCAGGCCCTGGAGGCCCTCAGCTGCCTGGAGGACGGACGGAGCCGCCTGCAGAGGGCCGAGGAGTGTTTCCTCAAGTGTTACGGAGAACAGCAGCAGAGACTACTGAGGATCAAGGTGGGAGGAACACAGTACTACACGATAGTACACAGGACTATGCAGTAATACATGCAGAAATACACAGTAGTACACAGCAATATACAGTAATACACAATATAACACAAGAGTACACACAGTACTACCAAAAACACAAGCTACTTTGTGAGCTTGTGTTTTCACTGTGTTTTTATGTGTTGTATTTTATTGTTGGAGACTGTCAAAGAAGAATTTCTGTCACCATTTGGGACTGACATTAAAGTGTATCTATCTATCTATAGTCTATCTATCTATCTATCTATCTATCTGTCTATCTATCTATCTATCTATCTATCTATCTATCTATCTATCTATCTATCTATCTATCTATCTATCTATCTATCTATCTATCTATCTATAGTCTATCTATCTATCTATCTATCTATCTATCTATATCTATCTATCTATCTATCTATATCTATCTATCTATCTATCTATCTATCTATCTATAGTCTGTCTATCTATCTATCTATAGTCTATCTATCTATCTATCTATCTATAGTCTATCTATCTATCTATCTATCTATCTATCTATCTATCTATAGTCTATCGATCAATCAAACACAGTAAAACACAGTACTACTAGTTGCTGGTAGAACAGGAACAGAGAAACTAAGAAGAACTTTTCTAAAGCAGTTGTGTCGACGTTGCTGCAGGTTGTGTTACAGGTGTGTGTGTGTGTGTGTGTGTGTGTGTGTGTGTGTGTGTGTGTGTGTGTGGTCAGGGTAACACAGGCAGAGAGGACGTTCTGTTCCTGCGGCTCTATCTGCTCCAGAGTCTGATGTTCTACATCGAGGGGGACGACCGGCAGGCCCGGATGCAGCTGTCCAGAGTGAGTCCAGCAGAACCTGTAGAGGAACCACACGTTCCCCTGGTTCTGTATGAATCTGTAGAGGAACCACATTTTCTCCTGGTTCTGTGTAAAGCTTCTGTGTCCTGTGTTCTGTGTCTGTACTATCAGAGGACTCAGGTGTTCTGCTGTGGTTCTCCGTGTTCTCCAGGTGGAGTCTCTGTACAGCCGGCTGGTTCTGGACTCAGAGAAGATGGCTCAGCTGATGTCTCTGGGTTTCACCGACAGAGAAGCTCGACTGGGACTCAGAGCCTGTCAGGGAGACCTGCAGGAGGCGGCCATCCACATCAGCAACCGCAGACAGGTACGGAACACCTGGAGGAGCTCACCTGTACATACACACCTGTGTGTTTGGTAGTTACTGGTTCTGTTGGTTCCGTCTGCATCAGGAGCGAGAGGATCTGAAGCAGAGGGAGAGGCAGCGGAGGAGAACCAGGATGGAGGCCATCTCCACGCTGTCAGAGCTGGGCTTCTCCAGGAGAGACGCTGCCAGAGCTCTGCATCACGCCCACGGAGACGTGGACAAAGCTTACGGAGTCAGTGACGTTCTCTAACCCTCTGAGCTTCTGTCTTGGTCTAACTCGCTGAGCTCGTTCTTTGCTGGGTCTGAGGGTTCTAGATGAGGTTTGTTCTGTTGTGTTCTCAGATCCTCCTGGACTCCAGTCAGGCTGCTCAGGCCTCCAACAACAACTCAGAGAGCGCGCTCAGTCCGGACAAGGTGCAGCAGGTAGGCCACCGCAGGAGGGCCATGTTCTACAGGGTTCTAACAGGGATCCAACACAGATCTAACAGGGTTCCTACAAGGTTCCTGCAGGATTCCTACAGGGTTCCTACAGGGTTCTAACAGGGTTCCCTCTGGATTCTAACAGGGATCTAACAGGGTTCTGACAATGTTTAATCCAGCTGTGTTCATCCAGATGTTTAATCCAGATGTTTTAGTCCAGATGTTTAATCCAGATGTTTTAATCCAGATGTTTTAGTCCAGATGTTTAGTCCAGATGTTTTAGTCCAGATGTTTTAGTCCAGATGTTTTAGTCCAGATGTTTAGTCCAGATGTTTTAGTCCAGATGTTTAATCCAGATGTTTGCGTCCCTCCAGCTGCTCTATCTGGGTTTTGAGCGTGACTCCTCTGAGGCGGCTCTCAGATTGACAGGTGGAGACGTCCAATCAGCCACTCAGCTGCTGCTGGACAACCAGGGCTTCATCTCTTCAGAGCTGCTGAGTCCTCCATCCACCTCCAGCTCCTCCTCACCGTCCTCCGAGGAACCCAGCACCTCCTCCACTTGCCCAGGTACCGGCACACCCAGAACACGTTTAAAACATGTCGAAAACACGTCCATATTATGTCTACAATACATCTACAACATGTCTGCAACATATCTGCAATGCATCTATGACACATCCACGTTTGTTTGTTTGTTTCCTGCTGCCTGTAAACTGATGGAAGTCTCGTGGTTTCTCCTCAGAGGACACGGAGCTGGTGAACGAGGTGCTGGAGGACATCTCTCATCACGAGGAGGACTACCTGGACCTGACGCTGGAGGAGGAGAGTGAACTCATCGCCGCCATGAAGACCTACCTGAGCCGAGAGGCGACGCTCAGCTAGAACCAGAGTCCGTCCCAGAACCACCCAGCGTCGCTTTGAGCTCCGTCTGGAGCCGTCCAGATGTTCAACAGGGCTGCTTTCAGCCACAAAGGGACGATCAGCAGCAAAGCACCAAAGCATGAAGCAGCCTCACCTCACACACGACTGTTTCCTCATTCCACAGGCGTGTTCAGCAATAATTCAGTTCAGGAAAAGTGGTCGTGAAGCTGTGGAGAGGTTCAGATTTATTTTTCACCTCTGAATGGATCCGTGTTGTTTTCTAAATAAACTCTGCTCCATTTTTGATTTGTTGTTCTGAAGGCAGTAAGCAAAGTTTTGTGTTTGTGTTTCCTGTTGACGTTGAGACAATAAAGAGGATGAAGGTTGTCTCTGACTCGCTTTGTCTGAAAACTTCACGGAAATCTGAAGCAAACTTCTGAAGTGTTGCGAAAAATCAAACCAAAACCTGAATTAGTTTTGTTTCCACTAAGCAGCTGCTTAACTAGGCTATAGTTTAACCAGAAGCTGGCGCTAAAGGTAATACTAGCTGTGATAAGCTGGAAACAAAACTGGTTTCATTGGTTCAATGGTTCCCACGTTATTCTTCAAATGTTCCCAGCTGGAACCTTTCAACTGTAAACAGAAAAAAACTAAATTCTTGTTGGAAGAAAAGTTTTCTCCAATCAGAACCAGAGTTTTAAAGATGCTTCAACGTCTTCAGGATGATGCAGCTGAGATTTTACAAGTCTACGTTTCACCATTTGATCTGGACCTGGTCTGATCTGGTCCAGATGTGAAAGAGAAGTATATTTTATCCTAGGCTTAGGTTTAGCTTAGCATAATGTTATCTTGATCTGGCTATGATTAGCATAGCACCTAATGCTATCTTTTTTTGGCTGAAGTAGTGACTAATCTCTTGTCTAACTCGAGTTCATGACATCTTATTCAGACTAACATTACCTTGTTAAGCTAATGCAGCAGATAATGCTATCTTAGTATGGCTGAAGTAGCGCCAAATGTTTTCTTCAGGCTAACATGGCAGCTTATGCTATCTGGTTGAGACTGATGTTAGCAGGGCTAGGCTAATGTGGTACATAACATTGTTCATTTAGGCTAAAGTTGCAGCTAGGGTTGTTTCTAGGCTAACAGAGCGGCCTATATCTTCTTGTTTAGGCTAATGTAGCAGCAAACATTATCTTATTTAGGCTAAAGTAGCAGCTAATATCTCTCAGCCAACATAGCTAGCTTATGTTATTTTGTTTAGGCTGATGTTGTCTTGTTCTGACTATTCTAAGCTTGTTTATGCTAATGTAGCACATAATATTATCTTGAATCTCTTGAAGCTAACATTATCTCTAGGCTAAGAGATCAGTTTATGCTATCTTGTTTAGGTTTAAGTAGCATCTAAAGTAATTTCTATGCTAACATAGCATGTGTTATCATGTTAAGGCTAATAAGTACAGTGTATGTTATTGTCTTTAGGCTAGGAATATCTTGTTCTGGCTATCACCAGCTTGTTTATGCTAAAGTATTATCTTATTTTGGCTATAGAATGCTGAGTAGCGGCTAATGTTTATTCTAGGCTATGAGAGCAGCATGTGATATCTTACTTAAGCCAACATTGCAGCTTATGTTATTCTGTTTAGGCTAATGTTACCTTGTTCTGGTTATAGTAGTGGCAAAACGTTATCTTTAGGCTAAGAGATCAGCTTATGATAACTTGTTTAGGCTAGCATAGCAGTTTGTTATCTTATTTAGTCTCAAGTAGAATCTAAAGTCATTTCTATGCTAACATAGCAGCATATGTTATCGTGTTAAGGCTAATAAATACAGTGTATATTGTCATGTTTAGGCTAGGAATATCTTGTTCTGGCTATAGTAGCGGCTAAATGTTATCTGTAGGCTAAGAGATCAGCTTATGCTATTGTGTTTAGGCTAACATGGCAGTTTATGCTATTGTGTTTAGACTAATACTGTAGCTTATGATATCTTGATCTGGCTATCATTAGCTTATTTAGGCTAGTAAACACAATACTATCTTATTTTGGCTAAAGAATCCTGAATCTCTCCTGACGTAGCGGCTAAGGTCATTTCTAGGCTAACATAGTGGCTTATAGTATCTTGTGTAAGCTAGCATCAGTTTGTTTAGGCTAACGAAGCAGCTAAGTTGTGAGGATGTCCTTTGTGAGTGTGTGTTTTTGTCTGGCCACACAAAACACTGCACACACAGAAAGTGTTTGATAAAAAAGCTGTTTTCTTGTGTTAGTCTGACTTTATTTATTGTACATGATTACAGCGCCGGTAGAAGAACAGAAGAGGGTTAGAAGTAGTTGACGACTCTGCGGATGGACTGGATGTTGGGGTTCTGGGCCTGCCACTCATTGTGGCTGCAGTAGTCGCCACGCTCCACGATGTACATGCGACCGCGGAAGTTAGGCTCCTCATACATCACCCAGCTGGAGATGGAGGAAAGACAAGGTGGGTTTAGATCAAAAAACAGCAAATATCAGCTTCTTCTTTGGTCTCTAGAGTGTCAGAACTAAAAAAAGATCTAAATTTCAAACCCATTAATGATCAAAGTAGTGGATCAAAAATCAATGATCCGGGTTCATCCTCTGGTGATGTTTAGATATCTGAGAGAGCTTGAATGAAAGACGTCACCGTAAAGGGTTCATCTTCAGTAAGTATGAATGTGCTCAGTAAACATAGGGACGATTGGACATTTAGCTCAGGTGTCACCCAAAAAACCTGGGTCCATCCTCCGGCGGGGATGAATGGCTACATGAGACTCTAATATGAAATGTTTCAGTCTGAACTAAGGTGGCGTATCAACAGTTTGAATGAAAGAGTGTCAGAGGCAACAAAATCTAAAGGGTTCATCCTCAGGGGGCGTGAAAGGAGTCAGTAAACCTGACCTCTGTAATGTTTCTTTTTTAAACACAACAAAATGATCTGGATTCATCCTCTGGGGACCAATAATGTTGGAACAAACTGTGTAAATCTATGGTTAATGTTGAGATGTCTCACGGCACGGTGAGAACTTTCACCTCCTGGTAAAGCTACAGGAAAAATCATCAGCATTCATCCCCTGGAGACGATGAATGCTCGTACAAACTGAAGGAAAAGTCACCCAGTCGCTGCTGAGATGTTTCAGACAGCTTGACTGGAATCAGTAAAATCTGAGGGGTTCCTCCTCAGGGGAGTATAAATGTTAATATTAAACATGTAGTCATTCTGAGCTTCAGTTTGTCAATGTTCTTATTTACTAGTTCTAAATGTGTCCTGATGGAGCCCCTGGTGAACATTTCCGGTGGGTTTATTCTCTGGTGAGCATGAATGCCTGTAGAGCTGCTGAGATATTTCAGTCTGAAATAAACATCTTCCTGATAAACGGATATTTCTGATGTATTTTACTGCTTCACTCTCTCTCTTTTCAGCCAGCCAATCAGATATTAGATGGGGCAGGGCTTGTTACTGTGGTAACCAAGAAAATGGAGGCGTGGCTTCCAACATGTATGGAAAGAGTTACTTCAAACACGTAGTTTTGGTGCCTAAACGAAGACAGACCAGCTGGGGAGGGTAAAGGCTGAAGGGTTCTTCCTCAGGGAGCAGGAATGAGGTCCGTAAACACCGTGACAGTTTCCACCTTTAGATTCTAGACTTTCTCTAAGTGTTCTGATGGTGCCTCGAGAGGAAAGGTCACCATCTTTAGCCAGGTTCATCCACTGGGGAGCACGAACGGAACCGATAAGAGCTAAGTGAGTGGTGCGATGGACTCACGCTCCGTCTCCGTAGACCTTGACGGAGTTGATGCAGTTCTTGGAGAGTCCTCGGCTCTGCAGGAAGGGACAGTCGTCGCAGATCTCCACACACTGGCCGGAGAAGTTACAGGCCTCGAACAGCTCGATGCGGTAGTGCTCTCCATGCTGGAGGACGGACAACAACATTAGCTTCAACCGAGAAACACCGCAGCACACCGCAGGAACCAAGCATCAGAACTGACGGAACCACTGCACATTCTACTGTTCTTCAGCTTAGCAGGCAAAGCAAAACATCAACAATTCCAAGTTTGTTGGATTTGTCCAAGAGACAAAACAAACATCCAAAACATGATAGAAAATGAGAAAAACGAGCCAGAAAATAACAGAAATTAGACAAAACTGTCCCAAAAAGAGACAAAATGACAGAGACACAAATTACAAAACAGACGTAAAACTGTTAAAATGAGACACAAACAAGACAAAAAACAACTAAAGCAAGACAGAAAATGACTGCAAGTTGCTGGAGAGATTGAAAGTTGAACCATAGTGAAGAAAAATGAGTTCTGAGGGTTCAGATGGTTTCCAACTGGAGGAAAAGACTCTGCAACCAGCTAGCAAGTCAGAACTAAACACTCTTTCCTTCTTCTGTCTGTTTTTACTCAACAGAAGTCAAGGTTCCATCGGAATTCTGAATAAATTTAGATTAAAAACCAGTTTTCACTTTATTATCATGTTCTAGTTTAATAGAAGACTACAGGTTCATCCTCTGGGGATCAAGAAAAGTTCTCGAAATGATTTTAAAACGTCTCATGTTGAGCTAATCTTTTGGTTCATGGTGGCTTCATCCCCTGCGGACCATGATCGTAGTGGAACTTGTTGGTTCTCACCATGCGGATGGGCTTGCAGGAACCCATGTGGTCGTTGTGGGAGTTCCACCTCTGGAACTCAGGGTACTCGCCGTGCTCCAGGATGTACTGCTGGCCCTTGAAGTCGGGATGGTCGAAGCAGATCCAGGCGCCACTCTCCACACGGATGGAGTTCACCCTGGAAGCACCAACACGCTTTAGGAACACGCTTCAGGAACACGCTTTAGAAACACGCTTCAGGAACACGCTTCAGGAACATGCTTTAGAAACACGCTTCAGGAACACGCTTCAGGAACACACCTTAGGAACATGTTTCAGGAACACGCTTCAGACACACACTTCAGGAACACGCTTCAGGAACACACTTTAGGAACATGTTTCAGGAACACGCTTTAGGAACACGCTTCAGGAACACGCTTTAGGAACACGCTTCAGGAACACGCTTTAGGAACACGCTTCAGGAACACGCTTCAGGAACACACTTTAGGAACATGTTTCAGGAACACGCTTTAGGAACACGCTTCAGGAACACGCTTCAGGAACACACTTTAGGAACATGTTTCAGGAACACGCTTTAGGAACACGCTTCAGGAACACGCTTCAGACCCACACTTCAGGAACACGCTTCAGGAACACACTTTAGGAACATGTTTCAGGAACATGCTTTAGAAACACGCTTTAGGAACACGCTTCAGGAACATGCTTTAGACACATGCTTCAGGAACATGCTTCAGGAACACACTTCAGGAACATGCTTTAGGAACATGCTTCAGACACACACTTCAGGAACACACTTCAGGGACATGCTTTAGAGACACGCTTGAGAAACACGCTTCAGGGACACGCTTTAGAGACACGCTTTAGAGACACGCTTGAGAAACACGCTTTAGGAAAACGCTTTAGAAACCATAACCCTAATTAATCAACATTTAACTTACTTTACAAATGAAGATATTTGTACACGAAGTACAAGAAGAACTTCTAAAATATGTAGTTTTGATATTACCTTTCTTATGATAATAATTGCATACTTTTACTTTTCAAATGCAGAATTTTGACTAGTAATGGAGTACTTCTACCCTGTGTTATGAGTACTTTAGACTCAGCTCTGTGAATCTCTACTCCAGGTCTAGAACTTCTAGAAACATCTCTCTGCTTTCACCTGTTCATGAAGCCACGGTCCTGGAAGTTGTCACAGTCTCCTCTGACCTCCAGCTTCCTGCCGGTGAAGCACTTCCCCTCATAGAAGGTGATCTGCAGGAGAAACCAAACGTCATCCAGCCGAACCTCACAGCTCACTGAGTTTAGTTAAGATGAACAGCAACGGGCATGTTTCTGGGAGACGTTTCTAGAAACGTCTGGCATCTATTTATTGACTAAAACTGCAGCATCTACCTGCTGTGTTTACTTTATCTTATCAGTAAGTTGATTATTGATTATATTTATGGGACAGGAACAGGATTCGGTGGAGGTTCTTCACCCTCAACCCAACAGGTGGAGGCAGACGTCTGCCTCACTAAGCCTGGTTCTGCCAGATGGGTTCTTGCATTTTCTGTTGGTAACTTAGTTGGGTCTTAACTTTAATCTATTCAATTATTCATATACAGTTACATAACTAATAACACTGTAGGACCTTTAGTAGGACTTCAATAGATCCACTTCTTCCAAAGAACAATAGACGTTCTATATGGAACCATAATAAGTTTTGTTGTTTTGATGCCACAGTGGAACCACTTTTATTCCACAAACTACCTAATTAAAGAACCATTTCTTCAAACATTTCTTTAAAGAACAAAGAAAGAACCATCAAAAAATGGTTCCTATTGGTATCATAAGGAACCACTTTCCAAGCAGCAGTTCTTGGACCAGCCCGGTTCTAGTTTATAAGTCAGATGTAAGGATTTGCAGCATTTCTGGGTTCCTTCCATCAGAATGCATTGATATTTTAGGTTCTAGACCATTGGTCAGACAGAACATGTTACCATCTGGACGGACATCACAGTTTTCTAGAAAATAATCTGCAGATTCATTTAAGAACCTGTAGTACTTTATAGAACCATAAGAACCGTCCCACAGATGTTCTTCAGTTAGTGAACCATTAGAACCATTGTTTTAATTACCCTTCTCTACTGGGTGTGTATATTTATGTTTAAATCATCAGCGGTGGATTATCTTCTGGGAAGAGAAGTGAACTTCATCCACCAGTGATGAAGCAATGTGATCAGGAACTGGACTCGTGTTCGTTTGAATCTGATTTTGTTTTTTTTTATCTCCGTTTTCGGTCTCCACCACCTCTAGAGAGGAACATCTGCTAGCATAGCTGCTGCTACATTAGAAATATGTTGTTTTTTTTCCTGCCTGCCATAGATGCTGTGTCAGGTTAGCTGCTTGGAAAGTGTAGCAAGATGAGCTAACGGCTACTTTGAAGATATCCTCAGACAAGCGAAGCTACGCCAGCGTGGCTAGAGATGTTTATTACATCAGAATTTAGGATTTATGTTGCATTTTCTTCATCTGTTGCCTCGTAAAACTTGTTGCTAGCTGATGTTAGCTGGTGTTAGCTGCTAGCTGGTGTTAGGTGACGTTGGGTGCTAGCTGATGTTAGCTGATGTTAGCTGGTGTGATCTGCTAGCTGGTATTAGCTGCTAGCTGGTGTTAGGTGATGTTAGGTGCTAGCTGATGTTAGCTGGTGTTAGCTGCTAGCTGATGTTAGCTGCTAGCTGATGTTAGCTGGTGTTAGCTGCTAGCTGATGTTAGGTGATGTTAGGTGCTAGCTAAGGTTAGGTGCTAGCTGATGTTAGTTGGTGTTAGCTGCTAGCTGGTGTTAGGTGACGTTGGGTGCTAGCTGATGTTAGCTGCTGTGAACTGCTAGCTGGTATTAGCTGCTAGCTGGTGTTAGGTGATGTTAGGTACTAGCTGATGTTAGCTGGTGTTAGCTGCTAGCTGATGTTAGCTGGTGTTAGCTGCTAGCTGATGTTAGCTGCTAGCTGATGTTAGCTGCTAGCTGGTGTTAGCTGCTAGCTAGTGTTAGCACACTTCTACAGACGAGCAGAAACAGTTTTTAATGGCTAACAGCAGCTAACTGTGGATGGATGACGACTAACTGGAGGATTTATGAGGAACTGAGTCGTTCTAAATTCTCACCTGCAGCCAAACTAGCAGGTAAATGAGGAAACTTTAGAGAAGAGAGTCGCTTTATGTCTGATTTGTTCTTCTGCTGCATGTTAAAAGTGGAACTAAATCATCAGAGTAGAACAAACGCAGGACTAGAACCGATGTTTGGACCTGAACCTGGGGTTCCGTTGCTCTGTTTCCGTTAGTCGACCTGAGGAGGCTGCCGGTGGTCCAGGTGTGCTCACTCACCTTTCCAGAGTACTGCGACATTGTTGCCCACTGGATGTCGTCCAACCTGCCAGACAAGTGAACACACAGTGTAGCAGAGAGAAAGTTGGACCGTCCAATTTATAGTCCAGCACCGACGGCCGGACAAAAGAGCAGCTTTAAAGGATTCTGCTGCCTCGACGCTTCCCTTCATCTGGGAGTCTGGGGCTCTGGAGGTCTGCTGATTCTGCTGTGTGGGTTTGCTAGTGTGTGTTCCTGTGTGTGTCTTCCTGTGTTAGTGTGTGTTACTGTGTGTGTGTGTTAGTGTGTGTGTGTTACTGTGTGTGTGTGTTACTGTTTGTGTGTGTTCCTGTGTGTGTGTTACTGTGTGTTACTGTGTGTGTTACTGTTTGTGTGTGTTACTGTGTGTGTGTTACTGTGTGTTACTGTGTGCATGTTCCTGCGTTAGTGTGTGTTCCTGTGTGTGTGTGTTAGTGTTACTGTGTGTGTGTGTGTTACTGTGTGTGTGTTTTAGTGTGTTACTGTGTGTGTGCGTGTTCCTGTGTTAGTGTGTGTTACTGTGTGTGTGTTTTAGTGTGTTACTGTGGATGTGTGTGTTGTCAATAGAAAGTGCTTGGCAGCAGCTTTGTTATTCATCGACCACGTTTCTACAGACAAGCAGCTGCTGTGTTTCACTTTTTACTCGTCAATTTCACCTTAATTCATATTTGCATTTTCAGGACATCAGATGTTTTTATAATCTCTCAGTCGGTCTGGTTTATATTCAGCCTCTGAGGAAAAATCAAGGGAATATTTTTGAGCAAACATCCGGTGTTTTTCTTGTTTCCATCTCTGACATCAAACCGGCTCTGAATAATAATATTTTAGCAGATTAAAATAAATAAAACTGTGATTTTACTTTCACGTGGTAAAAGAACAAGTTACTGTAAAAACAAATTATACTTTTTGTTGATTTTTATATACAGTAAGACTGTATAAATTTTGTGGTCAAACATTCTAAAAGAAAGAAATATTGTTTGTAAAATTAATGATTTTTAAAGATTTTCTAATTGAACCTAATTAAGATAATGGTAGCTGCTACTTTAGCCTAAATAAAAATAATGTTAGCTTCTTCTTTAGCCGAAACTAGATATTTCTGGCCTAAATAAGATAAAAGTTGCTACTTTAGCCTATTAAGATATTTGCTAAATAAAGACAACATAAGCTGCACTGTTAGCCTAGAGATAATATTACATGCTACTTTAGCCTGAATACGGTCATGTTAGCTGCTAGTAGCGTTAAAATCATAACAAAAGCTATTACGTTAGCCTAAAGAAGATAACACAATCTGCTATGCTAGCCTAGAGGTAACATCAGTTGCTACTTTAGCCTAACTAAGATAGCGTCACCTGCTACATTAGCCTAAACAAGATGACAGAAGTGATGCTAGTGTACAGATAGCCTTAGCTGCTGTCAACAATTGGCCAATTCAAGCTTTATAAATGTGAATCTGCTGGTTTGATGGTAAAGTGAACATTTTTCAGCTTTGGTTTGATAGAAGACGTAACTGCGTGTTTTTTAAAACTATTTTTGGAGGATTCTGGTAAAATAAAAAAAAATAAAAAATGGCTCAGGAAGTAACAACGCTCCTTCAGATGAAGGTTTCATCGTCAGTAAAAACACTGAGCAGCTTTTAGCCAAACAGCAGAACACAGCTTTAATGAGAACATTCATAAAAACACAAATAGTTCCTCTTCCATATAAAAAGTGCTTCTAACTGTTAGAAATATAGAAGTTGAGGGGAGTTCAGGTAGCAACCTCATCAACTCATATCAGAAACAGCTCATAGTCAAACCGATGGAACAACAGGAAAATGTCAGGAAACCCTGGAAGAGACGCTTCAAATCAAAACAGCATTTTCTTTGTCCATGCATTGCTTTCTGTTGGCGTCTCCACATGTTCTGGTTCATGAGTCGGACAAACCAGACTCCATTAGAAAATCTGCTCATTTAAGGTCGTCTTGCTAATCAGCCACTGCGTTAGCTTAGGGAGCGCAGACTTCATCCATGAAACTAATCTTCAGTCTGACGGTGAATTCAGCCTCACAGGAATTCATATTTAATGTATTTATAGTGTTTGAATCAACTTTAGATGCTGCTCACTGACTAGCGTTCTCCAGCGTGTGCTCGGTGCAGATGTTCTGGACATCTACAATTCACAGTTCAGGTTGAAAACATCTGCACCGAGGGTTTTTCTGCAAACATGATCCTGAGTTTGTCTGCCTGTTTTCACAAAGACGGTAAAACCGTGCTTGTTGTTGTTGTTTAGAGTGTCGACTGTTTTTACAGGTCAACGTTAAATACACAGATTTTTGAAAGGAGTCTTGTATGAGCGTCCAGAACATGTGAGACCAACAGCAGAGCTTCTGTGGATGGTGTTGGAGCTACATCATAGAACATGGAGTCCGACTCGCCGGCTGACCCGCCTCCATCTTCTCCACCTCCAGGATCATCCTCCGGAACACCTCCACCGCCGTCTGAGGAAACACACCTGGAGACTCAGTGAACTCACTTCCTCTAGATAGCGTTAGCTGCTACTCTAGCTTAGCTAGGACAACGTTAGCCACTACTGTAGCTTAACTAGGACAATGCTAGCCGATACTTTAGCAGAATAAGATCATGTTAGCTGCTACTTAAGTTAAATAAGAGAATGTTAGCCACTACTTTAGTTTAATGAGATATTGTTATCATTACTTTAGCTTCAACTAAATATTACTAGCCTAAATAGCATAACATAAGCTGCACTGTTTAGCAACTTAGGGTTTTGTCTCCTCATTTCTTCTCTGACCTGGTTTTCTTTGGCTGAAGACTCGAGGAAGGCAGCGTTCCATGACTCGGCCAGAGCTTTGCCCTCCTCGAAGCTGATCACTCTGCGCAACAACAACAGTTTTCAACTTCAACTGCACTGACATACAATAATTTAGCTTTGACAAAAATCTTTAGAAAAAAAATGTTAGCTGCTATTTTGGTCTAAATAAGATAATGTTAGCTGCTACTATCAAAATATTTATTTTGTACATTAATATCTAAAATATTGACACTTTTGTACATTAATGTCCCAATTATCGTGCCTTACCTCTCCATGTGCAAGTCCTTCTTGTTCCCAACTAAAATAATTGGGACTCTGGAGAGAAACACAGAAGTCACGTAATCATTAGATAGTTAATCAGTCTGACTTGTTCATGTAAAATGTTCACAGCTCAGATTAGAACCAAGTTCAACAGTTAGACTGTTTTAAATCACAGCTTTGGCTCTTTGAGTTTCGAACGTGTTTGTATTTGAAGGTCTATTTGACTAGCAATAAAGGCGTTATTAAGAGGAGGAACAGTTTAGAGTCCTTTGACACTGAACAGATGAAGAATGAGAGGTTCATGTACGTACTGGACGTTTCCCACCATGTCCAGCAGCTTCTCATGGATCACACGAACCACCTCGAAACTACACAAGAAAAAGACAATGAAAACATCTGGAGAGGAACATCTACTGACGACAAACACCTGAACTCCTCTGTGACACCTGTATCTAGGAGATAAGAGGCTGAATTCACCTTTTGTAGGACGTTACGGAGTAGATGAGGATGTAACCGTCAACATCAATGGTGTAGCTCTGAGGGAAGATGGAGTATTCATCCTGCAACACAAACAGATAATATCCTGGTTATCTAGCACTTTTGTGTGTTAATATCCAGATTATTGATAGTTTTGTGGGTTATTATCTAAATAATTGATACTTTAGTGTGTTAATATCCAGGGTATTGACACTTTATTACATTAATATCCCGTTTATTCACACCTTCTAGCTGTAACATCCAGGTTTCGGACAACTCACCTGTCCAGCCGTGTCGACCAGCTGCAGGTTGTACTCCTGACCGTTGACCGTCATCGTCTTGGTGAACGCTGAGACACACTTTAAGAGTTAGTCAGGGGGGAAACAACATGAGCAGTGAGAGGTGGAGAGAATGATCTTTACTTACTGTTCTCTATGGTGGGATCATAGGAGTCCACAAACTGACCCTCCACAAACTGGATGGTGAGAGAAGACTTCCCTGAACACAGACCACATTTGATGTTAAAGTTAGCAAGTGTTTCCTGTTAGAACATCATACGTCATCTATAAATGATGTCTTATTGAATAAATCCATTGTAATGCTGCAGAAGTCACTGTGTAGTTTTGTTTAATAGAATCCTTAAATGGATTTTTCTTAATATGTGTGGATGGTTTTAGAAGCAACAGCCTAGCATTCAGTACAAACACTGTTATAAACACAGAAATACATGGAAGAGGAATAGTGCACAAGTGCTGTATTATTTATCACAGATGTGATGATAAGTTTTTCTTAAGAACCTAAAAAAAGACGCTTTCATGTCAAAGTGAGAAGAGTTGACAGTTAATTAAAAAATAAATAAAGTGACTCTTCTGCATCTGATATCTATATTAAATTGACATTACTTTGTAGAAATCCGTTTTCACTTTGACATGAAAGAGTCTTTTTTTGTACGGATCATTTCTGATGGATAAGTCCTGATAAGTCCTCAGCGGTGGATTTGTAGTAGGATCACAATCATGTGATCATGTAGTGTTCACTGGTTGTCAGGGTTACAGTGACACCGTGCTGCTATCTGGCAGTGATACAGAAATCTTTAACAGATCTGTGGATCCAGACTATAAGCTGCATCACTGCCAAAATCTAATCACTTGGTTCTTGTGTCATTTCTGACCTTCACTGAAAATTTCATCCAAATCTGTTTTTGAGCAATGTTGCTGACGGACAGACAGACAGACAAATGTACACCGATTGTCACATGACTCCACCGTGTTCCTTGGCAGAGCAATTAAATTGTCAATGACTGAAAGTTGAAGAGCATTAAAAGATGAGAACTTCCGGGAGGGTTGTTCTCCTCTGTTCTCTGTCCTCCACCCTCACCCTGACTGGTGGAGGCAGACAGCCGGCCTCTCTGAGCCTGGTTCTGCAGGAGGTTTCAAACAGAACCCCTTTAAAATGCCACATACTTAAATAGACTTCAGCTGAGATGGAACCCACTCAGGAACCAGAGGCAGCATCAGGACCACACCTGTCGCTCCGTCTGATTGGCTGCCAGCTAACCAATCCCAACGTGCATCCCATTAAGGCTGCAAGTAGAGGCTGCTATCTGTAATTAGACCCCAGATGTTGCAGCAGATCCTCTCTGGTCTCTGCTGCTTCTGTCTCCCCTCCTGTCAGAGAACACCTGAGCCGGTGTTTACCTGACCAGGACTTACCCACCGACCTGTAGCCCAGCACAGCGATTTTCCGGGATTTTGGCAGCGGCATGGTGTGATTTGAGGCATCCAGACGAGCGCACGGAGCATCAGAGCCTCTGCATCATCTCCCCGGAGCGGGCCGGACCCGGCAGCGAGCCCCCCACGCTGATTGGACACGCACACCCGAGGAGGCGGACTTTCATCGTCAGCGCGCCTTCCGTTTGGTTCAAAACGTACCCCGGCCCCACCCGGTTCCTGGAGCCGTCGATCATTGGACAGATCAGAGCGGCGTCAGCCAATAGGAGAGCGGAAGACAGCGGAGTGGGCGGGACCAGCGGTATAAACAACAGCTCATATGTTAGCTCGGAGGCGGCTAAGCTAGTTAGCTCTCCCCTCCCTCGGTCCGTCCCTACGCTCTTTGGACCCCCCGGATCTGGGTTAAATGGCTGCCGTGGCCCTGCGGTGCTGCTCTCTCTGGCGCTCCGTCAGATTCAGAAGGTAACAACAACGTCAGCTCATATTAAAGCTCTTTTTTACGTAATTGAAGCGGCTAATTATCAGTTTAGCCGCTCGGTGCGTTGAACTCTGGACGGGGTCAGGCTAGGTGCAGAGCTGAAGGTTAGCTTTAGCAGCTACGGGCTAGCTTTACCTAGCTAACCTGTAGCTTCCTCCAGTGGAGCTAAGGGTTAGCTCTGCTGTTAGCATCCACAGGGAACCAGTTATCTGTTTGGCTAGCTGCTGTTAGCCGCTACCGAATGAATGATGAGCTAGCAGGTAGCTTCAGCTGCTAAAGGCGTTAAATATAAAGAGAGACGAGCTGAGCTGTCATAGTTCAGTCAGTGCAGCTTTATTTCGCTTGTTTATTTATTTATTTAACTGGAGACGTGTTGAGTTTGTTGTTAATCAGAAACAGGTTCTGATCCAGGAGTTGAGCTGCGACCTTTGCTCCAGATTCCAGCTGAACTGACCTGGAATCAACCGCTGGTTCACCTCCAGGACAAATAAACGCTGAAAAGAGGAATAAAACTCACTGAAAAACACAAAGCAAACAGTGTCAGCTACCTGTGTACCTCTTAAAGCTATAAAGTGTCATTAACCTGGATATTATCGGATGGAAGAGTTCAGCTTGTTTCCATGACGATTCATTAAACAGGCCATTTCTTTCCTTCCTGTGTCCAGTTTGGTCAGTTCCACTGTCCCCAGGCTGAACATCCACACCACAGCGTCTCCTATGATGGGTGAGTGTCCACACCATGTCCCGTTTTATCATCGTGGGTCTGGTTTTGATCATTTTGAGTCTCATTTGTCATTTTGTAAGTTATTTTTGTCATTTTCTGTCTCAGGTTGGTCGTTTCGTGGCCCCGTTTTAATTTTTTTTGTCCATTTTCTATTGTTTTGTGTCTCATTTTGGTTGCTTTGTGTCCCGTTTTTGTCATTTTGTGAATCATTTGTCGTTTTCTGTCTCAGGTTGGTAGTTTTGTGTCTTGTTTATATCATTTTGTCTCAATTCTGTTGTTTGAGTCTCGTTTGTCAATTTGTGTCTCGGTTGGTCTTTTTGTCATTTTGTGGCTCGTTTTGATAGATTTACGACAGTTTTTCTCATGTTATCTCCTCGTCCTGTAGATGTTTTTCTATCTCCATATTTCCTCTCATTATCAGTAGAAACATGTTTCACTGTGCTGGATGGATCTCCAACAATTTGTGGTCGATTTGTTTTTTGTGTCTTGTTTTTTGTCTTGTTTGAATCATTATGTGTCTCTTTTGTTTTATCAGATTTTGGTCACTGTGTCAAATTTTAGTTTTTTTGTCTCTCGTTTTTCTCATTTTGTGTCTCATCTAAGTCATCTTTGTCTTGTTTTTGCTGTTTCGTTTCTTGCTTTTGTTTTGTGTCCAGTTTGTGTCTCATTTTTGTCATTTTGTGTCTCCTTTGTGTCGAGTTGTGTGTCTTTGGGACACTTTTGTCTCCTTTCTGTTTTGTGTTTCGTCTCAGTTTCTCCATGTCTCATTTATGTTGTCCAACTTGTGTCTCGGTTCTATTGCTTTATGCCCTGTTTGTATCATTGTGTGTCTCTCCATGGTGTGTTTTCAGCTGCCACGGTGGAGCAGTTCGAGCAGGCCAAGAGCAGACTGTCGACGCTGAAGAACGATCCGGGGAATGAGGTCAAACTGAAGATCTACGCTCTGTTCAAACAGGTGGGAGGATTTTAGGAACCGTCCTGAAACATCTTGTGGTGTTTCTGATGTTGTTTCATCCAGTGCTGCTCTTCCAGGTTTACAAACCTCCATTTAACCCTCTGAACTCCCAGCAGCAGTTACCAGCTGTTAGGTCTCATTTTACCTCATTGTAACCTCATTTTAACTCACTGTAACCTCACTTTAACTCGCTGTGACCTCATTTTACCCCACTGTAGCCCCATTTTGTCTCACTGTGGGCTAATTCTTCCTCAGTGTGGGTTAATTTTGTATCTCTGGCTTCTTTGTCTTAACTGTGGTTCATTTTTAATCTAAAATCCTGCAGCTCTGTGGAACCAGAACATGAAGAAGGAGAGAGAACTCAGAGATGTCTTCTGGCAGTAGGACTCAGTTAGAAAGATGGAAACCAGTTGAATTTATTTGACTATTTGTTTCGCAGAACTTCATAAAACCTGGAATCAACAACAGTTTTTAATTATTTAGAGTTTTATCGCCTCAACAAACACGAAGAGACAGTCGTGTTTGTTTCATTTTTGGTTGTTTTGTGTTTTGTTTGTGTCTTTTTGTCTTGTGGTAGTTGTTTTTCAGTTCATTTTTGTCTCATTTTGTGTTTTGTTTGTATTGTTTTGTATCTTATTTTGGTTGTTTTTGTCTCTCTGGTCATTTTGTCTCCTCATACTGTAGATATTGAACTATTTCCATGTTTTCAGTCGTAGTTGTAGTTTATAAGATGGTAATCATTCTGAGAGCTGCACTTGTTTCACACATGAACAAACTGTGGACACCAGAGGGCGACAGAGTTCACAATAAAGTTTGTTATTTGAACTTCCTGCAACGTTCTGACAGAAATGTCCTACCAAGTGAAGAGATAGTTTGAGTGTGATCATGACCCAGAAGTCCTTTGTGTTGTTAGAAAGGACAATAAAAATGAAAGTAAAGTGTCTAATTGTCCTGTCCTCCACCTTCAGGCCACTCAGGGTCCCTGCAACACTCCCAAACCAGGCATGCTGGACTTTGTCAACAAGGTGAAATGGGACGCGTGGAAGTCTCTGGGCTCCATATCACAGGTACGACTGCTTCACGATCCATTTAAACCACAGCTGCAAAGATTCATCAACCATTTATTCCTCCATTAATCGTTGTTTTAATCCTCATCCCTCACCCTTGTATATATTGTAAATATTATTACTACTGTTCTATTATTATTTTTAAGCTGCTGTAACATGTAAATTTCCCCTGGCGTGGGGAGAAATAAAGAACTTATCTTAATAAAAACTGACTAAGTTCTGAGGTTTCAGCTTCTTAAATGTGAATAATTTCTGGTTTCTGTCGTCCTCTACGACAATGAACTGAATATATTTGTTTGATGAACAAAACGTAGATTTCATAGAGCAAAGAACTGGTGGATTAATCCTGAAGATAATTATCTTTTTTTTCACTCATGAAAGGGAAAGATGACCGTTAACCAGGAAGGAAACATCCACCTGGAAACTGGTGGAGTCAGTTTCACTTTTTATTTGAACTGAATCATTAGATAAAATATTTTGGTTTGTGAAATGTAAAAAAAAAAAAAAAAAAAATCATTATTTCCTGTTTACTGTCGCATTTAACCAAGAAAACAGCAGCAAGTTGTAGCAACAAAGGATCATCAGAATTATCAGTTTAGTTAGAACTAATGAGAAGAACTGACAGAAAAGACTCTTTCATGTCAAAGTGAAAACAGATTTCTACAAAGTGATGTCAAATAATAACAAATGACGAGTGAGGGAGGCCACCAAGACACCTATGACTCCTCTGAAGGAGTTACTAGAACCAGACTAGTGACTTTTACACGTTAATTCATGGTTTTATTGATTGATATAAAAACAGAAGAATAACGGGTTCATGTCACAGAGAGAACCCCAACATCCAGTGATTCTATTTCTTTGCGGATGGATGGAAGAACCAGGTTCAGGGAGGGCAGACGTCTGCGTCGTCCAGTCGGGGTGACGGCAGGGTGAGAAGGAAAACGGAGACAAACGCTGCTGGTCAACAGATTGTATGATGTAGTATTTGCTCCTCTCAGGACGAAGCCAGGCAGCAGTACTGCGACCTGGTTGGTTCCCTGGTGGTGGCGGAGGGGGGAAGCTCCGCCCAGGTGGCCGCACAGCCTGCTGGGAGCGAGGCGACTTACGAGACGCTGCTGGTCACCACGGAGGACAACATCACCACCATCAAACTGAACCGGCCGACCAAGAAAAACGCCATCACAACCGAGGTACACCTGTCTGAAGCTCCAAGCTTCATTAGAGGGTCAACGAGACACAGAACTACACAAACAGGGCGCAAACCAGCTAAAACAAGACACAAAATGACCAAAACGAGGCAAAAAAATGACAAAAATGAGACACAAAATGACAAAAACAAGACACAGTCTGACACAAATGTGACACAAAGTCCCACAAATGAGACAGAAAACAACCACAGCAAGTAGTTAGAGATCCATCCAGCATGGTGAAACATCTTCTACAGATGATGAGCAGAGACTCAAAACTGGACTAAAAATGGTTCTAAATGATCCAAATTGTCCGTAAAAAGTTAAAAATGATCAATTTTAACACATTTTGAGCCACTTTGAACTAGTTTCAAGTAATTCTGGACAGTTTCTGAGGTATTGAGAACTGTTGGGCCAGTTTGGACACGTTTTAAATCATTTTTGACGTTTGTAGACTCATAACTGTACTAAAACTTGTCCTAAATCACCGAAATTGTAACTTTATAAATGTTGTTTTGAACACATTTTATTAATAATAATAATAATAATAATAATAATGAATTAGATTTATATAGTGCTTTTCAAGGCACCCAAAGCGCTTCACAATGAATCCATTATTCATTCACTCACACATTCTCACTCGGCGGTGGTAAACTACATTTGTAGCCACAGCTGCCCTGGGGCAGACTGACGGAAGCGTGGCTGCCAATTCGCCCCTCCGACCACCACCAACATTCACACGCATTCATACTCCAGTGTGAGTAGCAGCACTGGAGGCCAGGTGGATAAAGTGTCTTGCCCAAGGACACAACAGCACATGACTAGGATAGAGCGGGAATCGAAACGCCGACCCTTCGATCATTGGACGACCCGCTCAACCACCTGAGCCACAGCCACCCAAATTTTGAGTTATTCTGAACTAGTTTAAAGTAATTTTTAAAAAGTTTCAAGTAATTTTTTGCACAGTTTTAGACTGAGAGGAAACCCAAAGCTACTGGATGAATGAAATAAAGTGAGCATGGCTCAGAAACAGTGAACAGAGGAACAGGTTGTTGGAGATACATTCAGCATGGTGAAGCATCTTTCTACAGATGATCAGCAGAGGAGAGAGGAGAAGTCTGGAGAACTAGAAATAGTTAAATGACGAAGCTGTCACAATGACTCAGGAAACTATCAAAAAGATATTCAAAATGGCCAAAACAAAAAAAACTACATAAATGTGACACAAAATGACAGAAACAAGAGACAGAATAAACAAAATGAGACGTAAAATGACAGAAAGGAACCCAAAGTGTTCGTAGCAGCTGTAAAAAGTGTTGATTTAATATTTTTTTACTTGCGTGCCAAAAAAGTGAATTGTGTTTCTGATTTTTGTCATTTAAAAAAACAAAAAAAAAACACCTACAGACTTGTACGGCTCCAGAGGATCAAATTGAAACCCATGAAACAGAAAGTCGGGCTGTTTTCCATCATCGATGCTGATATTTGATGATCTTCAGTGTTTTTTTTTGCTCCTTCTAACTCTAACTTCCTGGTTTTCTTTCAGATGTACAACGACATCGTTGCAGCTCTGGAGCAGGCGGCGAAAGACGACTCGGTCCTCACAGTTTTTACCGGTACAAACACAAAACACGTTTTCTACCGTTAGGGGAACTGGTCCCTCGTTTTAAGTCCCGTTGAGCTAACGGCTTCAATGAGAGTCTGATCAGATGAGAACGTATCGAGCAACGACACGAGGAATGTACAAATAATACAAGACAATAATAATCAGCAGCAACACACAGTCAGATCGTGGTTGGTTTGTTTCTCATTTTTCTCATTTTGTGTCACAATTTTTCTCACTTTGCCATAATTTTTCTCATTTCATGTCATGAAATGTTCTTATTTTGTGTCATTTTTTTCATTTTGCCATAATTTCTCATTTCGTGTCATCATTTTTCTCATTTCACATATTTTTTTCTCATTTTGTCTTATTTTTCTCATTTTGTGTCACAATTTTTCAAATTTTCTCATAATGTTTGTCGTTTCGTGTCAATTTTTCAAATTTTGTGTCAATTTTTTCTCATTTGGTCATGTTTTTCTCATTTTCTCATCATTTTTATCTTTCTCATAATCTTTCTCATTTTGTGTCATTTTTCCCATGTATCATAGTTTTTCTCATTTTGTATCATAATTTTTCTCATTTGGTCATCATTTTTCTCAGTTTGTCATCATTTTTCTCATTTTTTATAATCTTTCTCATTTTGTGTCATCATTTTTCTCAGTTTTTGTCATAATTTTTCTCATTTTTTGTCATTTTTCTCATTTCATGTCAGTTATTCTCATTTTGTGTCAATTTTTATTTTGTGTCATAATTTTTCTCATTTCATGTCAATTTTTCTAATTTTGTGTCAATTATTCTTATTTCGTGTCATAATTTTTCTCATTTTGTGTCATTTTTTCATTTGGTCATAATTTTTCTAATTTTGTCGTAATTTTTCTCATTTTTGTCATAATTTTTCTCATTTCATGTAATCATTTTTCTCATTCTGATAATTTTTTTTGATTTTGTGTCAATTATTCTCATTTTTTCAGAGTTTTTGACAAAATGAGAAATGGGGGGGATAGATGGGTTGGCGGATGGAGAACAAACGGTACAAACAGAACAATAAACAGTTTGGACGTCTAGATCTGCTAGAACTCTAAATGTAGATTTTTTAAAAAACAGTGCAAAGTATGAAAAAAACCCCGCAAAATCAGCACAAGACCTAAAGTCACTGCTACTGCTTCCGTCAAAGATGTGAAATTCACCACAAAAATAGACTTTAAATCGCAGCAAATATGCAAAACGACCACAAGAAGAATCAATGAATATTAATCAATACATGGACTTTGTTCCTGTCAGGTGCCGGTGATTTCTACTGCAGTGGAAATGACCTCTCCAACTTCACCAAGATCCCAGAGGGAGGCGTGGAGCTGATGGCCAAACAAGCAGGAGATCTGCTACGGTCAGCCAACGATCCATCCATCCATCCATCCATCCATCCATCCATCCATCCATCCATCCATCGATTGATTGATTGATTGATTGACAGTTAAAGAAGTAGCATGCTGTCAGACTCAGGAAAACATGAACCACAAATTAAAGGACTGAATGTTGTTTATCTACTTTGACATCTTAGTCAGGATTATTTAGGATGTTTCAACAGTCAAAACATGTAAAGATGAAAACCTCCTTAATAATCCTGTCTAAGCTGTCGGATAAAAAGAGAACACTAACCTGATGAAAAGACGATAAAATGAACACAATCCATCTTCTCTGCAGGAACTATGTGAACGCCTACATCGACTTCCCGAAGCCGCTGGTTGCCGTGGTGAACGGACCGGCGGTAGGAATCGCTGTCACTGCGCTGGGACTGTTCGACCTGGTCTACGCTACAGAGAAGGTACACACACAAACAAACAAATATATGGGTTTCAGTGATGATGAACAGACTGAAGTTAGAGCCAGATTTTCATTAGTTACTGAATCCAAGAACTTTATTTTATGATGGAATCATTAAAACACAATCATGTAGTTCGGTTCTTTATAGATCTGTTAAAGGTCAAAATATACAAACACCAACTTGAGTTCGCAATGTTGTCGGTTTAGAAAGTTGTGTTAATCTAATTTTCTTAGTTTCATGGCCTCTTAACTTCCCCTGAGTGATTCCAGTCGACTACAGCTGCTGACTCCTCTGATCCAGTTAAAATAGAACCCATTAGAGCCACTCATTAGACTCAAACACTACAGTGGGAAATCTGAGAAGCTCAGCAAAGATCTAGAGAAGAAAATCATCGACTTGAACTCCAAAGTTGCGTCAGTTGATGCAAAAATTGTCCAAAACTGTCAAAATTGACTCAAAAACAGCCTAAACTGACTGAAGAGATGTCTACCTGGACATAAATTCACTCAACAATTGTCCAAAGTGACTAAAAACATAAACTAAAATCATTAAAAACCTGCACAAACTGGCACAAAAACTGTTAAAGTCAACTCAAAATTAGTCCAGATTTATTCCAAACTATTCCAAGCTGACTAAAAACATTTCGATAACGATTCAAAAACTGCGCAAATTGACGCTAAATTTACCAAATTACCTCAACAATTGCCCAAATTGACTCAAAAATAGTCCAAGGTGGCTGAATATATGTCTAGAAATATTTAAATGTTGCCTGAGATGATGCAGAAATGGTCTAAATTGATGAAAACTGTCAAAATTGACTACAAAATGGTCCAAACTGACTGATGGAGATGTCAACACTGATTCATAAATTCATTCAATAATTGTCCAAACTGACTAAAATATATATAAAATTTTAAAAACTTTCCCAAATCGACACAAAAACAGGTAAAGTTGACTCAATTTTTTTTCCAAATTTATGCAAAACTATTCCAAAGTGACTGAAAACATCTAGAATAACTCGACTCCAGAATCGTCCAAGATGACTGGAAATATGTCTGACATTACTCAAGTCACTTAGAGCCATTGCAAAGCAGCTTCAGATCCAAAATCATCTGTTAGTCAGAATAAAGTTAATGGTCCAGGTGTGTTACTGCTACCATCAGGAAGAAAATTCAAACTACCACCTGCTGCTGAGAGACCACAGGTCAGGATGGTCAAGAGTCAACCAGGAACCATCAGAAAGCAGGTCTGAATGAATGAGAAGCTGCTGGAATACAGCTGTCAGTGTCCACAGGGTTCTAGAGGATCCATGAAGAAGGAAGTTCTTCCTCTAGAAGCAGAACCTTAAAGCTTCACTCATCACATGGACAAAGAAAAGGTTCTGGAGGAAAGTTCTATGGTCAGATGGAACAAAAACTGAAGGCGAGGCCTTTAAACCCAAGAACAGCAAACCTACCATCAAGCATGGATGTGGCAGTATCATGCTCTGAGGCTTTCTAGAAGAGCTTCTGGACTGGTTTCAGACTGGATGTTGGACTGGTTCTGGATTTTCTTGGGACTGGTTTATGTTTGGTTCCAGTCTTGGTTCTCCTGGTTTTGGATGTGATTTAAAGTTGGTTTAGGATTAATTTTACTTTGGATCTGGTCCTGGATGAGGACTGGTTTCAGACGTTCTGGGATGGGTCTTGGACTTCCTTTAGGAGTAGTTTAGGTTTGATTTTGGTCCTGGTTTTAGTCTTTTTGAGGAGTGGTTTCAGACTGTCTTGAGCAGGTCTTCTTTTTTTAACCCCAAGAACACTAAACCTGCCACCAAGCATGGTGGTGGCAGTATCATGCTCTGTAGAACTGGAGCTTTACACAAAGTAAATGGAATAATGAAGAAAGAGGATCATCTCCACATTCTTCAGGAGAACCTAAAACCATCAGCAGAAGGTTGATCTTGGACACAGCTGGATGTTTCAACCAGACAATGAGCCCAAACACACATCAGACGTGGTAAAGAAATGGTTCCATCAGGCTAGAATGAAGGTTCTAGACTGGTCCCCCAAAGTCCTGACTTAGACCCATCAAGAACCCGAAGGAACAAGTCTGAGGCAGTTAAATTGATAGTATAATGATACTGCCACCTCCATGCTTGACTGTAGGTAATAGTGTTCAAAGGAGTCGAAGATAAACCAGAAGAACTGACCTGAGAAGAAGATGGACAACTTTAACCAAATATTAACATTTCAGTTTGTAGATTTATGATCCAGCAGCTTTTTCACATTTCCAGAAGACCTTTAATAAATCAATGAAAGAACCAAAGTTCATGATTGTTTCAGTGATAAAGATTCATATTTCAGTGATTCCATCATAAATTCAGAGTTCTGGGAGTCGTTGGAAACTAAAGACTGAATGATAACCATGGATCTCATGGAAACTTTTGATCTCGACTGTAGCTCCTCTTTGGTTCCGTCAGTGTTCTATATCTGATGTTTTCTATGGAGGACCAATGTTATGAATGAAATGAGTTCTATAGATTAACTGGTGCATTCACTGTTTCAGGCCACGTTCCACACTCCGTTCAGTCAACTCGGCCAGAGCCCCGAGGCCTGCTCCTCCTATACCTTCCCCAAGATAATGGGCGTCGCCAAGGTAACGCACAAACACGACACAGGAACCAACACAAACAACACTGTTACTACCATTGATTTGTTTTGGTTCTGTTGAAGATGTTCTTAATCACAGCTGCTGTGAAGAACTAAAGTAATGATAAATAAGAACCCAGACCACAGAGAAAATAAATGGTAACATTTGGTTTTAGCTCTGCTGTGTTTCTGTGTTCAGGCCTCGGAGATGCTGCTGTTCAATAAGAAGCTGACGGCGACTCAGGCCTGTGAACTTGGACTCGTCACTGAGGTTTTCCCTGAAAGCAGCTTCCAGATGGAGGTCTGGTCCAGACTGAAGGCCTACGCCAAGCTGCCTCCCAATGTAAACACATATCATCCATTCCACTTCAAGTCAGAACACCTGCTGACAAATAAATGGACCAAAATTACTTAAAATGTGTCCAAAATGTCACAAAACTAGTCTTAAATGACATAAACCTGCCCAAGATAACTTGAAACGTGTCTAGAATGACTCCAACTTTACCCAAAATGACTCAAACCTTGTCTAGAATGACTCAAACTTTGTCTAGAATGACTCTTTGTCCAGAATTGTCCAAAATGATGTAGACTTTGTCCAGAATGACCTGAAACCTGTTGAAGATGAGTTGAAAGTGTGTGAATGACCTGAGGTGTCTGTCTGTCTGTCCATCAGTCCCTGGCTCTGTCCAAACAGCTGATCCGGTCCACGGAGAAGGATCGTCTTCACGCCGTGAACGACGCCGAGGTGGAGCGTCTGGTGGAGCGCTGGACGTCCGACGAGTGCTTCAACGCCATCATGAGCTTCTTCCAGGCCAAATCCAAACTGTGATGCAGCGAGAGTCCATCCTGAGGTCTAGTTCTAATCAGAGCAGTCGGTTCTTCTGCTGGAAGAGCGTCTTTAATTCTGCCTTTACCTTCACTGTGTTGTGCATCACTAGAACAGAGAAAACAGGACTTTAACATCCAACCACAGTCAGGTCTTTTACATCAACCAGCTCCGACCCAACAAACATCTGTAGATTCATCTCAGCACATCTGTGTGAAACACACCAGGGCTCAGAACCTGTTCCGTTTGTTCCGTCCAGACGTGGAACCATTCAGTGTTTAACTCTAGATATCAGCTGGGCGATGTTCTCCTCTAGATGTGGCCAGAATGACCTTAGACTAGCAGTTGAGCTGTTTCTGGAGGTAGTGGATCATCTGATTGTCCCTGAATTGTCCAGAAGAGTTGCCTCCTGGTGGCCGTCAGAAGGAGCACAGATGAAGGTTCTCCTGTTTTAGTTTCAGATTCAGAAACTTCCTCCGTCTTTCTTCAGCTCTGATCAGTCGTCAGATTTGTTTGTTTTCCGCCAGAGTTTGTTCAGAACCGTCCTTTCTACAGAATAACGTCAGCGAATTAAAAACCTAAAATAACGTATTCCGTCAGTGTTCTCCTCCTTCAGTCAGGATTTAGTAGAAGAACTTCTGATCCTGTTGGTCTCCATCGGTCTGAACATCTGGACCTCCTTCTTCATAAACTGTTAAACTCTGTCAGGTTCCTCAGGGATCCTGTTCAGCAGAACTTTGGCTGACGGCGCCCCCTACTGGTGACCCTCTGCAGCGCAAGGAAACAAATTTGCATTTTGTATTTTGCAGAATTTTAAAAATGAGCTTGAACATTTTTTGTCGAGACGCAGCGGTTCAGAACTTAGGGTTAGGGGTTAGCATTTATTTCAGGATTCGATCCATTTTGGGATTTGATTGAGGATTTAATTTAGGCTTCAGGATTTTAATAATTCAGGATTCATGTGAGGATTCATTCATCTCTTGATGTGGAAACAGGCGGAGCTTCGTTCACTCGTTTTAGTTTCTGATCTCACTCCGTGTTCGGACGTTTTTATTTGGTTCTAATGATGACATCGAAGGAGTCAGTCTGTGTTTTAGTAGTTTTTAGTCAAAGTGCCTTCAAAGCTTTTCAAATCTCCGTCTTTGTTCGTTTTCTGTCAATTGAATAAAAGCAAAAGTTTTAATTTCTAACTGGAGGATTTTGTCTCGTCTGTGAAGTTTGAGTGAAACCGAGCAGTTGAGATCACGGCTTTTTATTCCGTTGTTGAATTTTGCTCTTAAATCTGGTTTTAGAGGAACTCTTTAGATTGTTGTCAGGCCTCGTGCCCTTTAACTGACTGGGTTTTGGTTTTTGTCTCTAAAAAATGTCCGATTTGTTCCGTTTCACGTCTTTAAACTTCGTCTGAACTGACTGACGTCATCGATGTTTTTCTGTCTGACGTTTTGTTTGAATCTTCTGGTTAAAATCCAGCAGTTTAATCCTGTTTTTATGGGAAAAAAAACTTGTAACTCTGAGATAAAAAATAATTCAAGCACGACTGAATGTCCAGAAAACTAAATGACACTAATTCAGAATCCGGAAAATGTTGAAACTGCTTTATTCCTCTTTTTAAATGCGTTTTTTGTTGACTTATAGCATAAATACGAGAATGAAAGTGCCAGCAAAGTGCACGAAGTGACAAAAACTAAATACAGAGTGAAAGAAAAGCCAGTAACAGTAATCAGATTACTGCTATTTACTCTGATATCAGGTTTAAAACCAACAGTTTTAGTAAATAAATATTCTTTGCTGGTTTTCTTCACTTCTGTTGAGTTTCTGTTGGTTTTATTTTTGACAGACGGTGTTTTAGTTTCAAACTTTCTTCTGTTTCTGAAATAAAAGTTACAAGCATCCAGCAGGTGGCAGCAGTCAGCCGGAGATGAAGGAAGTTCTCAACATCAAACCAGAACTAAAGTTTAAACTCAACAGATGGGAAATAAAAAGACGACAGAAACGTTAAATAGAGAAAAATAAAAATCACGCATTTAAAACGGGAGAACAAACATTTTAACTCCAACATTCAGACAAAACGGAAGAAAAATGAATGTTTTTTATTAATTAATTTACTGTGATTGTTCTTTTAAACTCGTATTTTACAAATTTTTCCTGATTTGTTAAATTACAGATAAAAACATAAAATCACAGAAAAAAAAACAACAAAAACAAACGAAGGATTAAATTACAAATTAACCACATGCTGGCCGGTTGCAGTGTGTTTCCAGCTGGGATCAGGTGTGTTTACCTGCAGCTCATTTGCATAAAGTAGACTGGACTCCTACTTTATGCAAATTGGATGCGGCGTGCGGAGATTCCACGCATCGTGAAACTGTCCTCAAACTTCTAAACTAAAACCAGGACAAATTCAGCTGCTGCAGATTATTTTCTGCCTCAGATGCTTTCAGAAACACTTTTCGCTGAAGTGTTTTCTAAATAAAAGGGAAAGTTTGCAGCCGAGCCGCTGTGTTTATCCGACTCATCTGCCAGACCTTCCAGCTGAAAGCTCGGTCATGTGACCACGTAGCGGCCTGCTGTTGGTCAGAGCTGTCATGTGACCATGTTGTGGTCCGCTAGTGACCGCCCACCGTCCGTGCGATTTTCAGATGCGGTGTGTTGCCGTGCGGGAAAATCACATCTAGTGGACATACGGCTTCACAGCTAGTCGTTAACGACAGCCACAGCTAGCCGCTAACAGTTAACCGTGGGTCAGTTTAAAACATCTTTCGCCAGATTTCTTCAGCTTTAGCCGCTGCCGCTAATGAACCGGTCGGGGTCTTGATGGGAAGCAGCTGCTGAGGAGGGAATCTAATCCTGCAGATCGCAGTTTGGGGAATAATTCCTGGTCAGAATGGGAAACCCTGGACAGGTGTGGAAACATCCAGCTTCCTCCAACATCTCCCTCCTCAGACTCTACCTCAGAGTTTCTGTGACAGCAGATTTATCTTCACTGTCAGAAAAATCCTCTGGACAGAAAACGACTGGAAATGAACCAACACAAAGAGATGCAAAAAGACAAGAATGAGGCAGAAAGTCATTAGAAACAGATTAGGATGGATTAAAACAGCCACAGAAATATTTAAACTGTCTGTAAAGAGACAAAACTACAGTAAAGAGACACAAAATGAACAACCTGACTGAAAAACAACACAACATGACCACACAAAAAGACAACAAAGAGGAAAAACTAACAAAGACACAAAACGACGAGAAATAGCTGCAAAACAACCACAAAAAGACTTAAACTGTCTGCAAAGAGACAAAACTACTGTGAAGCGACACAAAACAACCACTACACCAGCACAGAGACAGCTCTAGGAGACGTGGACGTCCACTGAGCAGAGACAGGAAGCAGACTTTCTCTCCGATGGTTTGGTGGAACTGGACACCAGCAGCAGGTTTTCCTCACACTGTCGGGAGCCAATCAAACGATGAAGGCGCTCCCTGAAGGGACCAATCATCAATCAGCCTGACGAGCTGACACCTGTCAGAGACGAGGACGAGGACGAGGAGGAGGAGGAAGAGAAACAAAAAAGACAAAGAGATGCAAAACATAGAGAGCACCAAAGTAGACAAAGAGATAAAATGACTAAAAAAAGATGAAAAGTGAGCACAAGAGGACATAAAGTAACTAAAAGTAAAGCAAAGTGAGGTGAAACCAACACAAAGTGATAAAAAGAAACAAAATCTCATAAAACGTACACCAAATAACTAAAAATAAATGGAAAATTACCACAAAGGGACTCAAAAACACCAAAAATAGACACAAAATAATTAGAAACAGAAGAAAAAGGCTTAAACTAGATGCCAAATGACAACAAAGTGATGTGAAACCAACACAATGAGCAACAAACTGACAACAAAACGACTAAAAGTAGACAGAAAATGAGTAAAACTAGATTTTCTCAGCCACCGAGATGCAGAAAAAGTAAAAACAAATAAAACACACACACAAAAACCCTAGTGGACACTCAGCAAACACACTCTACAGTAATTCCATAGCAGGCTCCTCCTGGTGGAACAATCAGGAACTACAGCAGGAGTGATTATCGTGTTATTATCATGCTATTAGGGTGTTATCGTGTTATTAGCGTGTTGGTGGCGTGTTGTTACCATGTTGTTATCGTGTTGATGGCATGTTGTTGGCGTGTTATTAGCATGTTGGTGTGTTATCATGTTGATGGCATGTTGTTGGCGTGTTATTAGCATGTTGTTAGCGTGTTGATGCCATGTTGTTATCGTGTTGATGGCGTGTTGTTGGCGTGTTATTAGCGTGTTGATGGCATGTTGTTGGCGTGTTATTAGTGTGTTGATGGCGTGTTGTTGGCGTGTTATTAGCGTGTTGATGGCATGTTGTTGGCGTGTTGTTCCATCAGAGAGCAGCAGCAGGGTTCAGGAGGAGTTCAGGGCTCTATGTAGGGCTCTATGTAGGGCAGCTTACAGGGGAGGAGATGTTCCTCCAGAACGCTGGAGAGCCTCAGGGTGAGCCGGTTCAAAGCTCCGATGGTGCTGCGTTCACGTCCGCTGGGAACATCCACCGCAGCAGCGCCGGCTCCGTTTGAACTCGTTTGAAGCGTCAGACCGGAGGTTTCCCTTCATGTCGACATTCCTCTCAGCGAGCTGGAGGATCTGAGCTCACATTCATCTCCAGCTTCAGTCAGCGTGGATCTTCAGAGTCGCTACAAACGCTGGAAACCTGAAAACACGAGTTTCAGTCCGAACCAGACGTCGAGCATGAAACACTAAACACAATTCTGTTGTTTGATCGGTGAAGATTCGATTAAAGACAGTAAATTGCGTGACCTAAAGTTAGCCTTAATCATCAGCTGAAGGTACTGTGATTGGCTAAGCTAAGCTAGGCTAGGCTAAGCTAATATGTTTTATTGTTTTGTTTCTCTTTGTGGTTATTTTGTGTCTGTGGTCGTTTTGTGTCTCTTTGTGGTTGTTTTGTGTCTCTTTGTGGTTGTTTTTTGTGTCTTTGTGGTTGTTTTGTGTCTCTGTGGTTATTTGTGTGTCTTTGTGGTTGTTTTGTGTCTCTTTGTGGTTGTTTTGTGTCTCTTTGAGGTTGTTTTGTGTCTCCTTGTGGTTGTTTTGTGCCTCTTTATAGTTGTTTTGTGTCTCCTTGTGGTTGTTTTGTGTCTCTTTGTAGTTGTTTTGTGTCTGTTTGTGGTTGTTTTGTGTCTCTTTGTTATTGTTTTGTGCCTCTTTATAGTTGTTTTGTGTCTCTTTGAAGTTGTTTTGTGTGTTTTTGTGGTTGTTTTATGCCTCTTAGTGGTGGTTTTTGTGTCTCTTTGCATCTTTTCTTTGATGTTGGGTTGATTTTAGTCATTTTGTGTCTCTTTGTGGTGGTTTTGTGTCTCTTTTGGTCATTTTGGGTCTGATTGTGGTGGTTTTGTTTCTATTTTTGGCCTCTTCCTTGATATTTTGGGTCATTTTGGGTCTGTAGATGAGGCCGGTCCTGGTTTGTGTTGGTGTGATTTAAACCTAATAATCGTTTGTTTGTATTCTTTGTCATGTTCTCCTGTGTGTCGGCTGGACATAGAAACACCTCATCAGTCTGCTGAAGAACACCAACTAACGTCCACCTGGACTGACTCAGAGGAAACTTGTGTGTTTTGTGTTGGAGTTTGTTTTGACATCTGTCCTGATGTGACTCCGTCCAGGAGGACCGAGGTAATCCAGGGGGAGGCTTGGAGACGAGCTCCGGGTCGCTGAACCACATCGATCGATGCTTTTCTGGGTTGAGTTCCTCCAGAGTGTAATGAGGCCAGAAGATGAAACTTCACAGCAGGAGGAGAAAGAAGAGAGAGATTCACCTGATGTGGCCTCGGAACAACAAACAGGAGAAAAAAGATCAAAGACAACATGAATCACACAAAGAAATGGTTCTAAAGGACGGAAAACATAAATCTCCCGAACAGAAAACTCTGTTAGACACAGTAATAACTGTAGATACACAACTATAACTGGAAATACACAGAAATTACCACAAAGAGACACAAAACAACCAAAAATAGACACAAAATGATTAAAAACAGAAGAATAATGGCAACAAAGAGACACAAAACAGCTAAAACTAGATGCAAAATGACAACAAAGTGATGCAAAACCAACACAAAGCAACAAAATGACAACAAAGAAAGACTAAAAAGCAAATTTAACAGAAAAAACACATGAAATTTGTTGCTTTTTGGTCTATTTTTGAATCTTTTAGTGACATTTTTGCTTCTTTTTATAGCATTTTTGCACATTTTGGGGTAATTTTTGCGTCTTTTTGTGACATTTTTGCTTCTTTTTATGTCCATGTTTTCAAGATCACCATCTTGTTCTTTGTTCCTGAGGTGGTTCTACAGAGCTTGAACTGATGTTTTGGGTCTTTATCTGCTGTAGGATGAACCCCTGACCACTAGAACATGCCAGAGGGTTCTGCATGGAGCTGCAGAATGCTGTGGTAGCTGTTTAGGGTCAAGGGTTCCTCTCACTCTGTACAAGAACCGACCCTGGATCCAGCAGAACAGCCCCAGACCATCATGCTTCCTCCTCCATGTTGGACAGTTGATGTTCCACACTGAGGAACCATCCTTTCTCCTACTGGATGGCTACAAACATCCTGCTGATGAACCAAAGATTTCAAATGTTGATCCATCAGTCCATAACACCTTCTTCCAGTCTTCAGTAGTCCATGGGTGGTGTTTCATGGTCCAGGAAGCCTCTTTTTCTGATTCTGACGTCTCATCAACGTCTTTCTCCTGCAGTTCCACCTGTCAAACCTGCAGCTCCAAGTCTTCTCTCCACAGTTAAACTGAGACTTCTTCCTACGACCACTATGAAGATGATTGAAGCTGTTGTCCTGTGAGCTCCTATCACCAAGATGTTGACTCACAAACTGGTCTTCTTTGGGTCTTCCAGACCTCTTCCTGTCAGAGTTTCCTCCAGTTTCTGAGCCTTTTGATGGAGAAGAAAACTGGACTCACTGACACTTGAACTTTCTTCCTCTCTGTATAAAGCCCTCCATGTTTTAGTGTTATGATGTTCTGTCTCTGTTCTACTGTTAACTGCCTTCATTTACCCCAAACAATATAATGTTAGCCTGAAGATGCTGGTGTTATCTTAGACAAGAGCTAACTTAGCTGCTACTTTTGGCTAATAATCAGCTACCAGTTGCCTAAACAAGACAACATTAGTATAAATAAAATAGCATAAGCTGCCATGTTAGCTTCAAGAGAAATTTGGCACTGCTTCCCTAAATTCAATAATGCTATCAGGACATTAGCCTGAGCAAACTAATAGAACCCCGAACAAGGTAACGTTAGCCTCAATATATTGGTCCTATGTTAGATTAGAGCTAACTTAGCTGCTGCTTTACCCTACATAATTAGCTACTGTTAGCTGTAACAAGACATTAGTGTAAATAAAATAGCATAAGCTGCCATGTTAGCTTAAAGGTACTTTAGCGCTACTACCCTAAATTCAATAATGCTACCAGGACATTAGCCTAAGCAAGCTAATGGTATCCCAATCAAGATAGTGTCAGCCTCAAGATAGTGTTATTCATTACTTTAGCTTCAACAAAAAAGATAGCAACACCTGCTACATTTGCCTAATAAGAGCTAACATTAACCTGATAGCTTTAACTGACAATACAACCTGCTGTGGTAAACTAGAGTTAACTTAGCTGCTACTTTACCCTAAATATGTAAAAACTGTTAGCCGTAACATAAAATTTGCATAAATAAAATAGCATAAGCTGCCATGTTAGCTTAAAGATGAGTTTAGCACTGCTACCCTAAGTTCAATAATGCTACCAGGACATGAGCATGAGCAAGCTAATAGTACCCCAAACAAGACAACGTTAGCCTGGAGATGCTATGTTCAACTAGAGCTAACTTAGCCGCTACTTTATTCTAAATAATCAGCTACTGTTAGCCATAGCAACACAACATTAGTGTAAATATAATAGCATAAGCTGCCATGTTAGCATAAAGATGAGTTTAGTGCTACTACCCTAAGTTCAATAATGCTACCAGGATATTAGCATGAGCAAGCTGATAGTACCGCAAACAAGACAACTTTAGCCTGGAGATGCTATGTTTGACTAGAGCTAACTTAGCTGCTACTTTAGCCTAAATAATCAGTTACTGTTAGCCTAAACAAGACAACACAAATGTAAAAATCCTTCATTAAACATTAAAAAGCTGAAAGTTTAAGGCTGGAAGCAGTTTTGTAGGCATTGAAAATAATTATTTTATATTAGTTATTGATTTTTAATTAATTTTTTTAACAGTCGATTTTGTTGCTCCAATATTGCAGTTTTTAAGCATTTTTTCCTGTTTGATTGGTTTAGTCTGTGAAGGAATTTGTTGAAGAGTTTCCTGTTTAGACTAAAGGACCAATCGGTGGTGAGGTCTCTGGTCACCTGACGGCGGTGGGTTTTCGGTGACCTCTCTGAGGACACGGCAGCGCTCAGATCCTCCTCCCGTTCTGCCATCAGCTCGGCATTTACATTCAGACGGCTGCTCGGAATGCAAATGTCCCGGGAGACGAGCCGGAGACGGGAGCAGATTGAAGATTCTCACCTGTCCTCATATGACACTAGCAGGATTTAATCACAGTTCACTTTTACATCGGCTCTCGGAGGAACCATCAAATATTCATGAAGGCTGCTCTCATGGAAACACACAAAATGAGATTCTCTGACCTCCTGACCTCCGTTCTGCGGCGCTGAAGCCTGAACCTTCGCAGAGCCGCTGATGATCTGATGCCGGGACGCTTCCTGACCAGAGGTTCTGAGCAAACAACCACAAATCATCCGCGTGTTTACAGAACGTTCCAACTATCGACCACAATTTATCAGCCAGAAACTGTAAAAACTCAAAGATTCATCACGTTTTCTGCTTTTTGATGGTCCTTGAACTAATCATGGTGTCATTCCATCTAAAATCTGAGTGAACCGTGTCTCCAGGTGATCCTGGTTGCTTCTTCCATCAGCTAGAATAGTTCTGACCAACCGCTTACCAACATGCTGATATGAGCCTTAAAGTTTACCCAGAATGCATTTCTGAGTCACACTGAACATTTTCTAGATATTTTAGATCAGTTTTGAGTCGTGTTATTCATCATTTTTGGACAGTTTTTTGTTTAGTTTGGGCAATTTTTGCTACATTTAGACAATTTAGGGCCAGATTTTGGACAAATTTTAAATCATTTTGGACAATTTATGAGTTACATTTTGGATGTTGGACATCTGCTGGACTGATGAAGTTCTTGAAAAAGTCCATTAAAAAGTGATAAACTTGGACCCACCTCTATGAACTTCAAGGACCTGGAATGTTCTAAGTGAGACTAAACTTAAAGACTGGAAGCAGGAAAGGAGAATGTCCCCTGGAGAAAGTTCTAGAGTAGACCTACTACTCCTACTAGGTCTACTCTAGAACTTTCTCCAGGGGACGTTCTCCTCTATGGACTTCAAGGAACTCTGGAAATATTCACAATCTGAAGGTAGAACTCTGATCATTAATAAAGTTACTGGAGATGAAGAACCAGATGTTCTGAGAAGGTCAACAGCAAATCAAAAATAAATGCAGCATGGCTCAGAAACAGAGAACAGAGGAGCAGGTTGTTGGAGATCCATCCAGCATGGTGGAACATCTTTCTACAGATGATGAGCGGAGTAGAGAGGAAAAGTCTGGAAACACAGAGATAGGAAAACATCTCCAGGATGAGGAGACAACATTAGCTCCAATATAATATATTTGAAATAAGTTTTTTGATTTTGTTTTATTTGTTTCTGTCTCATTTTTCTTCGCTGTGGTTCATTTTTAAAATCCTGTAGCTCTGTGGAACCAGAGTGAAGGAGAGAACTCAGAGATGACTTCTGTCAGTAGAATGATGGAAACCAGATGAAAGAAAGACATTTAAAAAAGTTTTATTTTATAAAAATATCCTGGAAACATGTTTCCTCAGATGGTAACTCTGAACTAATGTTGTCTCCTCATCCTGTAGATGTTTTTCTACCTCCATGTCTCCGCTCTACTCTGCTCATCATCAGTAGAAGATGTTCCACCATGCTGGATGGATCTCCAGCTACTAGAAGATGTTCCACCATGCTGGATGGATCTCCAGCTACTAGAAGATGTTCCACCATGCTGGATGGATCTCCAACTACTAGAAGATGTTCTCCATGCTGGATGGATCTCCAGCTACTAGAAAATGTTCCACCATGCTGGATGGATCTCCAGCTACTAGAAAATGTTCCACCATGCTGGATGGATCTCCAGCTACTAGAAGATGTTCCACCATGCTGGATGGATCTCCAGCTACTAGAAGATGTTCCACCATGTTGTATGGATCTCCAACTACTAGAAGATGTTCCACCATACTGGATGGATCTCCAACTACTAGAAGATGTTCCACCATGCTGTATGGATCTTCAGCACTCTGGTCACTATTTCTGAGCCATGCTGTGTTTATTTATTCATCCAGTAGGTTGTCAGAGTTGCGCAAAAAGTACAAAAGTTTTAATTCTTAAAAGAAACATGTAGAATATGTAGATTTTGATGAAATATCGCAATTTTAAACTTTGATAGATCCTTTTTTTGATGGAAACACTCGTGATACTTTCAAGGATCGATGTGAAGCTAAAAAGCCAACAATTCTTTCTGTTTTTACAGTTGATAAATGATGGAATTTGGGAGACTTATTTTAAAAAATAACATTGATTTTGAACCTACCAGCAGCAATAAGTTGGACTTTCTTCTTCAGATCATGGATTATTAGCTCTAATGGCCTTTAAATCAGCAGTTGTGTTTACTTTTCTGTCAGGTGAAGACATCCCAGCGACAGACTGAACATCATAAGGCTCCCAGAAGCAGCTCAGGAACAACAGAACTCGCTGAGAAGCTGCTGGAAAATGAAAGCTGTCAGCCGAGCAGAAGAATCAGAGAAACGCTCATTGAGATTCATCGGACGGAAGCTCGACTCTCAGAACCGGCGATCCACTGCAGAGCAGGACCAGGTTCAGACAGAAGATCCTGCTGGAGTCGTGACTCGTTTTCCCGCAGAGGTGCTTCAGTTGAGCTTCTGCTTCACTGGTTTCACTGCAGCATGCTTCGGTTCTGATTTGTTCCCCAGAAACTGCAGGAGTTTAATGGCTTCTTCACCTCGCTCTTCAAACTGGGTGCTCACCAGTTCACTGCAAACCTCAACACACCGTTTATCCTCTGAATGCTAGTAATTTATCCACTGAGTCTCCAGCTGTTCCTCATCTGGAGCCACTTTAGCAGCATGTGAGGTTCTCCTGGTTCACATAAAGATTCTTCCTGCTTCCACTAACAGGCGGAACGTTGCTGTCACTCGCATGCTAACGTGAACAGCAGCTCACTTTAGCTGAGTTAGTATAATCAAGCTAATACTAGCCAAGACAGCATAAGCACCATTGTTAGCCTGGGGTAACAATAACTGGCACATTAGCCTTAACAAGCTAAGTCGAGCCTAAACAAGCGAAATTGAAATAAAAATATAACGCTATTTAAATGAGATAATATTAGCCTAAAAATGACAAGATTAGCCTAATTCAAATAGCTGCCAAGTTATCTTAAATATACCTGTAGCACTACTACCCTAAAGTCAATAATGCTACCATATACATTAACCTAAGCAAGCTAGTAATACAATAAAAAGGCTAATACTAGCCAACATATAATAAGCACCACTGTTAGCCTGGAGATAACAATAACTGGCACATTAGCCTTAACAAACTAAGTATAGCCTAAAGCTAAATCAAACCACTATTTTGGCTTAGAAAATACAATGCCATCTGCCATATGAGACTAAATGAGCTAACGTTGGCCTAAAAAAGACAACATTAGCCTAATTCAAATAGCATAAGCTGCCATCTTAGCTTGACATCTATAGTGCTAAAGTTGATAATGCAACCAAGCACATTAACTGAAGCAAGCTAGTTAGCCTCAAGATAATGTTATCCATTACATCACTTGCTACATTAGTCTAAAAAGAGCTGACATTAGCCTATTATCCTGAACAAGACATTACAAGCTGCTCTGCTCGACCAGAGCTAACCTAGCTGCTACTTTAGCCTAAATAATTACCTGCTATTAGCTATAACAAGCCAGCATTGGCCTAAAGAAGATAACTTAAGTTGCTGTATTAGAACAGCAATAACGTTAGCCACTACTTTAGCCTAAATAAAATGTATTAGCCTTAGCAAGCCAATATTAGCTTAAGCAAGGTTAGCCAAAACAAAGTAACAAAAGCTGCTACTTTAGCATAAAAAATAAGCTTACTAACTGCATTTGTCAAAAGAAGCCCATATTAGCCTAAATAAGTTAATGCTACCCTAAAGATACTATTAGATGCTACTTTAGCCTACATTAAGATAATATTCCCTGCTACAGTAGCCTTAACAAGCTAAATTTGTCTAAACAAGAAAACATAGGCTGGTATGTTAGCTTAAACAAGATGGCATAAGCTGCCATGTTTGCCTAAAGCTAACATTAGCCACTACTTTAGCCTAAGTAAGATAATATTACCTGCCATTACTCAAAATAAGCTAATGCTAGACTGATCAAGATAACACTGGGTTAAACAAAATAACCTAAGTTGCTAGTGTAGTTATCCTATAGATGATGTTTAACGCTACTTTAACCTAATAAGAGAAGTTAGCCGCTACATTAGCCTAAATAATCAAATGTTGACTCTTACAAGATAACATTAGCATAAACAAGGTAACAGACACTGCTATGTAAGCCTAAATAACCTAATGTCTACCATTACATTAGCCTGAACAAGATAACACAAATTGCTATATTACCGTAGTGCTAACATTAGCTGCTACTTTAGCCTTAAAAAATGTATGTTAGGTTAAAGAAGATATAATTATTTGTTTCTTGATTTTGTTTTACTTTTAGCACTTGGTAAAAACCTGGATTTGTTTCTAGCTTGGTTTATTACCCCAGCTCAGTGTTTCAAGAGTGTTTTTTTTACTTTCTGATTTGTTATTTTGATGAAGCTTAAGTGTTCAATTCCTGGAATTTCCTGAAATCTGAACCTGGTGATGAGGACGAAGAGTAAAGCTGGAGTTGAGGCCGCCTATTCCTCTTTAAAAATACCATATGTTCATAAACCAGGGGTTAGCATGAGGTTTTTATGCAAGTCACTAATGTGCTGATTCATGTAGAAGTACTTAAATGAATAATTTGATACGTTTTTTACAGTTTCACAAGGTTTTTAATGAGTTATTAATGTGAATTGCATTTATGCAGGATCCACAGATCAGACTCGGCTTCTAAAAGCAGAAACGCTCTGCGTCAGATTTCCATTGACGTGTATCAAACTGCACCCGAGCTGCTGGTTAACAAACTTTTTGGCCTTTTAGGATTTTAAGTTTGAGCAGCTTCTCTGTAAAACAAACAGCAAACAGACTGTTTTCAAACAAAATTGTGGATCAGTGTCCAACGTTTCCAAGGAGGGAAATAAATGAGGTAATTTACACTTCCTAAAAGTGTGCTCTTCAGTGAAAATTATTAATGGAGGCTCTGTGATGCTTCCATCAAACTTTATTCAGCATTAAATAGAGGAATGTAAAAACAGGTAGAAACTAGGCATCGACTGATTATCAATTATTAACATTATACTTGCAGTAAATGATGAACCCACAGTGAAGAATAATGAGACAGGAGTAAACATAGAGCTTTTTGACTTTCAGACACTATGTCTGTTGCATGAAACACTGAACATCATCACAAACACATCATTACCGCTGTGAAGCATGGTGGTGGCAGTATTATAATGTGAAGCACGGTGGAGGCAGCATCATGATGTTGGGATAAAATGGTAAAATGAATGAATAAAGATAAAGTATTGGTCCAGCAGTCAAAGGTTGGTAGAATTTTCCTGCAGACCCTAAAAATAACACTATAAACCTGTAAATGAGCAGAATATTGACTCTTCAACTGGAGAAAGCAGCAGTCAGTGCCTGGTGAAAATCTGCTAATGTTACTTGTTTGTTCTGTACCATAAGAAAACATAAAAATAACCACGAGACACGAACGGATGACTCTGGATTCACTCACAGTGAGTAGAAATGAAAGAGGAGGATAAAAACACCACAGACTGCTTGGTGGGTTCTGAGGATTAATGAACCAGGTGTGAAAACAGACTGAGATATTTGAACAGAGATTTGTGTTGGAATGATTCTAAATTTTGACACCAAAATTAAAAATGTTACTGCAGAAGTATATAATGTCCAGCTATCAGTTATTGGCCTCAGTGATCACCAATAATAATCAATAGTCTCTGATTATAAACATCAGGTGACCCTGCAGACCGATGCTGAGCTGCTGTGAGATGAAGGTGAAGGTCTGCTGTGGTGACGGGTTTCTTCCCTCCAGTCCCATATGTTTGGATTGTTTGCTGGTGTTGTCATCACCTGCCAGCCAATCGTTTCTCATTTCCTCTGCAGCTCAGTGACTCTCTGCTTGCACCTGTGCCGAGGCGTACCTGAGCAGATGTAACCCCGTCCGTCCGTCCGTCCGCCCCCTCAATCCTTCATTAAAGCCGCTGAAGTGCCTCGCCGGCTTCACGTGGACTCTGCAGGCGGCTGCAGCCTCCGCGGGGTCACGCCAGGACACCAGCGTTTGAAGTGGCTGGAGGTGTTTCATTTCATTTCTCATTCAGTCCCGGTATTACCAGGGGAGGCCTGCTCTGCTATGCATGAGGGACATTTACATTTAACACAGCTATTCGACCTACATACAAAGTGGCTGTAGAGAGGAGGAAGGAGGGAGTGGAGGGATGTGAAAAGCAGGAGGTGTTGAAAGGAGATCAGAAAACAAAGAGAGGAGCAGAGAGATGGAGGCTACAGGCTGAATATGAAAGCAGTAATATTTCCTGTGAAGCAGAGCGAAGGTGCAAAGACACAGAGGATCACAGCATGAACTGAAATGAACTGTAGTCCAGAAGAAACAGTCCGGCTGAACCCCCCCTTGCCCTCACTCTCGTTTGACGTGCGATACCCAGCATAAATATTTCCTCAGATTTTCTCGGATTTTAGTTTTTAATTTTGCAAAGACACCATGACCTGGTTTTTCCGGAAAAAAGGCCAACACTGCCAACCACCATGCAGAAAGAAAAACCAACAGGTGGTTTATTCAGCCGACCCACGTCCACTGTTGTCTCTAGATGAGACACCTGGAACTGTGATAACGATTTCATGGCTACCTGTGGAACACCTGAGAGTCTAGATGGACACCTGGGAGTCTTTATCATTTGTTGGAAAGCAGAGAAGAAGAAACTCTCCATCAGTCTCTCCCAGCCAGACTTCAGCCTTCCATCCAGAAGAGGAGAACATGCAAATTCATCTGCTTCTATTCCCAGCAGCTCTGGAGGATGGAGCTAAAAGCATATAAAAGTCAAACATGCAGAAACATTCCCTTCATACAGGAGGCAGCATGTTTAAATTAAGGGTCAGAAAGGCCTTCGGAGCTGCTTCGTTTACATTATGCATCAGAGTAAAAGCTGCTGGAGTTTGGTGAGGAAGAGGGGAAGGATGAAGTGAGGACACACGTGTTCTCTGATGTCATCTGAGAACACGCTAACATCCTGTTACACAACGGCATCCTTCTGAGGTCGGTGCAGGTGAACCAACAGACTGACACAGGTGGAGAACGTTCCTGTTCCATAAACGTTCTACAAAGTTCTACTAATGTTTTCACCCTCAAGGTTTCTTTTGGTTCCCAGAATGTTCTTCTCAAAGGCAGGATGACTAAAGACGTTCTAAAGCTACCTGTTTTTCAAGACAAATACGGAACAAGAAAAATGAATACGACAAGAGGAAACTGACAAAATGTTTTGCTCTGAGGTTGACCTGTTAGTCAAGAAGCTCCTGATATTAAACCTAGCTTGAACATGTGAACAGAAAGAACACGGAACCAAACTTATCTCCAAATGACAAGAACAGTTAGTTAGTTCCTTTCTGTGACTCTCACAGTTTGACATTTGTCCAAAACAGCCCTCTAAACGACCACTAGAACCACTAAACAGACCAACAGGAGCCATATAAATTCCTTCTAGAACCTCTGTCATAAACACTTAAAGACCCTTAGAACCTCCTTAACAACAACTACAATCAGGTAAAAGACCACTAGAACCTTATCACTAGAACATCCTGTATGATCCACTGGAACCACGTTAACTGGTTGTAGAAACTTAATGATCATTAGAACCATCTAGAACTTCCTATATGACAACTATAAAACTATATGAAGAGTTCAACCTCTAAATGGCCACAAGAACCACTAACAGACCAACAGGAGCCATGTGAAGACCTTCTAGAACCTCTGACACGAACAACAGAATTTCAAACTAGAATAGCTGGACAGCAGCTGTTGCATCACACGGGAATCGAAGCAGCTGATTGAACATCTGGCCTGCAGGTGTTCCATCATGAAGCAGGTGAATGTAGACAGAGAACCATGAGAGAAGGAACATTTCATCAGAGTTCCTTATTTTACTCAAACTTTTCCCACCAACTGCTGCAGAAACCTGTTTCTTTTTGTCAGACCGAAGTCAAGTCTTCATGTCATCCTGGCCACATTGGTGTCACATTGGACAAATAATGAGTCAATTTGGACAAATCTTGTGTAATTTAGGTAGTTTGAGGTCATTTTGGATATATTTTAAATATTATATTATAAATCCTGGTCAAATTTTTGTCACATTAGACAAATATTGAGTCATTTATGACAGATTTGTGTCATTTTGGAAAAGGCAAACAATGATTCAATTTGGACAAGTTTTGCGTAATCTAGGACAGGTTTTAAATAATTTTGGACAGATTTTTGTCACATTAGACAATTTCTGAGTCATTATAGACAAATATTGAGTCATTTGGAAATGTTTTTGTCATATTGGACATAAAATGAGTCAATTTGGACAAATCTTGTGTAATTTAGGACCAGTTTTAAGTCAGTTTGGACATATTTTAAGAAGTCTTGGTCAAATTGTAACTGGTATTTATATAGCGATACCCAAAGCTTTACATTATACATCCCATTCACACACTGATGGTGGAAGCTGCCACGCTAGGCTCCAACCACAACCCATCAGGAGCAGTTAGGGGTTCGGTGTCTTGCTCAGGGACACCTGGACATGAGCTCTTCAGGCCAGGATCAAACCGGCAACCCTCTGGTTACAAGACGACCGCTCTACCCACTGAGCCAAGCCGCCCCAATTTTAGATTGTTTTACAAATATTTTAAGTAATCGTAGTCAGATTTTTGTTACATTAGGCAAACTTTGAGTCATTTAGGACGAGTTTTAACTAATTTTGCACACATTTTAAATAATTTTGCTCAAATTTTTGTCACATTGGAAAATATTGAGTCCTTTAGGACAGGTTTTAGGTCATTTTGGACTCGTTTTAAGTCATCTTGGTCAGATTTTTGTGATATTGGATACATTTTAGATCATTTTAGCAGTGGTGGCCTTCTCTACTGGCCTACACTCCATCAGAATCACTGATTAACTTTTTAATATTTTCCCATTAATCTTTTTCCATTATTCCCAATAGTCTGTTCTCTTCATTTCATAGCATCTCTGGACTGTGGCATTTATCGTAGAGCTTTTATCCAATCATATTGCAGCCATAATGTGTTGCCAGGAGCAAAGAAATCTGCCCTGAGGCTTTCACAATCACCTGTAGCTTAAAATACTTCACAATGAAACTGCTGATTTAACCAATCAGATTTCGAGTTGGTGCCCTCGGGGCCATCTAGTAGGCGTACGCTGACGTCAGCATTTTTACGTGCTCTGATTGGATGGTCAGAGAGCTTAGCCAAAGCTAGTGATTCCTATCTGTAGTGACCTATACCAGTGGTTCTCAACCTGGGGTCCGGGCCCCCCAGGGGGGACGCCAGAGATCTGAGGGGGGGGCGCGAAGCTTTGTCTGCTCTGAGGCTGTGATGTAATAAAAAACAGATTTTTACATTCTGGATAAAATCAGAGTAACAGACTCACTGTGTCATCACGAGTCTACCTATAAAACATTTTTAAAACACATTTATTTGGTCTTCCTTCAGGTTGGCTTCTAGTTCATCCAGATTCATTAGTTTGTGTTACAGTTAGAACATTAGTGACGGAAACGGTGTCTGAAAAACGCAAAACGGGTGAAGATTAATCAGTACCTAAAAACTCCAGCTACACCTTGAGAGTTACCTTGAATTTGGTTTTATTAAAGGACAAAACAGAAGTATGTTATTTGTGGTGAAATGCTCGTAAATGACAGCATGAATCCAGAGAATTACGGCGACGTCAGGAAACAAGACACAGTTACGTAAAGTCGGAAAGATATTCACAAATTCAGACTTCCGGCATCAATATTAATTATCATTAAATATACGTTGTCTAAACATAAACGATGCCTCTTTTCCATCGTTGTAAGGTAGACAATGTGCTACAAGCCCAGTTTAATCAAAAGTCGCTGCAGAAATAACATTGGTGTCTATGAGCAGCTGGCTGTGCAACGAGTGAACAGGAACCGTCTGCAAAATGCAAAACCGCTGCAAACAGCGAAGAGACACAAATATTCAACAAATTTGCTGCAGCCAGAAACTGACTCCTGCTGATCATACTACATGTCTTGGTTTGACATTAAATATTTTTTCTCATAATATTAAGGATTTTTTTTGTTAAAAAAAAGAAAAATCAATAACTTAACTCTTATGCATTGTAGTGTCACCAAATTTACTGCAGCCATAAACTCTCTCCTCCTCATCACAGTACAACTCTTGGTTTGATATATATATATTAAAAAATATATATATTTTTAGAATTTTAGGGAATTTTCTATTAGTAATACAATTCAATAACTTCCCTCTTATGATTTGTAGTGTACTTATGGGGGGGCGCTGGGGCGCAGCTTAAAGGGGGGGCTCCAAGCCAAACAGGTTGGGAACCACTGACCTATACATGCTAAAACTTTATTATTAATATTATTTTTTAACCCACAATGGCTGACGGAGGAGAAGATATAGATTTGGTCGCAGATCTACTTAGAAAGACATTTTCAAGGAGGACTTTCCGAGAAAAGCTGTGAGGAAAGGACCGGCCAGCCGCGAAGCTAGTAACCCCGACGCTAGCAACCCCGGAGCTAGCAACCCCGGAGCTAACAACCCCGGAGCTAACAACCCCGGGGCTAGCAACCCCGGAGCTAACAGCCCCCGACACTAGCAACCCCGGAGCTAACAACCCGTGGGCTAGCAACCCCGGAGCTAACAGCCCCCGACACTAGCAACCCCGGAGCTAACAACCCCGGGGCTAGCAACCCCGACGCTAGCAACCCCGGGGCTAGCAACCCCGGAGCTAACAACCCCGGGGCTAGCAACCACGGAGCTAACAACCCCGGGGCTAGCAACCCCGGGGCTAGTAACCCCGGAGCTAACAACCCCGGAGCTAGCAACCCCGACGCTATCAACCCCGGAGCTAGCATCCCCGGAGCTAACTAGCCACCAGCCGGTAAAAGGGTTTGTCCGCCACTTTCAGCTCAGTAGCTGCGAGCGGTGCCTTTTCCTCAATTTATTCCAGAAATACGACTGGACTTGGTGAGTAAAATTTATTTAATTCACATGTATATGTATGTATTTGTCATTTTATTGGGTTAATATTGATGCTAGATAGGATGTATTTGATGAAAGGAGACTTGTTGAATAGTTCTAATAGTTTTAATTAATTGTAAGCGATGCACCGTCCTGTTATTCTGCCTTTCTGTATAATATTGATGGTTTCTGTGGCATCATGATGATGGTCTAAGAGGTGGTTTGATTCAGGTACTGACGGTCTAGGTTCAAATGCACAGCCTCCACTGAATTTTATTAATTTTGAACATAATTTAGCAATCCTCATCAGATTTTTGTCACATTGGACAAACCTTGAGTCATTTAGGACGAGTTTTATGTCAATTTACACACATTTTATACAATCTCAGACAAATTTTTGTCATAGTAGACAAATGTTGAGTCATTTAGGACAGATTTTGAGTCATTTTGGAAATGTTTTTGTCATTTTGGACTAATCTAAAGGCCCACCTGGCTTTATTTTAACGACAGGACACTTCTGGGTTCCTTCCATTGGAGAACCTGCCGCTTTAACCTTCAGCTGGGTGGTTTTATTAGACCTCATATATCGACATGGAAACATTTAATTCAGACGTGAATCTGAAAAGCAGAGCCCTGGTTCCAGTTAAAGCAGCCAGCTGTGCTTCCTGTGCTGATGAGTTGGTGGCTTTTCTAGAACCCGTCATGTCACCGGGACAGAAACTTTGAGCTCCTCCGCTGAGCGTGAAATGGAGACCAACTTTGTGGACTCATAAAATGTTTGAGGTCTTAAATCCAATTCGCCTGTTTCCGCCACAGCAGCACTCGCAGTTATGAAGCAGAAAATTTGCTCACATCCCTGGAAGTTCCCGCTGCGCCGCAAGTCCTCGGAGCCTCTAGGGCCGTCATTAGTCCACCGGCCCGCACACGGCAGCAACACAACCAACACAACCGCTCAGTGGCTTTTCAGACTGAAATAACAAATGTTTTCAGGCAGAATGTGGCCGACACATCTGCTCCCTCTGCCAATCAAACGTATGGAAACACTGTGAGGCTGTTCTCCACTCAGAAACCTCCAGGTCCTGGTGCTCTGGAAAAACAAAACCGGGAACAGGGAGGGTCTATAACGCTCCAAAACTGCGAAAATAACCACAAATATCTGTAATATCAGATGTTTAACTTATTTAAATTCAGTGAAATAGTGTTCTGGTCCAACGTTGTACAAGTAGAAATTAATATTTGTAAAAATGGAGGTTTTTGGTGCTTCATTATTTACAGTTTGGACCTGTTTGTTTACAGTCAACATATAATGAGTACTTTTTCTGTGATTTGACTGGGTATATTTTCTGTAATTTAACTTAATTTTTCAATTTTAATTCACATATTTTTCTTTCAAAAGCATCAAATATCTATGAAATACTAATTTCTGCTGATTTAAACACAGTAGGAACAGTATGATTTTATAAAATAAACAAGTTGTCATTAATAAAAATACAGATTTTTTTCATGTGGACACGATTTACAGTTCTGGTCTTTAGTCTTTATGGTTAACATTTAAATGAACTCTTCTTATCTGTAATTCAACAAAAAAGGTAAGTTACAGATAAATGCTGTTTAAAAGCATGAATTTTTTCCAGCCTGTCATCACCGAGGCCAGAATCAGATTCTTAAATCAAATCTGCCTGCAAATGATCATTATAGACACTCCAGATCAAGATCTTAAGACCAGCTGAAAAACTGCACTGTTGGATCTTAAGAAGGTTCTAAGTAGAGCTTCAAAATGCAAATGAAGAAATGGGAGCGAAAGAATAAAAAAGGACAAGGTATTTTATTGAAAACTGTGTTTAAACTCAAACATGCTTAAGACCACCGCCTTAAAAAGCCAAAATCTGCACAAAAACTTGGATTCCATGTCATTTCCTGTCAGAGATCCTGAGGGTTATGGAACAAAAAAGTCAAGCGGTAAACCCAAAAATATTTCACCGTTAAGATATGAGAAGATCCCCGACCCAGATGAAGACCTTTACTGATTCTGACTGCAGCCCAATACAGGAAGTCCTCGACTTACATCAGGGTTCAGTTCCTACGGATCGACGTAAGTTGATTTTCGCCGCAAGTCAGAACTCCAGCGAAAGTGTACACAAAGCCATTTCTTGCATCACAATATCGATCAGTTCTTCATAAAAGTCATGAATACCAACGACTTTCATGCATGTATGAATCATTTTACAAGAAGAAAAGAGAATATGTTAACCTGTTTTTACAATTTGACCTAATAATGCCGATGTTTGTCAGCGTTTTATTCTATCTAATTTCACTTCCATGGAGACGGCTTTCCTTTTCTTCCAAGCATCAGAGGAGTCTGACTTATGCTGGGATTCATAATGAAGGACAAAAAGTTAGTGAATGTAGCACAATCCAAGGTGGCGTACAACCGGAGAATGGAAACAAAGCCGTCTGACAGTGCCGCAAGACGACGTATTCATCCGCTCCACTCGTCAACTAGTTCCACCTAACCAGTTCTGCCCTAACGATGAAACGCTGTCGGTCGAGGACGTCGTAAACTGAGGACCTCCTGTAACGATCAGACGGCATCTGCGAGGGAAGAACTTGAAAAACAAAAAAATGCCTTCAACGTCCACATCTCCTTCAGTGCCACAAACCTGCCTGTTTGGACTTTCCAAACAGGCAGACATGGGAGACTGAAAGGTGGAAGAAAAAAATGTAACCTTGGCGGTCATGATAGCTTCCAACGTTACTGGATGACAAGGAGATCCACTGGAGATGTTCTCTAGGAGGCTCCATCATGATCTGGGAGCTTTTTCCTTCAGTACAACAATGGAGTTTCAGATTGTGGAGGGCGTCAAATGGTGGCTGGAGATGTGGAGATATTGCAGCAGGCATCCCTCATGACTGAGGACCTTGTTGTCTGGTTGGTAATGGCTGGGTTCTTCAACAGAACAACGCTGATGAAGGACTTCTTCCAGGAGAATAATGTCACTCTTTTGGACCATGCTGAGTGTTCCTCTAATCTACATCCAATTGAGAACATTTGGGGATGGATGGATGGCAAGGGTTAGTTTATAGAAATGGACATCAGTTCCAGACAGTGGATGTCCTTCATGAAGCATCTTCACCACTGGGAGCGTCCTGGAAACACTTGAAGTGATCCGCTAGAATGGTGGAACTCCTCATTACTGAGTCCTTTTTTGACACTTATGTTTCTGTTTTGAGGGTTTTCAGGTTTTATGGTCTTAAACTTTTGATCAGGCTATTTCACTTTTATTGTTGTTTTCAATAAATTGCTCACTCAGTTTTTTTTCTTTTGCTCCCATTTCTTCTTTTTGCATTTTGAAGCTCTACTTCGAACCTTCTTAAGATCTAGCAGTGCAGAATGCAGTTTCTTGCAATTTTTCAACTGGTCTTAAGATGTTGATCGAGACCGTCTATGATGCTGAGGAGTTTTTGAAGACCTGATGGAGGTTAAATGGAAGAACACTGACAGAGGGACAGTTCAGGGTTCTCAAAGGTAGTAAGGGTTCTTTAAGTGTTCTATTCTTTTGGCAGCACACTCCTGAATAGTGAAGCAGAGTCCTTTAGGAAACATTTTCCTAAATGTCAGAATTTGCAGCATCATTGGGTTCCTTCTGTCAGAGAACATGTCTAATATGTTGTGTTCTGTTCCGGACTGCAGTGGTTTACATGTTGTCTCTGGAAATAAGAACAGAGAGAAAGGCGGCCAAAACTGTACCTTGCGTGACTGTTTTACTGTGTTTACATCAGATAAAATCTCGTTATTCCAGAGACGTTTGATGCTCCTTTTACTGTTTCTACCCTTCTGGAACGTGACCGTATTTCACCATTTGTTGCTGCCAGATTTTCCGTTTCTTTACAGAATAAAGACTTTTTATCCGGATGAAACGTCTGGAACATGAATGGTGGTGTGTTGTGAGATGCTGTGGTGCATTGTGGGAGAAAAAGGCCGATCCTGGTGAGCTGCTGAATGGAGGTTTGTGTTACCTGCAGCCAGTGAGCTCCCAGTTAAACTGTCCCTGATGTTCCTCGGCCCGTCCGTGTGGTTTCATGTTCTGATTATGTGGGTTCTGGTTTGGGTCCGCTGATTAGCCTCGTTAGTTTCCTGCTCACGCTCTCCATCTCTGTGTTGTGGTTTTGGTCTGGCGGCGTCCAGACTCCACATGAGCCTGTGGAACTGTCAGAACCAGAAACACTCGCCCGGTCCAAAATATGAAGTTTGACGGGTCCAGACATCGTTTCTGTTTTAGTCACGTTTCTGTTTGTTCATGTGCAAAAAACACTGTTGGTGTGGAACATTTCAAACCCAGACAACCCCAGAACGGATTCAGGTGGTTCTAGTGGTTGTTTGGATGGTTTAACTCTTCCTAAATTGATTTGGTCGAAGTTCTTCTGGTGGCTCTAGTTGTCTTTACAGTGATTTTAATAGATACTAAGACGTTTATAGTTTTCTTGAAATAAGTTCTAGATGATTCTAACGGTTATTCAGGAGATTCTAAGGGTCTTTTGCTTTGGTAGAAGTTTCACTCTTTGGTTGATTTGGTCATGAAGAGGTTCTTCTGGTGGCTCTAGTTGTCTTTAGGGTGGTTTTAGTAGATACTGGGACATTTATAGTTGTCATGAAGAAAGTTCTAGATGGTTCTAACAGTCATTCAAGAGATTCTACTTGTATTGAAGTGGTTCTAATGGCCATGAAGGAAGTTGCAGAAGTTGTAGAGGTCTTTTACCTGATTGGAGTTGTTGTTTAGGAGGTTCTAAGGGTCTTTTAAGTGGTTATGTCAGATGTTCTAGAAGCGCTTTACATGGATTCTGTTGGTCTGTTTGGTGATCTTAGTGGTCATTAAGAGGTTGAACTTTAACTTTAGGTGGTTGATTTGGTCATGAAGAGATTCTTGTGGTGGTTCTAGTGGTCTTTTGAGTGATCATAGTTGCAATTAAGCATGTTCTTGGTGATTCTAATGGTCATTCAGGAGATTCCATTTGTTCTAAGTGTTTGTATTGATCATTGAGCTTCTACTAGTAGTTAATGTGGTCCTTAGTGTGATTTCAGTTGTTACTAAGATGTTTATAGTTATCAGAAAGGAAGTTCTGGATGGTTCTAATAGTCATTAAATTTCTACAAGTAGCTAACGTGGTTCCAGTGGATCATAAAGGAGGTTGTAGTGACAAAGTTCTTGTGTCTCTTTGCGGTGTTTTTTGTTTGTCTTTTTTTGTGTCAAAGAGTTTTGAGGTTCCTTTACATGGATCATGTTGTCAAAAGGCTGAGGTAGTGGTTATAAGGAGGTTTCAGAAGGTTCACCGTGGTCCTAAAAGAGGTTCTCGAAAAGTTCTCTGGTCCCTGAGGATGATTCAGGCATCCTGCAACTGGTCTTGTTGGTCACTGAGGTGTATTTAGAGGTTCCTCAGGTGGATTTAGGGGTTTCTGAGGAGAATTTGGGGGTCTGGCCTGTACTGTAGTGTTACTAATGGTCACTTGGAGCAGTCATTGAGGAGGTGTTTCAGGAGTCTACAGAGGACGTTGTGGTGGTTTCCACTATTCCTCAGAGGTTCTGGAGGTCTTTCAGGAGGTTCTTTCCTTCCATCGTCTCACTCGCTGCTTCATCCTCTGATGAACCGCTGCCAGCTGTGCGTGTTCAGCAGCCAGATGTGTGTTTAAAGACGCCTCATAAAGCCTCGTCAGGTGTGTGTGTGTGTGTGTGTGTGTGTGTGTGTGTGTGTGTGTGTGTGGTGTTTATTTGCCTGCATCAGTAATGAGTGTGTGTTGTGGTGAAGCAGCCCACCTCAAACAGGAGTATCTGCTGAATCATCTCCTGTAGGACACACACACACACACACACACACACACACACACCCTGTAGTTGTGTGTTTGTGAGGACCCTCTTTGATAGTGCGCTTACCTAAACCTGATCCTAACATCACCCCACCTCTCCTTAAAGTAACACAAAACAATGCAAAGTCACCAAAAAGAGACACAAAACCACAAAAACATGAAAAATAATCACAAAAATGTGAAATCACAACAAAAAGATGCAAAACCACCCCAAAAAAATCACGCAAAATGACCACAAAAACACGCAAAGTCACCAGAACAAGATACAAAATAACCACAATAAACAATCACAACAGAAACACACAAAAGAATATTTTTCTACGTCCTTGGCTTAATTTTGTCACTTTGTGGTCGTTTTGTGTCTCGTTTTGGTCATTTTGTGTCTCGTTTTTGTCGCTTTGTGTCTTGTTTTAGTGATTTCGTGTCTTGTTTTTGTTATTTTGTGTCCCGTTTTTGTCATTTTCTGTCTCATTTTTGTCTTTTGTTTCTCGTTTTGGTTGTTTGTGTCTCATATTAGATGTTTTTTGTCTCGTTTTTGTCATTTTAGTGGTTTTGTGTCTCATTTTTGTCATTTTGTATCTTGTTTTGGTCGTTTTGTGTCTCATTTTTGGTTTTTTGCGTCTTGTTTTGGTCATTTTTTGTCTAATTTTTGTTGTTTTGTGTCTCTTTTTAGGGATTTTGTGTCGTGTTTGTTGTGTCTCATTTTTGTCGTTTTGACTCATGTTTGTTGTTTTGTGTCTCGTTTTGGTCATTTTGTGTCTCATTGTGATCATTTTGTGTCTCCTTTTAGTGGTTTTGTGTCTCATTTTAGATGTTTTGTGTCTCCTTTTAGTGGTTTTGTGTCTCATTTTAGACGTTTTGTGTCTCCTTTTAGTGGTTTTGTGTCTCATTTTAGATGTTTTGTGTCTCCTTTTAGTGGTTTTGTGTCTCATTTTAGACGTTTTGTGTCTCCTTTTAGTGGTTTTGTGTCCCGTTTTTGGGACAGTCTGGTCTTGTTAGTGTAGATTAAAGTGATGATGATTTCCTGATGGAACCACATAATGCGTTCAGACCATTGGACAGTTTAACATGCGTGACTTTATCCAGAGATAGAACGCCTTTAGAACCTTCAGGCAGGTTCCAGGTTCCGGCTGTGACGTTCTAGTTTCATTTCAGGATGTTTTCTTTGGATTAATCAGAGCTGAGGAGGTTTTTGTTTCATTCAGAGCGAAACTGAAGAAATCATCCAGAGGTTCACTTCCTGTCTGTGTGTTAACGCATGTGTGTGTGTGTGTGTGTGTGTGTGTAGGTGTGTGTGTGTGTGTGTGTGTGTGTGTGTAGGTGTGTGTGTGTGTGTGTGTGTGTGTGTAGGTGTGTGTGTGTGTGTTTTGTGTGTGTGTGTGTGTCGAGTCATCAAAGCCCGTCAGATGTGTGTGTTTGATCTCTGCTGAGTCATTACAGAAAGTGACTGCAGCCGACACCTTGTTGTGGTCGCGCACTGATGTCAGTCCAGGTGTGTGTGTGTGACCTCATGACCTGGTGTGTGTTCTCCACATGTGTGTTAAAGCGCTGAGTGTGTTTTCATGCATATTTTCAACTTCTGCAAAAGTCTCATAGTGTTTTTTGTGTCTCTTTGTGGTGTTTTTTTGTGTCTCCTTGTGGTGTTTTTTGTGTCTTTGTGGTGTTTTTTGTGTCTTTGTGGTGCTTTTTTGTGTCTCTGTGGTGTCTTTTGTGTCTTTGTTGTGTTTTTTTGTGTTTTGAGTCTGTTTCTCAGTAGAACGTTCTCCAGAATTCTTCATGTGTTGTTGCTGTACGGAGGAACAGGTGAGGAAAAACATCTGGTTCTCTGTGTGTGTGTGTGTGTGTGTGTGTGTGTGTGTGTGTGTGTGTGTGTGTGTGTGTGTGTGTGTGTGTGTGTGTGTGTGTGTGTGTCTGTGTGTGTGTGTGTGTGCGTGTGTGTGCGTCAGCTGACCACAACAAGGTCGAGGCTTTAATCCACGTCTATGATGACGATGTTCAGATCAAACAGTCACACTGAGGAGCAGAGTTGTAAAAAACACTGACAGCAAAGACACGACAAAAAACACCACAAGGAGACACAAATCGACCACAGAGACAAAAACACCACAAAAAATACCTCAAAGATGCGAAAAACGACCACAAAGACACAAGAAACACCACAAAAATACCACAAAGACACAAAGAACACCACAAAAAATACCACGAACAGATAAAAAACACCACAAAAAACACCACAAAGAGACACAAAAACATTTTGTGTTTTTTAATCTGTTACTGGTCACTTTGTGTTACTTTTTTGTAATTTCCTTTTAACTTTGCTTCCTCTTTAACTTGTTTTGTGTCTCTTTGTGGTGGTACTTGTGTCTTTGTTGTGTGTTTTTTGTGTCTTTGTATCTTTGTGATGTTTTCTGCGTCTCTTTATTGTGTTTTTTGTGTCTTTGTGGTGTATTTTTTGTCTCTGTGGTCTTTTTTGTGTCTTTGTGGTGTATTTTTTGTCTCTGTGGTCTTTTTTGTATCCTTGTTGAAATTTTTTGTCTTTGTGGTGTTTTTTGTGTCATTTTTTGTGTGTGTTTGTGATGTTTTCTGTCTGCTTGTGGTTGACTCGTTTGTCATTTTAGTCATTTTCTAGAAGTTTTTATCTGAGAAACGTCTTCCTTTGTGACGTTCAGAGATCTGCAGGACTTTAGACTGAAGGAAAGAACAACTTCCTGTCTGTCAGAGGTTACCAACAGGTCGATCTTCGGCTTCTGAAGCAGAAATGTTCTTTCTTCTTTACGTCTTTGTTTGACTCTGGAAGCTGCCATGTCTCCGGCGTCTCTTTATTTTCCTGTTTGATTCCAGTAAATGATCTGATAAACAGAAGGATGGAAAGTCTCTCACGGTTCCATAAAGACGTCGCAGCAGATGAAGCCGTTAAATCAGCTCATCAAAAATACATCGTCTTACATAAACACTCTTCAATTACATCCCATCGTCAATTATTCAGCTCGCAGGTCGGGCCGTTCTGAAACGTGCGCGTCGTCTATTTCCTCCGCTGGACGCGGCGCAGACATGTTTGGAACGTAAATAGAATGATAAATTAAACAGAAAAACCAAAATGTGGAGTTTGAACAAAGAGTGTTTGTGCAGAGCAGCAATTAGAGGCGACGCTGCAGAATCAGGTTCCAAACAAAAACACGTCTTTTATATAAGCTGCCTGTCACACACACACACACACACACACACACACACACACACACACACACACACACACACACACACACACACACACAGACACACACACAGACACACACACACACACGCACACACAGACACACACACACACACACAGACACACACACACACACACACACACACAGACACACACACACACACGCACATGCACACACACACAGACACACACACACGCACACACACATACACACACACACAGACACACACACACACACAGACACACACACACGCACATACACACATACACACGCACACATAGACACACACACAACACACACACACACACACAACACAGACACACACACACATACACACGCACACACAGACACACACACACACACGCACACACACGCACACACAGACACACACACACACACAGCACACACACACACACACACACGCGCACACACACATACACACAGACACGCACACACACACACACACACACACACACAGACACACACACACGCACATACACACATACACACACACGCACACATAGACACACACACAACACACACACACACACAACACAGACACACACACACATACACACACACACGCACACACACACACACACACAACACACACACACAACACACACAGCACACACACAGACACACACCCACAAACACCAACAGACACACAGCACACACACAGACACACACACACACACACACACACACACACACACACACACACACACACACACACAACTAAAATGAGACACAACTCGACCAAAACAAGCCACTAAATGATCAAAATGAGACACAAAATGACAAGAACGAGACAAAACGACTCGACTGTTTTCTTGGTTGCACAAAAAAGTTCCGACACACAAGCACACTTTTGTTGTGTTTCTCTGAAGCTCTGTGTCCACTAGATGTCACATCTGAAAATCACACGCACGGTGGGCGGTCACCAGCGTCGGTCAAACATGGCGGCTCGGACGCAAACTTTCTCTTTTATTACGAAAACAGTTCAGCGAAAAGTATTTCTGAAAGCATTTGAGGCGAGAAATAATCTGCTGAATCAGTCCTGGTTGTAGTTCACCGATGCCTAGTTTAGACGTTTGAGGACAGTTTCGCGATGCGTTGGATCTCCACATGCTGCATCAAATTAGCATAAAGTTGAAATCCAGCCTACTTTATGCAAATGAGCTGCGGCCGCTCCAGGTAAACACACTGGATCACAGCTGGAAACACCGCAATGAAACCAGAATGCTGCATGCGGTGTGTTTCCAGCTGTGATCCAGTGCACAGATTATTTCCCGCCTCAGATGCTTTCAGGAATACTTTTCTCTGAACTGTTTTCAAAAGTAAAGAGAGAGTTTGCGGGCCGAGCTGCCATGTTGGTCCGACACAATTACCGGACTGTCGAACTGAAAGTGCTGTCATGTGACCTCTAGTGACCGCCCACCATGCAATTTTCAGATGCGGTGCGTTTCCATGCGGGAAAAATGCATCTACTGGACATGGAGGTTCAAATCTTTGTTAATGATGTGTGTGTCTGTGGTCGTTTTGTGTCTCTTTGTGGTTGTTTTGTGTCTCTTTGTGTTTGTTTTGTGTCTTTGTGCATCTTTCTGTCTCTTCCTGCTTGTTTTGTGTGTCTCTCCCTTCAGATTCAGATTCTTTGAATATTTTTTAACGGATGACGAACGCCTCGACCGTCGGTGGAAACTTCCTCTCCTCCGACGGCTTCAAAGCGTCGACGGGAGCCGGGATGGTTGTGTGTTTGTGTGTGTGCAGTGCTGTCGCTGTTACATAAAGCACTCAGACTCTTCAGAGGGAAGTCAAACTCTCGCTCACATTAACGCTTGGCGTCTCCGGGGAGGACAGAGCTTCAAACGGAGAACCGAGCCGACGGAACCGAACCGGGAGATCAAACGGCAGGTGGAGCATACCTGCAGTGAGTCAGCGCTAACGCATCCTCCGACTCTCCAGAGATGAACAAAACAAACTGACAACTGAAGGAAAACACAAAACTGAAAAATGATTCACAGTTAAAAACACCGAACTGACCCTCGTCCTTCCTGCGTCTTTTTTTTGTGTCTGTGTTGCAGTTTTGCCTGTCTTTTATGATTTTATGTCTCTTTGTGGTTGTTTTGTGTCTCTTTGTGGTTGTTTTGTGTCTCTTTGTGATTGTTTTTTTTTGGCAGTTTTTTGTCTATTTTTTCGTCGTTTTGTGTCTCTTTGTGGTTCTTCTGTGTCTTTGTTTGGACGTTTTGTGTCTCTGTGGTTGACTATTTTCTTGTTGTTGTTTTTCATGGATGCCTTGTGTGTTTTTGTTGTTTTTCTCCGTTCCATAGTTCCCTTCGAGTATGTTGAAAAACTTTAGCTTTTGTGGTGGATCACAAAGTGGTGAACTCTGGAGTGAGAAGTTGGATGAATTAGCTAGCAGGCTAACAGTCTGCTGACCTGTTTTATGTTGTTGTAGACAGTCACATAGTGTAACTGTGTCATTACAAAATAAACTAGTTTAGCACATGTTAGCAGTGTAACACACACACACACACACACACACACACACACACACACATACTGGTTAGCCTTTGTTTTCCTTCTGTTTAGCCTCTGATTCGCGTCAAATTAGCCTCTCAGCAGTGAAGTGTTCATCCGTCCGTAATGAGATGTACTTCCTCACGTTAAACACCAGGGGGACACTGTGTGTACATGATACGGCTTTATGGACATGAAGAAAAAATACATGGAAAGAAGACGTAAACGTCTTTTCTTGATCATTTTCTCCTTGTGGTCGTATGTTTCTGATATGTTGGTGGATTGCTGCTGGTATATTAGTGGGCTGTTCCTGCTGTGTTTCTGGAATGTTCTTGCTGTGTTTGTGTTATGTTCCTGCTGTGTTTGTGGTATGTTCTTGCTGTGTTTGTGGTATGTTCCTGCTGTGTTTATGGTATGTTCCTGCTGTGTTTCTGGAATGTTCCTGCTGTGTTTCTGGAATGTTCCTGCTGTGTTTCTGGTATGTTCCTGCTATGTTTCTGGTGTGCTTCCTTTATGTTCCCATCATGTTCCTGGTGTGTTGTTGAAGTGTTTCTGGTATGTTCCTGGTATGTTGTTGAAGTATTTCTGACACGTTCCTGGTATGTTCCTGGAATGTTCCTGTTATGTTCCAGGCATGTTCCTGGTATGCTGTTGAAGTGTTTCTGTTATGTTCCCATCATGTTCCTGGTATCTTCCTGGAATGTTCCTGTTATGCTCCTGGTATGTTCCTGGCATGTTGTTGGTGTTTCTGTTATGTTCCCATCATGTTCGTGGTATGTTGTTGAAGCATTCCTGGTATGTTCCTGGTATGTTGCTGAAGTGTTTCTGGTATGTTCCTATTATGTTCCCACCATGTTTCTGGTATGTTCCTGTTATGTTCCCATCATGTTCCTGGTATGTTGTTGGAGTGACTGGACACTGGACAGAACAAACCTGTGACCTTTTCCTTGGAGAGTTTGGGAGCAGCTTCGGTGTTTGTGAGTGTCCAGCTGTGAAACCACATCGTTCTCCTCATGGTTTCCTGACTGCAGTTTGTCTTTCCCTTCCCCACCCTCGCTGCTCCTCACATCATTCCCCCCGTTCCCTGTCATGTTTGGACAGATCGCATACGGCGGTTTGGCCTAAATTGGTGCTGCGGTCGGCTGCTTTCTCAACCTTGGCTGTTTCTGAGAAGTGTTGCAGCGCTGAGAGGATGAAGGCACTGATGATGACGATGATGATGGTGATTACTGTGATGATGTACACAGCGTCCTGCAGAGTCACGGTGGGCGTGGAGCTCCGACGGTCCGGTGGGTTGGAGCTGATGGACCTTTGACACCGAGGCAAGTCAGTTGGAGGTGTCTGGAGCTGAAGGACGGTTTCTACAAAGCTTCAGGGTACGAAACTTCACACTGCTGCCACTGGACACCACCTTTACTGAGTTGAAATCACTGAAAAATCACACAGAAAATATTATTTTAGGGGGAAGAAAGCAGCAGAAAACCTTAGATAATGTAAACAACCAGAATTTTTACAAATAATATTCAACCATAAAATTATATTTATACTCGCTGTAAATAAATTAGGTCATTATTATTTTACTGTTATTTTACGCTGTAAATAAAGAATGTCCTCTCACTGTTTTCAACTACTGTTTTTAAAAAAAATTTTAGTTCTTTTTGTTTACAGATGAAGCGAGATTAAGATATTTAACTGGCGAAAATCACAGTAAAATGTATCAATTTACATGTAGACTGTAAAAACAACAAAGAAACAAAAAACCCAGGGTGAAACGACAAAGAATGTTCACATCAAAAATCTGTTATAATCTGACTTCAGCTCGTCAGAGGTTATCTGACTGTAACTAGTCAGAGATCATCTGACTTTAACTAGTCAGAGATTATCCGACTCTAACTAGTCAGAGATTATCTGACTCTAACTAGTCAGAGATTATCCGACTCTAACTAGTCAGAGATTATCTGACACTAACTAATCAGAGATTATCTGATTATTTTCCGTGACGTTTTGTGAAGCTAACCTCCAGAATCGTCGGCAGCATTTGGAGATGATGAGGACGGTGTCGTCGGCGAAGAAGCTGATCCGGGCCGACGTGTGTTTTGGTTGTTTGTTTTGTTTGGACTCGTTGACTCCGACTTTAACCCGTCGCTTGGTGTCATGTCAGCACAGACACGAGTGGCTTCTTAATGTGCTGTTCTCACTGTCAACATACACAAGCAGGTTTTTAGTTTGATTTATTCATGCTGGCTCCGTGCTCTCATCTATATTTCAGCGTGTTGTTTATGCTGTTCTTTCCCAGCTGAGAGTTGATATTAAATCAGCTGCAACACATAAAACTGATTCCTCAGAAGGTGTTTGCTCTAATGCAATGTTGGATTTTCCCGCTATTTTACACTCACTGTTGACATTCACTTAGTCAGACGCTTCCCCTATGACTCTACAAATCTAACCGAGAAGTCAATAAGATAAACAGTGATAGCGAAAAAGAAATTCTTTGCAGTTTTGCATCTTTCATGCCCTTAAAAAGGCACAAAGTGCAGCTGAGACATCGTCGGACTCCCGGATGGATCTGTGTGTGAAAGCAGCTCTTGAATCAGCAGTGTTTCTGTGCTGAAGCAGATTATTCAAACCCGGCGACGTTCTACCTGGATTTGTGCAGAACGTCCTGGAGGTCCTGAGGGCTGACGTCCAGATGGGGTCCATAATCCCTGCAGTGTGTTCTGGTTCTGCCCTCCGTCCAGCTGGATCAGGTAAATATAGAAACAAATCCCCACAGAAACCACATGTGCACGAAGACGAGCCTCCTCCGGATGGAAACCTAAAAATAGACGGCAGGAAGAGAGAATAAAAGGGGCTCGGGGAAGAAAACTATTCATAACAAATCAACAAGTAATCTTCTGCCCTCTGAATCTGAGTTATAGTTTGACAGATCGTCTTTCTAACAACAAACCTCATGTCAGAGAAACACCTTCAACAAAATCAGGACATTTAACAGAAAAATTCAAAGTAGGCTCCATTTTCCAGATGTGAAAATTGTCCCCAAATGTTACAGCAATTTAGAAAATTTTCAAATATGGTGAAAATTTTTTTTTTCGAACATGAAATAAAATGACTCCAAATTTGTCCAGGCTCAGCATCTTAACTCATCTTATCTTTGTCATATTTCATCTTACGTCATTTAATCTGATCTCACCTTATTTTATATTATCTCAGCTTCTCTCATCTTATTTCATCTTATGTCATTTAATCTTATCTCACCCTATCTTATCTCAGCTTCTCCTATCTCATTTAATCTTATTTCATCTTATCAAAATTTGTTTAAATATGTGTAAGATGATCAAAAAATGTGCAAAAAAACCAAAAAGGAGTTTAAATGTACTTTTAAAAATTCCAAAATGACTGATAATCTATTGAAGATGGCAAAACAGTTCTGAACTTGTTTGTACATTTCAAAAGTGACTCAAAAATTGTTCAAAAATGGCTTGAAGATGCAATAAGATGACTCTAAATTTGTCAACATAGACTCAACATCTTATCTCATCTTCCTCTTATTTCATCGTGTCATGTAATCTTATCTCACTTTATTTAATCTCATCTTATCTCATCTTACTTCATCTCATCTTATCTGACCTTGTCTTATTGTATCTCACCTTATCTCATCCTATCTTACTTCATCTAATGTCATCTTATCTCATCTTCATATTTTTTCATCTTGTCTCATCCTATTTCATCATATCTTATCTCATCGCATGTCTCTCCTTATCTTAGTTATTTCATCTTATTTTGTCTCATCTCAGGTTTTTGTATCTATATTCATGTACTTTAGTGGTGGGGATTGATTCTGTGCACAAACTGCTGGATGATTGTGAAAATGGGCTGCAGATACAGAAAAACCACCAAATATGAGCGCTTCGACGCCCACCAGCACTCTGGGAGTCTGACATGGCGACAGCGCCAAGAACCGCCGGGGAATTCAGGCCGAGAGGTTTGCTGAGTCAGACAGTGAGAGTGTCGGGGTCCTGATTCACAACTTATCCCACTTACAGTCATGTTTCTTTAAGGTTTCGTACGTAGAAGCCGCTCTGAATCACCTCAGACCCTTTGAGGTGTCACAGGTCTGAGTCTGGAAAATGTCCGGAAACTCTAAAACGCACACGACGCCTTAAAGACGAGGAAGTTTAAAACAAACTGGTAGAGTTTAAAATCCACCCAAACTGATCGACAAACAGCTGATCAGGTGGAAATTCAAAAATCAATCGAGTATCCAAACACAACATTAAAAAAAGACGTATGTTTTGGTTCCACTGTGAGTCTGGTGATGTGATTGTAGTTTTATGGTAAAACGTAACCAAACAGTAAAAGCAAAAGCAGAGTGCAGCTGAAAACAAAAACAGCAACTGAAAATGAACGGAAACAGTGACTGAAAACGCTTCACACCGCACTGCTGGTTCTGTGTCTGTGCTTCCTCATGAGGACTTTGTTGCTGGTTTTAGGTGTAAACTTGAAGAACCCTGCGAGTCTCGTGACCTGGACGTGAGCCAATAGGAAACAACCAGCTCCTTTTACAGCCTTCATGGGGACAAAAACCCGTTTTATTTTTAAAAACGCTTTTTTCCGAGACGACGAGGTGGAAAAACACGGTTCCGTCTGCTGTCACCACTTTTACCGCTCCATGACCTGTGTGACATCATTGCCCTCCTCCCGTCTGATTGGTGGGTCGGTGCCGCTGGACGACCACATCAGTGGAAATCCTGCTGCGGTGTTTCTACACAACGCCTACGCAAACACACACACAGCAGACACACCCCAACATGTGCATGCCACACACACACACACACACACACACACACACACACACACACACACACACACACACACACACACACACACACACACACACCCATACCCATACCCATGTGTGTGTGTGTGTGTGTGTGAGAGAACTGGTATGCAGCCTGTAAATAAACTGAGAGCCACACAGATGTTTTCATATTTCCCTCACACGTTCCACCGCTGAGCTGTTTACTGCTAATCAGCTAAAGTTAGCAACATGCTAAACCAAACCACACTAAACTGAACTGAGCTAAGCTAAGCTAAGCTAAACACGCGTCTCAAACCTCCAGAACCCCGTAGAGCCTCCTGACCTCCAGGATTAATTTAAACTTGATTAAAAGATGTCGGACCAAACTTTTAAACCAGTTTAAATCCTCCTCATCCTTGATGTCTTCTTCTTCCTAGTCCTCCTCCTCTTCTTCCTCCCCTTCTTCGTCCTTCTCTCCGTCTTCATCCTCATCTTCTTCATCCTCTTCTCGTGTTCCTTATCTTCCTCTAAACTTTCGTCCTTCTCATCCTTTTTCTCCTCCTCTTTGTCCTCCTCCTCCTTTATGTCCTCTTTCTCCTTCTTCTAGTCCTTCTCCTCCTCTTTGTCCTCATTGTCTTCCTTCTCCCTGTCCTCCTCATCTTCATCCACCTTATCCTCGTCATCTTCTTCTTTTTCGTCTTTCTCTTCCACCTCCTCATCCTCATCTCTATCTCGTTCTCCTCATTGTTGTTGTCTTCCTGGTCGTCCTCCTCATCTTCTTCCTCCTCCAAGTCCTCCTTCTCACCATCTTCGTGCTCATCTTCCCGTGTTCCTCCTCTTCCTTTAAACCCTCCTCCTCTTCATACTTTTTCTTCTCTTTGTCTTCCTCATCGTGGTCCTCATCATCATCATCATCATCATCATCATCCTTCTTTATGTCCTCTTTCTCCTCCTCCTTGTAGTCCTACTTCTGGTTCTCCTCCTCTTTGTCCTCATTGTCTTCCTTCTCCTTGTCCTCCTCATCTTCATCCACCTTATCCTCGTTATCTTCTTCTTTGTCATCCTCCTTCTCTTCCCTCTCCTTGTCATCCTTTTTCTCCTCCTCCTCATCCTCTTCCTCCTCATTATCTTTATCCTCCTTGTCCTCCATCTCGTTCTCCTCAGTGACGTTGTCTTCCTCGTCCTCCTCATCATCTTCTTCGTCCTTCAGTCCTCATTCTCCTTTGTGTCCTCGTTCTCCTCCTCTTCATCTTGATCTTCCTGATCCTCGTCCTCGTCTTCTTCCTTCTTGTCATCGTCGTCCTCCTAGTCCTATTTCTTGTCCTTCTCCTTCTCTTCCTCCTCGTCTTCATCATCTTCCCTGACCACCTCCTCCTCTTCTTCCTCACTGTCTTCTTATTCTTCCTCCTTTTTGACCTCCTCCATTTCTTCATCCTCGTCGTTGTCTTCTTCCTAGTCCTCCTCCTTTTTGCTCTCCTCCTCATTTTCATCCTCCTCCTTCTCTTTCATCTCTTCGTCATCCTTCTTCCTCTTCCTCGACCTCCTTTCTTGGAGGAAGATGAAGGAGAGGAAGAAAGAGAAGATGAGAAATAGGAGAGGAAGAAGAAGTAGGTGAAAAGGAAGAAGAAAGAGGTGGAGAAGAAGGAAAAGGTGGAGGAGAAGGAGGAAGATAAAGAAGGTGAAGAAGGAGAAAAGGAGAAATATTAATAAGAAGGAAACATTCTTAAAGAAGGAGGAGAAATTAAGGAAGACGGAATAAAGAAGGACTAAGAGAGAAGAAGAAAGGAGGAAAACTGTGAGTGAAGAACAGAAGAAGATTGATGAAGACCAAAAGAAGGACAGAGAGAATAAAGGATGTTGGAAGAACAGAGGAATGTGTGAAGAAGGAATGAAGAACCTGAAAGAGCAGAAGAAAAGCAGGAGGAAAGGAGAAGGTGTGAAGGTGGTTTGAGGTCACAGCAGGAGGTTCCGGCCGGCGTCCACCAGGTGGAGCAGTTCGGTCTACACTGAGCGGTCGCTGCTGCTCGAAACAAACGCACCCGTCAGGACAGGTGGTGGACGTTCAACGGGCCGAGGCGCGTTTGGTTTCCTGATGGACGGTTCCATCCAAACCGTCTGGTGTGATCAGCATTAGTCTGGAGGTTCTGTGGGTCCATCCACCTCCAGGGTCTGGTGGGTTCAAAGATCTAAACCTGCCTCCTGCTGCTCAGCTGGTCTGGACTGATTCAAGGTCTTCAGGCCCGAAGGCGACTAAAAAACAGAGACATGAGCCGGCGGTCGGACAGGTTCATGACTCACAGGTGGGGAGTTATTTAAAGAAGCCACCGGTGCAGACACGTTAATGCACACAATACACACACAATACACACATAATACACACATAATACACACACTGCTCAGTCTTTATAAGGAAACTCAGCGAGTGGTGAGCTCACACAGGCGTGAGTGTTTTTACAAAGAACATGTCGACAACCGACGAGTCACACACACACTCTCACACACACACACATACACACACACACACACACACACACACACACACACACACACACACACACACACACACACACACACACACACACACACACACACACACTCTTTCCCCCGCAGTGATGATGTCAGAGCAGCACAGGGAGAATCCCAGACGTCTGATTAAAGCAGGAAGCTTCGCTGCGTAACTCCGCGTCTTCGTTGCTTCCTCTACAGTCCTGACTCGGTTCTGCGGGTTCTCGACGTGATTGGACCACATGTTGGGGGGAAGAAGGGGAGTTAGTATGATGTCATCAGAGAGAGGATGACTCCCAGGAAACACCAAATACAACACTGATAGAACAGATGAATGTTACGGTGTCAGAATGTCTTTTACATCCCCGAAATGTTCAGTTTGTTACTCTGCACCTGATGCTGTGTAAAACTCCTCCCTCTAGAACCCATTGGAACATTTAAAGGCTCTAAAAGCTTCTTAGAACCAGTAACTAACCCTAACATTGTTAGTAAAACCCACATTTGGTCTCATTTTGAACCCACCAAAACATAAGAAACTCTTAACCGTGTAAAAACCTGTTCAGACACCTTTAAATCCTCCTACTGGTCTGTATAAAGCACATAACCTCCTTTAGAACCCCTCAGAACGTTAGAAAAGTCTCTAGAACCAATCACGTAACCTAACATTCTTTGTGATACCACTTCTGATCCCATTCAAAAGCCCTAGAACCAACCAAAACATTAGAAACCCTTTAGAACCTGAATAGAACCAGCTTAGGAACCTTTAAATGCCCCTGAAATCCCATATAGAACACATAACCTACATTTAGGACCACCTCAAAACATTAGGAACTCATTAGGACCTTCTAACCAGGTTCTAAATGTTTCTAATGTTTCACGGGGTTCTAGGGCTATTGAATGGAAACAGATCTGATTCCATTCGAAAGCCCTAGAACCAACCAAAACATTAGAAACCCGTTAGAACCTGCTTGGGAACCTTTAAATCTCCTTGCAATTATTCTAGGATTCCCTCAAAACATTAGGGACTCATTAGGACCTTCTTAGAACCCATTAGATACGACGTGGAACCACTTTTACCTCACTCGAGCACTCTCAAACTATTACGAACCCTTTAGATTCTTGTTAGAACTTTCTAGTGAACCAGTAAATCTCCTTTAAAGTCTTCCTCAGAAATTTGTCCTCTCTATAAAATCCCCCAGAAAATGTTTTAGGACCTTCTAAGAACCAATTAAATACTCCAAAATCAGATGTGGAATCAAATGTGCTACACTTTAAAGCTACTAGAACCTTCTTATCATCCATTAGAACCCCTTAAAACACTAGCTGGAACCACCATTTCCCCCATTTAACCCCACATTAGCCCTCTGAACACCTTAGGCACTCTTTAGATCCATGGTGTAACTTGTTTGGACACCAGTAAATCCCATCAGTAATCTTGCTTGGAACATACTCCAACTTCAAAGCCTCTTAGGAATCCCTCAAACATTTCGGATCTCTTTGAAACCTTTGTAGAACCCATTAGATTCAGACAAAATCATAATTTAGCTTCCCATTTGAAAGGTCCGTAAACATTAGAAACCCTTTAGATTCTTACTAGAACTTTTTTGGAAACCGGTAAATTTCTTTAAAATCTTTGGTTAGAACTTAGTGCCTTCTTTAAAGCCCCTTAGTACCCATTAGAACCCATTAAATACACTAAAATTCTTTGAGAACCCATGTTTTTCCCTATTTAAGAGCTCCTACAACACCCCAGAACTTTGGAAGTCCTTTAGATTCTGTTAGAATCCAGTAATAGTCCTGTGTCGAAGTTGCTCGTAGTGACCATTGTTGCCACCTTGTGGTTGTAAGATGGTTGTGCAGTTTGGGTGTGATAGTTGTATCGTTCTGATGTCCCTAACAGCTCATTGATTCATCACTGTGACATTTGTCATCTTGGACTTTTGACCATTTTTGTAATTTATGGTGTTTTTAGACCAAGCAGCTCATCGATTGTTGGTGTAAATGATTTCTTAAAAGAAAAAGTATAAATTCTGTGATTGCAGCTTTGTAAATGTGAAAAAGATGTGGTGTATTTCTTTCTCTAGAACAGTTAACCAAACATCTTTCGACATTTTTGGCAAAACAAGACATTTGTCACCTTGACTTTTGCCTATCTTTTACGATTTTTGTCGTTTTATAGACCAAACAGCTCATCGACTGTTGAATATCTTTTTAAAGATACTCTTAATTCTGTGATTGCAGCTCCTTCCATATGAGCATTTTCTGTTGTCTTTCCTCCTCTATGGCAGCAAACTGAACATCTCTGGACAAAACGAGACATTTGTCGTCTTGGGGATTTAGATTTTTTTCAAGTTTTTGGTGCTTGACAATCCAAACAACTCTTCGATTGCTGGTTTTAATGCTTTCATCCAAATGGCCAAAATTCTGTGATTGCAGCTTTGTACATATGAATATTTTCTGGCTTCTTTTCTCTTCTATGCCAGTACACCGAAGATCTTTGGACATTTTTGGCAAAACAAGACATTTGTCATCTTGACTTTTGCCATGTTTCACCATTTTTGGTGTTTCATACACCAAACAGTCTAAATTTTGTGATTCCAGCTTTGTAAATATGAAAATGTTATGTTTTTTTTCTCCTCTATGACAGGAAACTGAAGATCTTTGGACATTTTTGTCAAAACAAGATATTTGTCATCTCAGACTTTTATCAGTTTTGGTGTGTCATGGTCCAAACAGCTCATCGATTAACCGGGCAAATATCCAACTGTGGAAACGGTGGTGTGAAGAAGCTTTTATTCCCTCGCAGGTCTGGTTATCCGCAGCAGTAAACCACGAGACGGTACAGTCATGAACCTCGATGCCAACCAGACTAAACACATGGCGAGTGTCAGACGGACAGACTGACTGATGGGCGGCCAGACAGATGGACAGGAGAGTCACCGGCGAGATCCAGTTCATCCAAGAATTTTTCCCCTCAGCACTCATTGAGAGCCGGCCGTGGGAGGAGGGAGGATAAAGGAATCCCAGCTTTGCTCCATTAGCAGCCGAACGGAGGGAGGAGGGAGGAGGGAGAAGGTAAAAGTTGCTATGAGTCACGGAGCAGGATGGGAGGAGACTGGAGGAGAGAGAGGGATGGAGGAGGAGGGAGGAGAGGTATAATTATGGTGGGAGGCTGCCAGAGCGAGAGAGAGGGAAGAAAGCCGAGGAGAGCGAGTCCAGCCCACTCCGCTGAAACCATTCAACTGGTGCGAGTCCACACAGAAGCAGCAGCAGCAGCGGCGAGGAACTCCCTCCGTCGGAGAACTTCACCCCAGGAACAAGGATCCTCAGCAGCTTCTCCTTCGCTGCTTTCTTTCCCTCCGTCCATTCATCACCTCGCACACTTCTTTCCCTTTTTCTTCTCCTTGTTTTCTTTCTTCTTTCTTTCTTTCTTTCTTGTGACGCCTCCACATTTTCCAGCCATCTGTCCCTGACAAAAAAGATAAGGATTACTCATTTTCTCTCTCGGCGTTTCTTTTTTTCTTCCTTCTTCTCTTTCTTGTGTCCTCCTCTCTGTCGTTTCTTTGCAGATTTTTTTCCCTCCGTTTCGCAGGTGGACTGTGAGCTGAGCTGAACTTTGCAGCTTCCAAACTTCTGAGACAAAGACAGTGAGGAGGAGGAAGCTCACTTTGGTCTCCTCCGTCTCCACCCGGGACTCCATTTTTTGCCCACTTTTGTCCAGAAACTCGACTTTGCTTCTCCTTTTTTTTTTCCCGGCTGCGCATCTGCATCCGCCAGCATCACCGACCGCAGCCAATCAGGAGGCGTCATGTCGGCGCTGCCTCTGCTCAGCTGGAGCCTCCTGCTGCTGGTGCAGCTCGGTGCCGCCTCTGACCTGCAGCCGCTCAGCCTCCATCCCCACCGCCAGCCCGACGCCGCCACACACTGCCCTTCCTGCGCCCTGGCCAGGATGCGGAGGAACGAAGGGGTCGCGGCGGCAGACGCCCCGGCGGGACCCGAGGAGGAGGAGGAGGAGGCGGCTCAGCAGGACGTGGTGGAGGCGGTGAAGAGGCACATCCTCAACATGCTGCATCTTCAGGCCCGGCCCAACATCACCCGGCCGGTGCCGCGCGCCGCGCTGCTCAACGCCCTGCGGAAGCTGCACGTGGGACGAGTGGCCGAGGACGGCAGCGTCCAGATCGAGGAGGAGGACGCTCGGGGGAGGGGAGGACGGGGAGGAGCGGCCGGACCGGGGGGAGGAGCGGCGGCGACGTCACGGGCCGACGGCGGCGACGCTCAGGAGACCACCGAGATCATCACCTTCGCCGAGGCCGGTCAGTGTGTGTGTGTGGACATCAGTGTGTGTGGAAACCAAAGACAAAAAGTGTGTATTGGCACTACTGTGTGTGACTTGTAAGCGCATATTTACATCTTATTTACTGTGTGTGTGTGTGTGTGTGTGTGTGTGTGTGTGTGGGCAACAAGACACCAGCACATATTTGCATGTGTTACAGTTTTGTGCGTTTGTGTGTGAATGACAAAAATGCAGCTGTATTAAAGAGACGCGTAGAGAAAACCTGCGAGTACGGAAAAGACGGGTGTCTGTCTGTGTGTGTGTCTGTGTGTGTCTGTGTGTGTCTGTGTGTGCCTTTTAAAACGACCCAGACAAAAAGTGTGTGTAACCAAGATGACTTATGGTGTTTCAGCACATATTTACCTGTGTGTGTGCATGTCTGTGTGCATGTTTGTGTGTGTGTGTGTGTGTGTGTAAGCGCCAAGACACCAGCACATATTTGCATGTGTTACAGTTTTGTGTGTTTGTGTGTGAATGACAAAAATGCAGTTGCGTCGGAGATCAGCTCGTGTGTGTCTGTGTGTGTCTCCACCTGCTTAATTCCACCTGCATACTCACTCAGCCCAACACACACACACACACGCACACACACACACACACACACACACACACACACACACACACACACACACACACACACACACACACGCCCACTAACCTCTGTAATCGCCTCCTGCTGTTTTCAGAGAATACCTCATTATCTACTTAAAGTCAGAGGAGATTTGTGCGTCGCTGCCTCTGTGTGTGTGTGTGTGTGTGTGTGTGTGTATGTTGTGTTTTCCTCAAAGAGTGCTGGAATGTTTTCCTGACAGACGGTAGCAACAAACAGAGAGTCGGCGGTCGGCGAGGGTCAGGCGTTAACAGCCTGCAGACGAGCCGCAGGTCCCACTCGCTCCAGCAGCGCCTTTAAACTCACCGCTGCTGCTGGGTCTCTATCGAATCTCTACCGGGTCTCTACCGAGCCTCTATCAAGTCTCTATCAGGTCTCTTTTGGGTCTCTATCGGGTCTCTATCGGGTCTTTGCTGAGTCTCTGTTGGGTCTCTATCGGGATTCTATCGAGTCTCTGTCGAGTGTCTAATGGGTCTCTAATGGGTCTCTATCGAGTTTCTGCATTCGCGTTGGTCATGTTTTTGCAGCGGCTGAAAAAGCGTCAGTCACTGGTCGTGTTTTTGCGACTGTAAAAGCGTCGGTTGCTCGTCGTGTTTTTGCGGCTGAAGCGTCGGTCGCTGGTTGCGTTTTTCCGGTGACTGTAAAAGCGTCAGTCACTGGTCGTGTTTTTGCGACTGTAAAAGCGTCGGTCGCTGGTCGTGTTTTTGCGACTGTAAAAGCGTCGGTCGCTGGTCGTGTTTTTGAGGCTGTAAAAGCGTCTGTCGCTGGTCGTGTTTTTGCGACTGTAAAAGCGTCGGTCGCTGGTCGTGTTTTTGCGGCTGAAGCGTCGGTCGCTGGTCGTGTTTTTGAGGCTGTAAAAGCGTCGGTCGCTGGTCGTGTTTTTGCGACTGTAAAAGCGTCGGTCGCCGGTCATGTTTTTGCGGCGACTGTAAAAGTGTCGGTCGCTGGTCGTGTTTTTGCGGCGACTGTAAAAGTGTCGGTCGCTGGTCGTGTTTTTGCGGCGACTGTAAAAGTGTCGGTCGCTGGTCGTGTCTCCTGCCGTTGCTGGCTGCGTATTTCACTGATCTGAGACCAGAACCTTCAGGATGGAGGTTTTATTGGGTTGACAGGTTCTATGTGGAACCCCCCAGCATCCTCTGAGGAAGACGTTTCCGTCCTGAACGCCACCAGGAGCGTGTCCAAACCCAGACTTCGGCGCAGCACCTGTCAGTCAGCGGAGTGGGCGGGACTTCCTGCTCCGGTGGATTTTCTGTTGGAGTTTCTGTAGGCGAGAGTCTGGAACAGCAGATGGAAAAGATTTTTATGAACTGGATCTGTCCAAACAGGCCGTGAGGAGCAGCTTCACTGAAAGGAAAACACAGAGTTTAATGAGGAGCTCCTTGTCGTCCGTAAATCAGAACCAGTCCATCGAACCTGTCGGACTGGCCTCGGCTGGAATCACAACAAAAACATCACGGCTGAGGAAAAAACAGTGTACCTCAATCTCAAAACTCTTTAAAAATCTGATTATTTTTCATTTTCACAGCAGATTCCGCCTCCAGGGGGCGTAAACGCTCCAATCTGTGGTCTGTTTTTGCCTGTTTTTGGTCTCCTCCACCTCCTCTCCTTAGAAGTAATAGTAGACCTGATGAAATGAGCTGTAGTTCCAGGTTGTTCCACCAGGGGGAGCCTCTTAGTGTTTAATGAGGTGGAGTTACAGGTGTGTTTGCTGACCATCCAGAAAGGTCCTTTTGTGTGTTTTTGTGGTCATTTTGTGTCTATTTTTAGTCGTTTTAAGTCTACTTTTAATCATATTGCATCTATGTTGAGCAATTTTCCATCTATTTATAGTTTTTTGTCCTTCTGTAGTTGTTTTTAGCTTATTTTTTCGTATTTTTCATCTCTTTGTGTCTCCGTGGTCATTTCTTGTGTATTTTTATCCTTTTAACGTCAGTTTGTTGCTCCTTGTGTCGGTTTCTCGTCTCGTTTTTGTCCATTTGCGTTTAGTTTTAACTGTTTCTCATCGTTTAGCCTCTCTGTGGCTGTTCTGAATCAGATTTCATTTAGTGTCTGTTCTATAAAACAGTCAGCGAAATGAAATAAGACAGAAAACATGTCTGAGTTTAATTTAAATGGATATGAACCTACAGGAGGAAGAATTTTCCAGATTTTTTAAAAGATTTTTTTTAGTGTCATTGCTGTATGTTTTTGTGTCTTTTTGCTTAATTTCTGCATCTTTTAGCATACTTTTTACGTGGTTCTGTGTCTTTTAGTGTCATTTCTGCATCCTTTAGTGTCATCTTTACATAGTTTGGGTCAATTTTACGTTTCTCTGTCTTTTTTGTGTCATTTAGGCATCTTTTGTGTCATTTTTGTGCCTTTTTGAGTCATTTCTGCTTCTTTTAGTGTCATTTCTGTTTGTGTGTCAGTTTTTCATATTTTTGTGTCTTCATACGTAATTTATGGAACTCTTAGTGTTGTTTCTGTGTCGTTTTGCATAATTTCTGCATTTTTTAATGTCATTTTCGATGTTTTTGTCTTTAGTTAATTTCTGTCTTAGTGTCAATTTTACATAATTTTTGTGTCTTTTCGTGTCAATTATAAATGTTTGTCCTTGTGTCATTTCAGTTTCATTTCTGCATCTTTTAGTGTCATTTTTACATATTTTTGTGTATTTCTGTGTCATTTTTGTCTCTTTTTGTGTCATTTCTGCAGCTTTTTATTTCGTTTCTGCATCTTTTAGTGTCATCTTTACTTGTTTTTGTGTCTTTTAGTATAGTTTCTGCAGCTTTTTGTGTCATCTTTTCATATTTTGTGTCTTTTTTTGTCATTTCTGCAGCTTTTTATTTCATTTCTGCATCTTTTAGTGTCATTTTTACATATTTTTGTGCGTTTTCATGTCATTTGTGCAGCTTGTTGTGTCATTTCATTTTTTGTGTGTCAATTTTACATGTCTGTGTTTTTATGTCTTTTTTGTTCTTTTTTTGTATCATTTCTACAACTTTTTATGTCCTCTCTGCATCATTTAGTGTCATTTTTGCATATGTTTGTGTCTTTTTGAGTCGTTTTTGTGTCATTTCTGCATCTTTGTGTACTTTTTTTGTGTCATACTGACATTTCCCAGTTCTCTCTCCTTCATTCAGTTTCCTTAGCGCTGCAGGATTTTATGTTGGGGTGAAAAATGAGGAGAAATGAGACAGGAGTGATGAAAACGCTCAGAAATCGATCGATGCCGTCCCTGCGATGTTGTCTGTCCTTCCTGCGTTTGTGTTGAGTTCGAGGCGGTCTGGAATCCGTAACGCTTCGCAGACGAAGAAGCAGTGAGTGGCACGGGGGAACATTGTGTAACCGAAGAGCTAAAAACGACATCGCCACGTTTCACATGAGCCCAGAGAGTTGTTTTTCTAAGATGTATGCGGAGCTGCCGTGAGAATACTTTGCACCCAGCCGGTCCTGGGCTTTGTTGGGAAGAAGCGATGCGTTCAGGGACCTCGGTAATTATTTTGGGCGACAGGGATGGTGAGCGGAGGAGCGGAGAGACGACGGGATTCTTGGCGGAGGCAAAGTGTCAACCTCCATTTAGCGGCTCCGACACAGTATCTATCTGTTTTCTTTCTGTTTAAATTCCTCCCGTCCGTCCCTGTTTATCTTCCCCCTCCTCCCCCGCCTCCACACAGAGGACAATTAGGCTAATTGAACTTAATTGAACACATCATTAGCGACATTCCACAAGCTGCTTTCATGCGCCTCGCTGTAACCTCGGCCTACCCTGGCAGACGGAATAAACCGGTCATTGTTGCTGCTATTCTGGTGGTCGGTCCGTCTGCGGATTCGAACCGGCAACCCGGCGACGGGCTGAGGTTCACTGACCCCCGAAAGAATGAAAGAGGCTGAAAATAAACCACAATTAGCATGTTTGCTTCCTCCGTTTGATCTCCTCCGTCCTCTTTGTTTCCATCTTTTCCCGTCCCGCCTCCCTCCCCTCGTAGAACTCGCCGTGTTCCAGACACGTTCTGAGGAGGTTCTGGTTTCCTTTTGGTTCCCAGAGCGTTCCTCCTGAAGGCGATCTAAAAACGTTACACTGCTACGTTCTTTAAGCTGACGACGTTCTACCTTTGTCATCGTCTAGCGCTGTGGAACGCTGTGAGAACGTTGTATAGATTCTGTAACGTGTTCTCTTGACAACATCCTGAGAACATTGCGGCAACAATGTTCCACTTTTGTTTGTGTATCGCAGCACAAGAACATCTTAGAAAGAAATGTAAGTTTGAGAACGTTCCTCTTTCGGTATCATGTGAAAACATCTGTAGAAGAACGTTCTACAATGTGTTCCTTCAAAATATGGATAGAAGGTTCCACCTTTAATACATCACATGACAGAAACATGCTAAAATATTCTGTCTTAAAATGACATTCTGTCATCTGAGGCCCCGATAACATCTGGAGAACATTTTGAAATGTTAGTTTGAGAACGTTACTCCTTTGTTATCACGGAACATGTTTTATAGACAAATGTTCTGTCATGTGTTCCCTCAACAAAAAGGCAAAATGTTCAAATGTTCTACCTTCAATATGTCACATTACAGGAATGTTAGAAAACGTTCTGACATTTGGGGCCTCAACAACAACTAGAAAGTGTGAGAACGTTCCTTTGTTCATATATCGCAGTATGAAAACATCTTAGAAAGAACGTTGTCTTATCTGAGGTCTCATAACTTCTTGAAAATGTTTTTTAAATGTAGTTTGAGAACGTTCCTCCTTTGTTATCATGGAACATGTTCTATAATTTACTCCCTCATCAGTTTGTGTAAATATCCTCAGAACATTCCAGGCAGAACGTTCCACCTTTGTTAATATATCACATTACAAGAACGTTCTACAAAAATCATCCGAGGCCTCGATAACATCTGGAGAAGGTTTTTTTTAAACGCAGGTTTGAGAACGTTCCTCCTCTGTTATCGTGGAACATCATCTGTGTTCCTCTGACATGTAAACGTCGTACTAACTTCACGGGAACATTTGCTTAAGACGTTCCGTTTAGAGAACGATTAGAAGCGGTGGAACGTTGTGGGAACGTTCCTTTTTCTTCTGTCGTCTGTTTCTTGGCAGCAGCTCTTCCTCTGTGTTTATCCTCCCTCTGCTGCCTTTGTTCCACGGGTTCCGCCGCTCGCTGTTCTCCGTTGCGTGTTAATGGTGTTTACAGTGTCGGGGCAGTTTGCCGGTTTGAATCCTCGGTTCTCTCCTCCTCGTTCCGCGTCCCGGCGGGGCTTTGAAGATGTTCCACGTCTGCAGAGATGAATCACTCGGTAGTAAACACCCACAGATTGAGTCCAGACCTGCTGCTCACAAACAGCCGGGTTCCTCCGCCTCAGAAAGTAGTCCCTCCGGTTCCTCGTCTGGGGAAAGAAAAGAAACGGATTTGTGAGGGGGAACCAGGGAGACAAATAGAACGTTCAGTTTTAAAATGGAAAATAATCTGTCTCAGAATAGAACTCAGATCGACTGCCAAAGAACAACTAGAATCAGACGAACCAACTGACAAGATTTTCCTCATTTTAGGCTCATTTTTCCTCATTTTTGGCTCATTTTTTCTCACTTTAGGATAACTTTTCCTCATTTTAGGCTCATTTTTCCTCACTTTAGGCTCATTTTTCCTCACTTTAGGCTAATTTTTCCTCACTTTGAGCTCATTTTTCCTCACTTTAGGCTCATTTTCCTCACTTTAGGCTAGTTTTTCCTCATTTTAGGCTCATTTGTCCTCATTTTGGGCACATTTTTCCTCACTTTAGGCTAATTTTTCCTCATCTTAGGCTCATTTCTCCTCATTTTAGGCTAATTTTTCCTCATTTTGGGCTCATTTTTCCTCACTTTAGGCTCATTTTTCCTCACTTTAGGATAATTTTTCCTCACTTCAGGCTCATTTTTCCTCATTTTAGGCTCATTTTTTTCTCACTTTAGGATAACTTTTCCTCATTTTAGGCTCATTTTTCCTCACTTTAGGCTCATTTATCCTCACTTTAGGCTAATTTTTCCTCACTTTGAGCTCATTTTCCCTCACTTTAGGCTCATTTTTCCTCACTTTGAGCTCATTTTTCCTCATTTTAGGCTCATTTTTCCTCATTTTAGGCTCATTTTTCCTCACTTTAGGCTCATTTTTCCTCACTTTAGGCTCATTTTTCCTCACTTTGAGCTCATTTTTCCTCACTTTAGGCTCATTTTTCCTCACTTTGAGCTCATTTTTCCTCACTTTAGGCTCATTTTTCCTAATTTTAGGCTCATTTTTCCTGACTGTGTAGTTTTACCTCTTTGTGTCTCGCTTTTGTTATTTTTGTTGTTTTTGTTTCATCTGTGTGGTGTCTCTTTTAGAGACTTTTTTAATGAGACAAGTGTTTTGATGATTTTTACTGATGTGGAACGTTGGAAGTCTAATCACTGTTTGTGTTTTTAGTGTTTTTTTCGTCATTTTGGTGATTTTTGTATAAAAAGAGAATTTTCTTGTCAAAGCTGCTGCTGAGTTTTTGGTCTTCGGAGGTTTGAATCAGACTGATTTCTTACTGAAGCTGCTGCTGGGTTGTAGTTTGTGAACTCTGGATTCGTCTCGTCTTGATTGGACAGACAGACAGACAGACGGTTTAATTTTTATTGTCCCCAGAGAGAGTCTGGTTTATAGACGAAGCCTGAAAATGAAAAACAGAATCACAGCTGAAGTCTGTCTGACGTCTGCTTTGGTTTTCAGTTTCAGCAGCTTCTCACCGCTGGGCTCGTTTAGAGAACTTTAATTTGGTTCTAACTGGAACCCTCCGTCTCCACTTTCACTCCGTTCACTTCTCCTGACTGTCAGCAGGAACAACACAAATATAGACAACATAAACAACACAAACTACATAAACACAAACTACATAAACGCAAACAACGCAAACAACACATACAGTATAAACATAAAGAACACAAACAACAGATACATGGACAACACAAACAATACAAACAACAGAACCATAAACAACACAAACACAAACAACACAAACGACAAACACCTTCTCTGGATCTACTGTTAAAACTCTGAACTCAGTGACACTTTAGTGCGTTCAGATCCAGGTTTTTTACACTTTTGTGTTTATTTTCATGCTTTTGTAGGTTAATATCCAATTTTTTTTTTTAAAGTTTTGTGCAGTAAAATCCAAGTTTTTGACACTTTGGTATGTTAATATCCAGGCTTTTTACATTTTTGTGTGTTTATTTTTTAGGTTTTTGACACTTTAGTGCATTTATTTTCAGGTTTTTGACCCTTTTGTGTTTTTATGTTTGAGGGTTTGATACTTTTGTGCATTCATTTTTTGGGTTTTTGACACTTTTCTGTGGTTATTTTTGGGTTTTTGACACTTTCATGCGTTCTAATCTGGGGTTTTTACAGTGTTGTGTGCTGATTTTGAGGCTCTCTGGTCTTGACGTTCTCCAGATTGTACTATTATGTGCAGAACGGTGCCAGTGGTCTTCGTTTTTTATTTGGAAAAAGCAGTGAGTGCAGCAGAAGCATCATTTTTAAGAGACACAGCAGCGTTTCAGCAGGCAGCCGCAGTAAAACGAAGAAATAAACGTAAACACCAGCTTTAAAACCACAGCACAGTCCGCAGGGTGCTGATCTGAGCTGTGATTGGTCGCTGCACCTGCCAGGTGTCCTCAGCTCTTTGTAGCCTCCATGGAATAAAAACAGAGCAGTTGTCCCTGAAGCCAACAGTAACCAGTCCAGAACCCACACGTTTGCTTTGTGACACTTATGTACGTCAATATCCAGAGTTTTGCCTTTTTAGTGCTGAAATATCCAAGTTTCTGACTACTTTCTGCGTTTCTGACACTATTGTGCATTACTATATAGCTTTTTAAAAACTTTTTTTGTTTAATATTCAGGTTTTTGACTATTTTCTGCATTAATATTCAGGTTTTTGACTATTTTCTGCATTAATATTCCAGTTTTTGACTATTTTCTGCATTAATATTCAGGTTTTTGACTATTTTCTGCATTAATATTCAGGGTTTTTGACTATTTTCTGCATTAATATTCAGGGTTTTGACTGTTTTCTGCATTAATATTCAGGTTTTTGACTAGTTTCTGCATTAATATTCAGGTTTTTGACTATTTTCTGCATTAATATTCAGGTTTTTGACTATTTTCTGCATTAATATTCAGGGTTTTGACTGTTTTCTGCATTAATATTCAGGTTTTTGACTATTTTCTGCATTAATATTCAGGTTTTTGACTATTTTCTGCATTAATATTCAGGGTTTTGACTATTTTCTGCATTAATATTCCGGTTTTTGACTAGTTTCTGCATTAATATTCAGGTTTTTGACTAGTTTCTGCATTAATATTCAGGTTTTTGACTATTTTCTGCATTAATATTCAGGGTTTTGACTGTTTTCTGCATTAATATTCCGGTTTTTGACTATTTTCTGCATTAATATTCCGTTTTTTGACTATTTTCTGCATTAATATTCAGGTTTTTGACTATTTTCTGCATTAATATTCCGTTTTTTGACTATTTTCTGCATTAATATTCAGGTTTTTGACTATTTTCTGCATTAATATTCAGGGTTTTGACTGTTTTCTGCATTAATATTCAGGTTTTTGACTAGTTTCTGCATTAATATTCAGGTTTTTGACTATTTTCTGCATTAATATTCAGGGTTTTGACTATTTTCTGCATGAATATTCCGGTTTTTGACTAGTTTCTGCATTAATATTCAGGTTTTTGACTATTTTCTGCATTAATATTCAGGGTTTTGACTGTTTTCTGCATTAATATTCAGGTTTTTGACTATTTTCTGCATTAATATTCCGGTTTTTCAGCAGCTCGTTTCTGCCTTCAGACTGACGTGTCTCGTGCAGGAAAAGCTGCAGAATGAGACCAGATGCGGGCCGGACGGAGGACGTCCTGGTATTTCTGGCATTCGGGACCTTCCTTATTGTTTTTGTGGAGAACTTTACAGCGCGGGGTTAAAACTGAATCCTTTAATGTGAAGCGATGGAGCTTTAGATGAAGCAGCAGGAAGCAGAACGTCTCCTGATCCTCCACATCTGTCACATCTGTCTCACCTCCAGCCTCCTCCTCGGCTCGTCCTCCTGACAGGAGCTGCAGCAGGTTGTAGGAGAGGAAAACACACTCAGAGCGGCTGTAAACAAACACACACATTTACACAAACAGCACAGTCGTGTCCAGACTGAATATCTGGTTTATGGACACTTGAACGTCACTAAAGATCCACATTATTCACACTTTTCTGTCTTAGTATCCTGTTTATGATACTTCATGCATTAATACCCAGATTTTGAGCATTTTTGTGCGTTAACGTCCAGATTATTGCCTTTTTTCTTTGTTAATATTTTGCGTTTTGGCACTTGTTTAACGTTAATATCCAAATTCTTGACTTAATATGAAGGTTTTTCACACATTCGTGCATAAATATCCATTTTTTTGGCATTTTTGTGTGTTGATATCCAGATTATTGACACTTTCATGCATTAATTTCCAGACTTTGAGTATTTTTGTGAGTTAACATCCAAATTATTGACTTTTTTGATTGTTAATATTAGGTTTTTGACACTTTTTTTTTTACATTTATATCCAGATTATTGACACTTGTACATTAATATTTAGGTTTTTACACTTTTCTGAATTAATATCCAGGTTTTCTACACCATTGTGAGTGTTAATATTCACACTATTAACACTTTTATGCGTTATTATCCAGATTATTGACTTTTTTCATTGTTGATATTTTGCGTTTTGACACTTTTTTACCTTAATATTAAGATTATAGACACTTTTGTACGTTATTTAGGTTTTTGACACTTTTATGCGTTAATACCCAGAATGTTGATTTTTTTCTTTGCAATATTAAGCATTTTGACCCTTTTTTAACGTTAATATCCAGATTATTGACATTTTTGTCAATATTTATGTTTTTTACACTTTCATGCGTTGATATCCAGATTTTCAGCATTTTTGTGCATTACCATGCAGATTATTGACTTTTTTCTTTGTTAATATTTAGCGTTTTGACACTTTTTGACATTTATATCCAGATTATTGACACTTTCATGCATAGATATCCAATTTTTGGGCATTTTTGGGTGTTGTTTTTCAGGTCATTGAAGTTTTTGTGTGTTAATATGAATATTTTTGACCCTTTGTACATTAATATCCAGGTTTTTTACTACTTTCTGTGTTAATGTCCAGGTTTTTAAAACTTGTGTTGGTTAATATCCAGGTTTTTATAACTTTAGTTGGTTAGTATTCAGGTTTTTGAGACTTTGTGGGGTAATTGTGGGACTTTGAGGCCTGTGGACGCTGGACGAGGTGCAGATTCCACAACAGACTAACTGGAAGCGAGTTGCGTGTTTTACAGCTGCTTCATTTTCACCTCATCAGGAGCTCATAAATCTAGACCTGGTCGGAACTCTGCTGAGGTTTCAGCTGTTCTGTTTTCCTCAACAGCCTGAGCTGAAGATCCTCAGTAGCTTCATGAGCTTTCATGGCTGTGGAGTCCAAAACAAACCTTAAAATGTCTACATCTTTCTGGCATTCCCTGGCTTTGGTTTCAACTCTGTGGATCTAATTCTTTGTGATATTCGTCTAATTGTAATTTGCTGAAGCTGGTTTGAGGTGGAGCTTCATAAACATCAGCTGTGATAAGTATTATTTATGCATTAATTATGATTTATCCTGTCATACGATGCAACAGAAAGCCAATATGAAATCAGAGGATCATTTCTTTTCTGGTAAAACTGTCAAAAACAAGAGAAATAACCTTGAAATGGAAATAAGACTGAATTCAAATCACAGAAGAAGTATAATAACCAGTAAAAGTCCAATGAAAACATGTGAAGGAGTGTTTTAAACATCCTCTTAAAAGCTTCTTTTATTGGCTGATTTTATTTGTGTGAAGTTCTGAGAAAATAACCGTAACAGAGAAACACATGGCTGGTTGGTGGAGGTCCATGATGATATGTGATGGTTTAAACTGGGTTTCTGATGGTCTGACTCACTTTTTATTGTATAAACTGGATGTATAGTCATATTTAATGGTCTAAACTGGGTTTCTTAGAAAACATGTTTGCCCCACCTTGGGGCTTTTGGGGCCCTGGGGCAGTTGGTAACTCATCTTTGAAACAACCTTGTTAAAATTCCAGATTGCTTTGATGTGAGAAAAGAAGAAATGTCCTGATGAAGCGGTTCTGGTTGGGTTCTGGTTGTGTTCTGATTGTGTTCTGATTGTGTTGCGGTTGGTTTCTGGTTGGTTTCTGATTGGGTCCTGGTTGTGTTCTGGTTGTGTTCCGGTTGTGTTCTGGTTGTGTTCTGATTGTGTTCTGATTGTGTTGCGGTTGGTTTCTGGTTGGTTTCTGATTGGGTCCTGGTTGTGTTCTGGTTGTGTTCCGGTTGTGTTCTGGTTGTGTTCTGATTGTGTTCTGGTTGGGTTCTGATTGGGTTCTGATTGGGTCCTGGTTGTGTTCTGGTTGTGTTCTGGTTGTGTTCTGATTGTGTTCCGGTTGTGTTCTGGTTGTGTTCCGGTTGTGTTCTGGTTGTGTTCTGATTGTGTTCTGGTTGGGTTCTGATTGGGTTCTGATTGGGTTCTGGTTGGGTTCTGGTTGGGTTCTGATTGGGTTCTGGTTGGGTTCTGATTGGGTTCTGGTTGGGTTCTGATTGGGTTCTGGTTGGGTTCTGGTTGGGTTCTGGTTGGGTTCTAGTCCTCTGTATTCTGTGGATTCAGTCTGAACTTTGAGGTGTCTGATAACACGACTTAATCTCTTGAAGCTCTGCTCAGTAGATGTCTTTCTCCGCTGTGTGTGTGTTTAAGGGGGATTACGGAGGATTTAATAAGATTTATCATCAACCAGCCGTCCTTTTAACAACATACCACTCCGTGTTTGTGTCGCACGCTGGCAGGATCTGTTGTTTAGCTCTGCTGGCTGCTGCGTCTGATAAATCAAATCAAAGTCATAATACGTCCCCGGGGCCGGTGGGGGAGTTGGGGAATGTCTGGAGGCTGCTGCCAATGACGATGTTCGACTCAAATGTCAGTTTATCGTTTCCCATTTCTGCGTCAGAGAGTCAAACTGAAGTGTCAGACGTGAACGGCTGATGAAAGATTTTTGATTCTGTGAAAGATTCCAGCAGCTCTAGTGTAGCCCACCGGACACGTTTTCTTCTAAAACTGGCTGTTTGTTGGTCTGAACTGGATTTCTGACAGTCAAACTTCTTTTCTGATGATCTAAATGTAATATTTTGTGCCTGAAACTGAATGTATCCTGGGATTTAATAGTCTCAAGCATTTGATGGTCTAAACTGGGATTTAGGTGGTCTAATGCTGTAGTTGATGGTCTAAATTAGGTGTCAGACATCCCACACTGGTCGTAGGATGGTTGAAACTGGACCTTTGTTGGTATTTAATGGTCTGAAGTGGGTATTTGATAGTTTAAACTAGGTTTTTGGTAGTTTTACTCTGTTCTTATGATCTATGCTGAGTATTAGATGGGCTAGACTGGTTGTATGATGGTGTCTGACAATCTAAACTAGATCTTTGGTGCCCTAAAAGGTCTTTTAATAGTCGAACTGTATTTCTGATGGTCTAAATTGAATTTACGATGGGTTTTGATGGCCTACAGGTGGTTCTGAGGGTCTAAACCGGGTTTTTATTAGTGTAGGTCTGTTTCTAATGGTCTAAACTGAACATTTGATGGTTGAAATGTTATGTTCTTTCATAATTGAGGGTATAAACTAGGTTTTTGTCGGTCTAGGCTGGATAAAAGATGGATTTTGGTGGTGTAAAGTTAATGTCTGACAGTCTAAGCTCGGCATTTGATGGTCTTTACTCACAGTCACAGCTTGATGTTAAATGGTTGAAACTGGATGTATATTGATATTTAATAGTGTAAACGGAACATTTGATGGTGTGAACTGAGTATTTGCTGGTTGGCACTGGCTCTGTAATGGTATTTGACGGTTTATTAACTTGGAATTGGATGCTCTGGACTGGTTGAATAAAGGTTGTTGGTGGTCTAAATGAACATTTTTAGGTCCTTGAATGCTGTTTCTGGTGGTTTAAACCAGACTTAATGCGGGTTTTGATGGAATAAAATGAATATTTCATGGTGTAAAGCTTTGGTTGAACTTTAAGTGTTCCAGTTGAGTTTTTTTTTAAGGTTTAAAGATGAGCCTCATGTAACAGTTTGGTGGGAAAACGTGACCCTGAGATGCACCTGAAGGCTGCAGCTCCCTGAGTCCCTCGGTGAAGAGGAGGGATGTAACTCTAGAGGACATGTGCTCTCCTCCCTCACCGCCCGCTGGCCCAGAAATCAGCTTTTATGAGTTGTCGAGACGAGAGTTTGTAAGGATCAGTCTTGTGTAAATGGAGGGGGATTACAGGGAGGTGATGAGCTGTGAGCTGAAGACTTGCAGAGGTCGGACGGACTCCAGGAAACACACTTGTTGTCTCTGAGTGTAAATGAGCTGCTGGAACTTGTTGTTTCTCACCTGCTCTGTTGCTCCACTGGACAGGACTTAACCAAACTTCTGATCCACTTCATGTCCTGTTTTGGCCTCTTGTGCTCGATCCCTTGGAGGAGAATCTCAGCAGACGCTCGTATTTCTTCTTTTTTTTTCGGGGGGGGGGTTCTTTTCCTGTTTTCTGCTTGTGACGGTGAACATTGCTGGAATTCTTCTGGTTTAATAAGCAACAGTGTTTAAGATGAGCATCTGGATTCCTCCGTGATGCATTCAAGGCCTTCCAGTCAGAGCTCACAGTGAAATACCAGAAACACCTGAAGACTCGGCGTATCTCCACCTTAAAGTTTCGTGAATCTGTCGGGGAATTTCTGCTTTTTCCTGCGAAAAATACAGATTCAGATTGAGCTGTGAAGTCTTTCTTTGAAGGTCTAAACTGAGCATTTGGTGGTCTACAACGGTTTTTGATTGTCTAAAATTGGTATTTGCTGTTTGAAACTGAATGTTTGATGGTATTTAATGGTCTAAGTTGAGCATTTGATGACCTAAACTGGGTTTTTGGTCATGTAACTCCGTTTTTAATCATCTAAACTTAGTATTTATTGGATGAAACTGGATATATAATCACATTTAATCATCTAAACTGGGTATTTTGTGAGTTCTAAATTGTTGTTTTTTGTAGTCCAAGTCCAATTGTTGATCGTGTAAACTGAGTATTTGACAGTTGAAATGGGATATATAGTTGAATTTGATGGTGTAAACATGTTTGATGATATAAACTGGATGTTTAATGGTATTTACTGGTCTAAACTGAGCATTTGATGACCTAAACTGGATTGTTGGTGGTGTAACTCCATTTTTAATCATCTAAACTTAGTAGTTATTGGTTGAAACTGGATATATAATCACATTTAATAATCTAAACTGGGTATTTTGTCTGTTAAATCCATTATTGATAGTGTAAACAGGGTATTTGATGGTTGAAATGGGATGTGTAGTTGAATTTGATGGCCTTATCAACATGTTCATTGGTATAAGCTGGATATTTAATGGTAGTTATTGGTCACCATTGTTGTTTGATCGTCTAACTCTGTTTTTGATGGCCTAAACTGAGTATTTGATTATTGAATTTGGATGTATAGTTACATTTAATGGTCTAAACAAAATATTTAAGTGTATAAATTGGGCATTGGCTGGTTGTTGGTGGTCTAAATAATTTTTTTGATAGTCTAAACTTAATGTTTAATGGTTGAAACTGCATATGTAATGGTATTTGGTGGCCTGAACTGAGTATATGACGTCTGAAATTAGCTGTAAAGTGGAATTGAATGGTCTAAACAAGTTATTTGACATTGTAAACTGGATGTATAATGGTATTTAATGGTCTAAACTGAGTATTTGGTGGTGTAGCTTGTGTTTTAGGTGGCCTATATTTATGTTTGATGGGCTAAACTGTGTATTTGACGGTTACAACTGGATCTATAGTGACATTTAATGGTCTGAACAAAAATATTTAAAGGTCTAAACTTCATTTATCATGATTTTTAATGGTAGAAACTCAATATATAATGGTATATGACAACATTAAACAGCCTAAACTGGGTTTTTGGCAGTCCAACTTAGTTTTTTTACAGTCTGAAATTAGTATCTGATGGTTAAAACTGGATATGTAATCATAATTAATGGTCTAAACTAAATGTTTGATGAGTGAAAGTAGAGATATATAGAGGTATTGGACTTGGTGTTTGTTGGTTTAAATCCATTTTTGATGACATAAACTGTGTTTGATGGTTAAAACTGGATGTATAGTGACATTTAATGATCTGAACAAAATATCTGATGGTATAATCTGGGCACTGGATGGTTGTTGGTTGTCTAAATCAATTGTTTGATGATCTAAACTTAATATTTAATGGTTTCGACTGGGTATTTGTTGGTTTAAATCCATTTCTGGGGGCCTAAAGTGAGTATTTGGAGATTGAAACTGGATTTTTAATGATATTTAGCAATAATCTGGATTTTGAACCAACTTGCTGTTTAATTTAGGCGTTTCCACGTACAGGTAACGTGATGTTTGCAGCCCTGGTTGAACACAGAATGCAGTGGCAGATAATTACTCGTTTGGTTTTGAAAGTTAACATGATTCAGCAGAAGAGCAGCAGTGTCAGAGTTAATTTACGGTGAGGCTGGAAATCACACGTCTGTTGTTCTAATAAGCAGCTGGACCTGATCCTCTGCACTGTCGGAAATCTGCCTTTTTTAAACACTTTAACTCCAATTTCTCCAACATTCTGTTGTTATTTTGCACAGTTTCACAGCATTTGTTATATTACAGATAATAAATAAAATTGCAGGCAAAATGTTTTCATTTATGGGTTAACTGTAAAAAAAATCTGCAAATTAACGTCTCAAAAATGGTTTTAAAAAACTGACAGATTTTCTCAGATTGTATCGACCTAAATCACAAAAAAGTCTGAGAATTTACCAATAAAAACTTGTAAATGCCATCATGAATGTGTATTTTGTTCTTTTCCAACATTTAGTGTTCAAATATCTGTGAAAACATTCTGTGATTTAAAAGACAAACTGTGAAACAGCAGAGAGCTGTTAAAGGTCTTTTATTTCCGTCCTTTAGAGGCGTCGCTGAGAAACCATGAATGAACAGAGCTTCTAGTTTTTATCCTCGCCTCCACACACCATTCACCAACAATCGCCCACCAGCGACAGACCCAGATTTATGGAACCCGCCGAGGACCCGGACCTTCTAGGAAACTGGTCTGGTTCTGGTTCTGGTTCTGGTCCTGGTTCTGGGTCTGGTTCTGGTTCTGGTGCTGGGTCAAAACCCTTTTGTGGTTCGACTGGTTTCAGCTTCTTCACACGGAACTTTTTCTGGTTTCTTTCCTCCTAAAGACATGAAACTGAACTTATCTTGACAAACAGGACTTTGGAGGAAACTCTGGTCCACAGTTTGTTCTGGTTCTGACACTCCGACTGATCCACAGAAGAATCTGATGTTCTGCTGATGTTCTGATGCTTTGATGTTCTGTTGTTCTGGTGTGGTTCTAACCTGGTGTCTGTGTCTCCTCAGGTGAGGTTCCAGGTGTGGTGAACTTCGTCTTGTCTAAAGATGGTGGTGATCTTTCTCTGGTGGAGCAGGCCAACGTCTGGCTCTTCCTCCGTCTGTCCAAGTCCAACCGGAGCCGAGCCAAAGTCACCATCCGTCTGTTCCACCAGCGCCGTCTGACCGCCGGCCGGCCGTCGCAGGACGAGGCCCCGCTGGCGGAGAAGACGGTGGACACCCGGCGCAGCGGCTGGCACTCCTTCCCGGTGTCGGCGTCGGTCCAGACGCTGCTGGAGGCCGGCGACTCCACGCTGGGCCTCAGGGTGACCTGCGACCTCTGCGCCGACACCGGCGCCACGCTGGTCCTGGTGTCGGACGCGTCGCAGCGCGGCGGCCAGCGGGAGCAGTCCCACCGGCCCTTCCTCATGGCCGTGGTGCGGCAGGGCGACGGCGGAGACTCGCGGCGGCGCCGGAAGCGAGGCCTGGAGTGTGACGGGAAGGTCCGGGTCTGCTGCAAGCGGCAGTTCTACGTCAACTTCAAGGACATCGGCTGGAATGACTGGATCATCGCGCCGCCCGGTTACCACGCCAACTACTGCGAGGGCGAGTGTCCCTCCCACGTGGCGAGCATCACCGGCTCCACGCTGTCCTTCCACTCCACCGTCATCAGCCACTACCGCATGAGGGGCTACAGCCCCTTCCAGAACCTGCGGTCCTGCTGCGTGCCCACCCGGCTACGGGCCATGTCCATGCTGTACTACAACGAGGAGCAGAAGATCATCAAGAAGGACATCCAGAACATGATCGTGGAGGAGTGCGGCTGCTCATAAAGCGGCCCGGGACTCGGCGGCCGAGGGGAACCGGAGTCGGTCCAACTGTCCGCCAAGTCTCCACTCCGAGTCGCTGTCTGGGACTAAAAGTCGACTCCGGCGGAACTCAGTCTCCACGGCGATAAGAAAAAAGAGAGAAAAAAGAATATCTAATATATTTTTGTTACAAGCGGAGGGAGCGAGTCGTATTTATGAGGCTGAGACGTTCACGCACCGCCGAGCATCAACGAGGTGCCTGAAAAAAACTAAAAAAAACTACGAACACGAAACTCTAAAACTATGCAACTTGTTTCACGTATTACGACCTTTACCCACTTTACTCTGTTCGTTCCAACTGTTTACTTTAAAATGTCCGACGAAGAAAGACTGTGTGTGTGTTACTGTGTGTGTGTTACTGTGTGTGTGTGTGTGTGTGTGTGTGTGTGTGTGTGTGTGTGTGTGTGTGTGTTACTGTGTGTGTGTGTGTGTGTGTGTAGAGAGATACTTGAAAGAAACAAGTTGGCGGCTGCTGGAACCAAACACTTCTTTTCGTTGCCATGGTTACCATGTTGATGTTCTAATTATTATTGTCAGTATATTAATATTATTGTTGTTTTTTTAACGTTACAAACGTTGTTTTGCACTAATAGTGAGAAAACACCTGGATGAGCTCACTCTCACTAAAACACCTTCTGATTGGCCGAGCCGGCTGTCCGTCAGGCAGCAGGTTCTACAGAGACTGAAGAGAAGAAAAAAACAAGATTCAGACGTAAAAAACCCACATTTTTCTGTGTTGGTTTCAAGAAATCCAACAGATGAATTGTGTTTCAAACTGAGGCCTAGAAAAACACAAAAATAACCGAAAACCTGCGCTAAGAGTCAAACATCAGGATGCTGTCCACATCTGTAGCAACGCTAACAGTTAGCTCGGATACAAACGGCACGTTGTTCTGAAGCTGCATCTGAAAAAAAAGCACTTAGAGGAAGGAAAAGGTCCTCGTTAATCGGCCTAAATAATGAAATCTGAGTTGCCTCACTTTATTTCTTCAATAAATCGAGATTAAAAGTATTTTAGGTGACGTTTCTCACTTAAAAATATCATTAAAATACCCTTAAAGTAACTTTACGTTGACATTAAAGCGACCTTTAATTAAATCAGCAGGTTTAAAAAACATCAGCCACAAATTTGAGCTTCAAATGATCTGGTTTGAATGTTTTCTAAAAATAAGCATTTAGCTGGAATTGGAAACAAAAAAAATTTTTCGCAAAATTTTTTGTTTTCCAGAGTCTGGTTCGAGCAAACAGTTTATATTTTAGTTGTTTTTTTTGTTGTTTTTTTTTTAAATTTTGCGGAATTTTTGTTTTTACATAGAATTTATTTTCAGCAGATGGTTTATTTTTGGTGAATTTTAAGATTTAGATTTTTGTTTTGCAAGATTTCACAATTTTTTTGTTTTTCCTCAATCTGATTCTAGCAAAAGTTTTATTCTTGGTTAATTGTTTAAAATTTTGCAGAATTTTTGGGTTTTTAGCAGAATCAGGTTCCAGCAGATGGTTTATTTTTGGTGATTTTTTTTAAGATTTAGTAGATTTTTTTTGTTTTGCAAAAAATCAGATTCTAGCAAAAGGTTTATTTTTGGTTAATTTATAAAGATTTTGCAATTTTTTTGTTTTTCACGGAATGTGGTTCCAGGAAAACGTTTATTTTTGGTGAATTTTAAAATATTTCGGATGAAGAGACAAGATGAGCAGCAGGAAAGCCACCAATTCTTTGTGTTTCTGGCTGATTAACGAGTTGCTTGGAGATTTTTCAAAAAGATAAAATGACTTTTAAACCTGCGAGCTGGTTTCTGGATGGTTTTTCCATCCATGTGAGGCCGTTTTTGACTCTTTCTGAAACTCATTTTAAAATGTCGACGTCACTACAATAAATTCCGTCGGTCTTTTGATAAAACGGAAACAAACCTTTAGTTTGCTTTAGGACACCAAAGAGTCGACCGGATTCTCTTCCTCCAGCCTGATTGGTGTAAAAACTGCAGCAGATTCAGAACAAAGTCTGTAAAATGTGGACGTTTCACTTCGTAGCTTCGTTTAGTTTCTCCTTCACTTGTGGTGTTTTTTTCTCTCGTCCACGACTCCATTTCCCACGATGCTTTACTGCTCAGTGCCGTGTTTCTGGGAGGAAACGGACGTCAGGTTCTGCTTGTTTTCCGTCGGTTTGTTCGCCCAAAGTCTGGACGGTCGGCCGCTGCCACACGGTTCATTTGTGCTGTTCTTTCTTCGGGTCGTCGGGGTTCTTCTGGACCGTGTACAAACAAAACGTCAGTGCAGAAAAAAAAGCCTAAAAAAAATGACTAAAAGAAGAAGTGGTTGTGTTTGTTCCGATTCTGTTCTTTTTGTCAAGACAAAAAAAAAACGAGACTGAACGAAGTGGACAAAGAATAAAAAGTCTATTTTTTATTCTGTATATATGGAACCAAGACTCCAGTCTGTTGCATTGCTTTGTTGTACAAATCCAATGTGCTTGTGGCATTTTTCTAATCTAATTTATTTTACCGTATTTTTTGTTTTCTGCTTCACCATTAAAGTTTAAAGGATGTACACAAAGAAATGCGCCTCATTGGTCCTTTTCCTGCTCACTTTATTCCATTTAAATCAGAAAAAGCACGGAAACGATTAGACCAGGAGCCATTATCTCCATCAGTTATCTAGACACCACTTAATCCTCACTAGGGTCGCGGGGGGGTGGAGCCTATCCCAGCTGACTCGGGTGAAGGCAGGGGACACCTTGGACAGGTCACCAGTCTGTCGCAGGGCTACATACAAAGACAAACAATCACTCTCACATTCACACCTACGGGCAATTTAGAATAATCAATTAACCTCAGCATGTTTTTGGACTGTGGGAGGAAGCCGGAGTACCCGGAGAAAACCCACGCATGCACAGGGAGAACATGCAAACTCCATGCAGAAAGATCCCGGGAAAGCCGGGACGTGAACCAGGGATCTTCTAGCTGCAAGGCGAAAGCGCTAACCACTACGCCATAGACCAGGAGCATTAAACTCATCTTAGTTCCACATTCAGCCCAGTTTGATCTCCATGGAAACCAGTAAAACCACAGCAGCACATTTATAGAACATACTATAACCTTTATAGAACATAATCTAACATTTATAGAGCATACTGTAACATTTTTATAACATAGTATAACATTTATAGAACATACTATAACGTTTATATAACATGCTATAATATTTATAGAACATGCTGTAACGTTTTTATAACTTACTATAATGTTTATAGAACATACTATGATGTTTGTACAACATACTACGACATTACTATTATTATTATTATTATTATTATTATTATTATTTTTATTACATAACAAACTAAGGCAGAGGCTGCACAGTGGTGTAGTGGTTAGCACTTTCGCCTTGCAGCGAGAAGATCCCTGGTTCGCGTCCCGGCTTTCCCGGGATCTTTCTGCATGGAGTTTGCATGTTCTCCCTGTGCATGCGTGGGTTTTCTCCGGGTACTCCGGCTTCCTCCCACAGTCCAAAAACATGCTGAGGTTAATTGATTATTCTAAATTGCCTGTAGGTGTGAATGTGAGAGTGATTGTTTGTCTCTGTATGTAGCCCTGCGACAGACTGGCGACCTGTCTAGGGTGTCCCCTGCCTTCGCCTGAGTCAGCTGGGATAGGCTCCACCCCCCCGCAACCCTAGTGAGGATTAAGCGGTGTATAGATAATGGATGGATGGATGGATGGATGGATGGATGGATGGATGGATACTAAGGCAGATTTCAAAGCATAACATAGTCTACTAGGACATTTTTAGTTGTTTTTTTTTCTGTTTTAAAACATTCCCTACTGTTATATTAGACAATGAAACGTTCCACAACGTATTTAGTAAACTGATCAGTTTGTCTCCACATTAAAACACTAAAACACTGAAACATTAAAACACTGAAACCCTTTTACTGTTTTCAGCTGCTTCCAGTCCAGGAGGACTTGAGGACTAAGCCTGTGTGGTTAATTTCAGCTCCTGTTGGTAGTTCCTCAGGGTTCCTCAGGGTTTTTCTACTCAACGTGACGTGATGAAGCCTACAGAGCTTCGACCGCTGGCAGGAAACTCCCCGCTGTGGTCGCTCTGCTGTTCGTCTGCAGCTTTAATCTTCCTCAAAGCCAGATGTGGAGTCGTGGTTCTGCCGTTCTGATGCTTCGCGTGTCGCTTCGCTGTCCTCCTGTCATTAGGAGCTCCGTCTATTTATACTGCAGACGCTGACCTGACAGGAAGTCCTGACAAGAAGTCCTGACGTCCAGGCGCTCAGGAGAAGCTTCACATCATTTACTACACTGGGATCTCTGAGGGTTTTACTGTAATAGGACATTTTTAATAACAGACTAAACTGTGATGTTCGGTGATTAAGAAACAAATGTGAGTCAGTTAAATTGGTAGTATAATGATACCGCCACCTCCATGCTTGACGGTAGGTTTAGATCCAGAGGATCGGAGATGAACCAGACGAGACGTTTAAACAAACATTAGAAGATTTTTTTTGTTGGATGTAAATGACTGTATGTCCTCACAACATGAAGAACACACACACACACACACACACACACACACACACACACACAAACACACACAAACACACACACTTTCCTTCCCTTCATCCTCAAAATAAATCTAACTTTGTTCGTGTTTCCTAACAACAGCACACACAACAAAACCTCAGAGCATGACCTCATCAGTGCAACACACACACACACACACACACACACACACACACACACACACACACACACACACACACACACACACACACACACACACACACACACACACACACAGTTTAAACTCGTCTTGGTTTCTGCTCCACCAAACAGGATTTTTCCTCTGAACATCTTAACAAATGTGGAATCAAACCTCTTTTCTTTTTCCTGATGTTTCTGAAAATAAAACCTGCTGCTGACGTTCGTATTAATAGAAAATTATTCTCAGTCACAGGGACCAAAGCAGGGCTGTCACTTTAACCATGTTCTGCTGCTGTGTTCTTTTAAATAAGGAGAACTTCAGGATCCACATTTCTGATGTTGATGAGTCAGAATCCAGGTTTTTGATGTTTTGGTGCATCAATAATGAGGTTTTTATTGTCTCAGTTCAGTATTATCTAGGATTTTGATGATGCTAGTGTGACAATATTTACATTTTTGTTGACTTTGGTGTCATGATATCGAAGTTTTTCACATATTAGTGCATCAACATCCAGGTCTTTGATGTTTTGGTTCAACTATATCCAGTTTTTTGACGTCTTGGTGCACTGACATCCTGGTTTTTCATGTTTTGGTGCACAAATATCTCGTCCACCAATATTCTGACTTGTCACATTCAGTTAGTATTTATTGGTCCATCATCATCATTGGTCTATCATTTTTTTCTCATTTTTATAGTGTTTTTACTATGATGTATGTATGTGTTTTGTGTAATGTTTGGGATATGTGCGATACTGTTTTCTGTAGTTGTTGAGATGGCATTGATGGCACAGCTTTGGAGTCCAAGATAAATTTCCCCAAGTGGGACAATAAAGTATATTGAATTGAACTGAATTGAATCAGTATCTAGGTAATTTGTAATGGAGTATTTTTACCTAGCAGTATTTTCTTAAGCAAAGGATCAGGATTCTTCTTCCACTGCTGCACATTTCCTTCCTGCTCTTGTCTAAAACCGATGGTCATGAAGGAATCTCTGGGAAAATTCATCTCCGCTGAGAGACGAGGCTGCAGGGATCAGATCTGCCTCGGGTCATTTAACGCAGAAGTTTTTCTTGACAAATTACAGACATGGACGATTTGCACGGGAATAAAATGTCAAAGGACTGCATTCCCCGTGTGGAAGTTCAGGTTCCAGAGCAGAGGGTGTGACGGCTCGATCATTAAATGGGAATGTGACCACGACAGCAGCGACGCTCCTCCAGCTAACGAGCAAAGACCTTCAGTTCTCAGTCTCTGACACAACCAGAACATCCAGGAAGCAGAAAACAGAACTCTTCCTATGACTGGAAAGTCTGAGCTCTGGTTCTTTGCAGACACCACAAGGTCAACGGCACTGATCTTCTGCTGGTTCTGTTCTGGTTCTTGGAGCATTTTGAACATCAGCGTTGACCTCATTGGAGGCTTTTGGACCAAACTGAGTCTGGATCACAACATAGAACTCCAACATCACACAGTTTGACGAGCAGAACATCAGAACTTTGCATCGGCGCTCTGAGAGGACGCCGGATGTGGCCTTCAAGCCGCTCAGAAGAAACAAGAGAGATGAAGGACAGAAGATGGAGCAGAAGGTTGACAAACAAATGATAAGAACTTTGTTGGAGCTTCTGCTTTGAGAGACCAGAAGGTTTTTGATGTAACAAAACTATAGTTTCTGATATATTGTGACAGTGTGTTGGTTTGACCAGTAGTTGTGACTGTCCGGTGGATCAGCATCCAGGCTTTGAACGGCTGATTTCCGGCGGACCTCGGGGGTCTCCAACATGGCTGCCAGGAAGCAGAAGGAGGTGAGTTGGGCGGAAACGATGAACCAGGTGACCTGATGACTCAGCATGGATCCAAACGGTATAAAAACAGGTCTATCTTTAGACTGATAATCACCTAATGGCTGCAGAGTGCAAACAGAGGCAGATCCTGTTTTCATAAACAGTCTGTTCCTACAGAACCTCACATCAACATCTCAGCTCCTAAACCAAACTGCTGCGGCTCTGAAGCAGCAACGAGGTGAAAGCCGAAGCGCCTCGACATCTTTAAGCTCCTTTAACTGAGCTTCAGATGTGATTGAATCAGCTGAAGAACGGGATGGAAAGGCTGCATGTCTTCTGCAGCTATTTTAATCATCGTGGCATAAAATCTAAGTGGGGCTAACCCCAGTTTCTTCAGAACCACAGAAAGCTATCGAGGGCAGCAGGAACGCCGTCTCAGGTCAGCGGATCATATCTGAGGTTGGCGGTTTGGCCCCGATGAGTCCGAGGCCTCCAAACCTCCATCTGATTTACGGCCTTTCATGGAAAACACATTCAGCGTTTAAAGACTTGTGCTGCTGGTTCTGATCTCCTGCTGGGTTCGGTTCACATTCACTTCACAGCTGCAACCGTTCATCAATCAGTCAACTTTAAATTTCACAAAAACTCCAGAAAGAACCAGCGGAACCTGCGAAACCAGAGGAACTAACCACTGATTCAGAGTTTTTAGCTCTTGTCCTGGTTTAAAATAGAAAAATGCCCATCAGTTTTCAGTGTTTTCTTTGTTTGATTCAATCAGATCATTAAACAGTCAGATGAACATTCAGCCATGTTTGGTTTTAAACACCGGAAATGATAATTAAAGTATTTATAGTTCAGTACAGGACAAGAAAAGTTCATCAACGAATTTATTTCTTCAATTTTAAATGTAAAGAATGAAAAGAAACGGATTAAAAAGTGACAGAAACTGCTGAACTTAAACACACCAGCTTCTAATTTGGTCTCTGAATGTCATCTAATGTTACTGTGTTCAAATTAAATGAATGCTGCTTTGATACTGTTCAGTTCCTCCTCGGTTTGTTGGATTCAACACAACAAACACACATAACATATTAGTGCAAAAAGATGCACATTTTTGTGGTTTCGATGCAATGAAATCCATTTTTTTTTTGTATTTTGGTGAATCACCATCCGGGTTTCGGTGGGTTTAATGCATGAATATCCAAATTTTTGACAAGTTGAGTCAAAATCCAGGTTTTTGACATTTTGATGAATTAACATTCAGTTTGCTGACTAGTTCGTGTATCAGTTTCCAGGTTTTTGATGTGTGAGTGCATCAATATTCAGAATTTTTGTTTTGTTGCAAAAATAGTTTTTCAACTTTTTTTGCATCAATATCCCTGTTTTTGTTTTTTTGCAACAACAATTTCCATTTTTTTTTGGCATTTTGGGGCACCAACATCCGGGTTTTTAATGTTTTGCTGTCTCACTATTCAGCTTTTTGATGTCTTGCTCCACTCACAATATCCAGCTTATTTGGCATTGTGGTGCATCAACATCTGGGTTTTTGATGTTCTGGTCAGTCGGCATCAAAGTTTTTGACAAGATGAGTCAAAATCCAGAATTTTGATATTTTGGTGGATCAATCATCATTTTTTGGCATGTTAGTGCATCAATATTCAGAATGTTGTTGTTTTGCAGTTTTTAACATAAGTGGCTCAATAAGCAGGTTTTTATTGTGTTTGTGCAGCATTATCTGTCTATATATATCAATGAGTGTGTAAATATGCAAAAAATGACAATAATAATGTGAATTTGATGATTTCATTGAGTGAACTTCACAGTTGTTGTTTTAAACAGTATGACTATGATTTTTAAAAATCTACAGAAAATAAACCTTAAAAAGTCAACGCTTTGCACGTTTTAAGTCTCTGCAGGTTAATCTGTGAAGGAGATCAGCGTTAAACTAATGATCAGCATTAAAAGCTGTAAACCCTGTGAAACCAGCGGCGTCTCTTTAAACATCCCTGAAGCTCAGACCTTCAGCTTCTGTCGTCATTTATACAAAGTATTGTTGTGCGTTCTTTCTGCTGATACAAACCGACGTCAGACCAGCAGCTTGTTGAGACAAAGTTACAGAGAAGAAGTTTCTTTCATTCGGCTCGTTTTGTTCGTGCTATACTTCCTCTGCACAGTTGTGACTCTGTGGCTGATGTGTCATGTTGTCATTTCCTGAACAGACATTCTGTAGCGTCCAGAGAAAGTCACAAAGTAACCTGATGAGGATCAAGGTCAGACGTCTATACCAGGAAATATGAGAAGTCTTGTCACTGGACCTTAACTCGGCACTGATACGACAGTTTAAGTCAACAGACTCAGGATCTGGGTCAGTTCTGTTCTGTATAATACTTTAATACTTTGTCCCAGTTTGTCTTTAACACCTGAGCTGTGATTGGAGGTCCTTAACCTCCACAGTAGTCTTTGTCATGGTGCCCGCTGCTGCTAAACTCATTCAGGTCCTGGTGATTGTAAACCGACTTCTCTCGAAGACGTTTCTAGAAACATCTTCGAGAGAAGTCCGGCTGGTTTCTACTGAAGCTCCTACAACCGAAAGGTGGTGTAGAACATCAGTCTTTGTCATGGTGCCCGTTGCTGCTAAACTCCCACAATGCTCTCTGCTTTAACGTCCTCTGGTCTCTACAGGATTAAACGGGAAGAGGCTCCACCTGCTGGAACAACCAGGAACTGCAGCTGATCTACAACACGTCACAGAACTGCTTTTTGCAGATGATGTGGTTCTGTTGCCTTCATCCAGTCATGAGATTCAGTGCAGATTATAGTTTGCAGCTGTGATCAGGTCCAACACCTCCATAGTTCTGGTTTGTTGACCCAAATACTTCCTGTAAATGTTGAGTTGATGGTCTTCACTGGATCTCTGAGGGTCTAAGTGGAGGAGTCCAAACTCTACTTTGGCTTCTACGTTCTACAGCAGGTGTTGCAGATATCAGGTGGTTTGTTGCTGCTTCTAGGGAGGAAGTTAAGACTCCTGAGGAGGTTGTTGGGCGAACATTGAACATTTGGGCGAAGACGAACCTGAAGGCATCAATCTACATTCAGGAGCAGAAACTGGGAGATCCAAGCAGCTGATCTCAGTTTCCTGTGAAGGGTTGTTGGTCGCTAGTGTGAAAGGGAGACCCGGTTCTATATCTCATCTGGCCCAGGAACGCCTTGGTAGATCCCAGGAGAAAAAGGAAACTCTGAAGAGGAAAGTCTGCTGATTCTGCTGCCGGATGTTTTTTTAAATGTCCACAGAAGCATGAGTGTGAATTTCTACAGGAAATGACCTCATTCAATCTGCAGAATCAGAAAAAAATCCTGAAGCTTTCCAGACCACAATGTCCTGATTGGCGAATTAGCGGCGGCTACTCAGACATGGAGGATGAGTCATCGTCAAAGCAGATAAATAAACCACGGTACAGGGCAATTACATCACTAAGAACCACCAATCAGCAGCCACCATCTTTGACTAGCAGGGGGCGGGGCTTAATGTCTGCATGATTTCTGTTTCTTTTTTATCTTCTCCTCACCAAACATTATGTGAATTATTCGTCTGGTCACATAAAATATGGGATTAAATTCATCTTTTTGGCACATATCAACAGTAACGAGTAATTTCTGGCCAGGGTATTTAAAAAGACAACTGTTGAAATGTCTGTTTTAATAAAATCTAAAAATTCTACACTTAACTGATGATTTTGTCTTAATTAGAAATACTGAGGAGGTCGTGTTAGCTTCTTGAACAGAACATTACTTTAAATGTGACTCTTCAAAATGTCACTAAAACATCGTAGTTTAGTATGTCTCTTAGAAAACATCATAGTAGAGCCTTTGCTATGAAAAAACACCATCATATACATCGTATATTGTACAAATAACAAGTCAAAGGAAAGAGACATACATTGTAGAATTGTAGTAATTGTGGGCTGACTGATTTACTGATTAGCAGTATTTTATTTTTTACTGATTTACGGTAATAAATCAATTTAAAAATGGTGCTACTTTGGCTCTGAACCTTTATCTACCTGTGGTCGCTCTGTCTTCTGGAGTGATTTGATTGGTTATACGTCACGAATAAAACTCCTTTAACTTAACATCTGTAAACAAAACAAAAACGTATCAACAAAGTTTTCTGTTAGAGTTTGTGTTCTTCTAAGTTTAACTCCAAGATTTTAAATACTTTCATTTACTGCAAATGAATATCTACTCCAAATGTCTCACTAATAATCATTATCAGCCTTAAAAACCCACAAAACACCCCTCTATACTGGACCACACTTAGTACAGTCCAGTTCCCCCTTCTATAAATCTGCTTGGAATCTTCCACTTCCTGTTTGTCAAAGTGGCCTTCTACCTGGACAGGTTTTGTTGGAGCTCATGCAACAAACATTTTGGGTAACTGCACTTTAATATGGATGGATGACACTGAATTAGAGTCTGTTTTAATGAGACTGAGTTCAGATGTGTAGCTCTGTCATTAAATAGGAAATTATTTCTCAGAATTCACAGAGAAAAGTCTGAAATGTTTGCTAGGTTAGCATCCCACATGTTCTTTGGCGGGCTGTACAGTGGCGTAGTGGTTAGCGCTTTCGCCTTGCAGCGAGAAGATCCCTGGTTCACGTCCCAGCTCGGACCTGGGATCTTTCTGCATGGAGTTTGCATGTTCTCCCTGTGCATGCGTGGGTTTTCTCCGGGTACTCCGGCTTCCTCCCACAGTCCAAAAACATGCTAAGGTTGATTGACTATTCTAAATTGCCCGTAGGTGTGAGTGTGAGAGTGCTTGTTTGTCTTTGTGTGTGGCCCTGCGACAGACTGGCGACCTGTCTAGGGTGTCCCCTGCCTTCGCCCGAGTCAGCTGGGATAGGCTCCAGCCCCCCCCGCGACCCTAGTGAGGATTAAGCGGTGTATAGATAATGGATGGATGGATGGATGTTCTTTGGCTCAGCTAAAGCTAACTCTCTCCAACTTCTGGATCTCTTGAGTTGCTTGTTGTTAAAATATCTTGCTAGAGGTGCTGAAGCTCAGAAAGTCTGAAATGTTTGCTAGGTTAGCATCCCACATGTTCTTTGGCTCAGCTAAAGTTAGCTCTGGTGGTGGGTGGTGGGGGGAGGTGGGGGAGTAGAGGGGGGAGGCCGCCACCCACCTCCCCGCCTACTCTCCGCCCTGACTCCACCCAGACTCCGCCTTGGCCCTGCCCATGTGGTGACTTCAGGAACTACGATGCCAAAGGGACGACGAATTGATTTCTTTTTATATGATCTGTAGCTCAGTGAGTTAAGGATTTGCCTATGGAGCTGCAGGTCGCTGGTTCAAGACCAGACCCTTCTTAAATTTTTCTCAAAATCCTGACAAAGAACGAAAAGTGCCAGTGGCGGGTCTTGAACCTGCAACCTTCCAGTTGGTAGTCCATCTTCTTATACCCGAGCTACTCACTCAGATACTAATTCTTCTTTTTTTTGCGGATTTATCATCTATTTTTAGTCATTTTTTTTAATTTTTTTTTTTTAACTCGAGTCTCGACTCGACCGTTTTTCTCGGAAGGCTAGACTTCAGCCTTTGTGCTGGAGTGTGGAACCCTCAGTTCCAAGAATTTCAAATGTTTTGTCTTTAGTTTGATTCTTCTTAAATGTTTAGTTTTGCTCTTTTCTCACCTTTTATTCTTTTCTAATGTCTGATTTGATTTCCAAATGTTTTGTCTTTTTGATGTTTAATTGTTGTTTTTTCAAGTGTTTTATCGGCTTGTTTGAAAAATTTTCTTTCCAAATGTTTAATTTTTTGATTAAATCTTCAAGGTTTTTCTTTTTAAATGTTTTACCACCTTTTAATGTTTAATTTTCTTTTTAAATGCTTCATTGTATTTTCTGTTTAATTCCTATTTAAAGTTTTATTGTCTTTAAGATTTAATTTTCTAATGAAACATTTAATTTTTTAATTAAATGTTTTGTATTTTTTAAATGTTTAATTATCTAAATTATTTCATCTCTAATGTTGAATTTCATAATTACATGTTTTGTATTTTCTGTTTAATTAACTAATTAAATATTTTGTCTGTTTAATATCATTTAATTGTATTTGATGTTTAATTTTCATTTTGAAAGTTTTATTGTGTTAAATGCTTTTTCTCTTTAATTTAATTGCTTTTTTAAAATGTAGTTTATTCTTTCATCTTTTTTCTGTCAAGATTTTAACCCCAACCTTAAAAATGAAACAAACCCTTAAATCACAATGAAAATACTTCTGTTGTCACAATCATGAGTTAGTCAGTTCTTCAGTTTATCAATTCAACTTTATTTGTTTAGCAGCTTTCACAAACATGACAAAACTAAACAAGCAAAGAGAAAAAACCATGATTAAAACTATGATTAAAACTCAAAAACATACAAAAAAAAAAAGATTTAACATGGTAATAAAATGTGTTGTGTTCAGGGGATGGAGGGAGTTTATTGAAGTCTTCTTGGGCTCACATGGGAAATCATTTAACATAGAAACTTGATATTCAGTCGAAGGAAACTGGAAACTGCAGAGCGACAGAAGAACCAATAATATCTCCTGTTTTCTCCTTTAATGAGTCGACTCATCTTGTCCTTTCAGACCAAAGAACTACAGTCTCTTCACAACCTGCTCAAACTCTTGGTACAGGACCTCACCACACGGGTAAGAAGGTTTCCATCTCATTTCTACTCTGAAGCTCACCTTCTCCTGCTCAAACTGCTGACAAATGTTTCTGCTGCTCTAAAGTCTGCTCTCCAGAACTTCCTAAAAACTCTCAAAGTCTCTTCTGCTGCAGGTTGCTTTGTAGAACTGTTCCAGAAAACCTCACTAAACCACATGGAGGAGCCTCAAGATAGTCGTCCAAATGAAACCGTACAAAAACCAAACTAGTACAACCCAAACACTAAAGTCTCCTGCAGCCTACCAGAGAACCTCTGAGAACAGAGAATCAGGACAGGAACTCTTACCTTCTGGACAACCAACGCTGGTTCTCAAACAAGAATACAGAATGTGTCTGACCAAAAACCTCTGAAGACTCACTACAGCCAAGATAAAGACACAACTCAGCTGTACCAAATCCACTAATCACTGCACACATCAGCACCATGTGCTAACTGTGGCTAAAGAACCACATTTACCAAGACAACTATCCAGTACAAAGCCCTAAAACACACCAAGAAACACATTAAAGACGATTTTACTGCTGGAAGCTGCAAGCCAACGCCTAAAGAACAAACTAAAGCAACGGAGCCAAACCAGGTTCACTGGTGAAGAGAAACAGAGGAAATGTTTGATGCAGCTAAACAAAGCAGGAAGACACTGAGCTGCTCAGGTGTTCCTGATAACACCAAGCTGCTCAGGTGTTCCTGATAACACCAAGCAGCCACCTGGACAGCCAATAGGAACACAGCCACCTGGAAGTCCAGAGGGCGGGGTAAGTGAAGGAAATTTAGTTTAAAGTTGAAGCAGAAAGTTAACAAAGAAAGTTGGAAACCACCTTCTGATACCTGAAATCTCTGAGTTTTCACACAAAGAACACCTGAACATGTCAAGCTCAGCTTCTCCTCAGAAGAAGTTCCTCCACCTGCCAGATGAAGGAGCCTTTTGAGAGGCAGCTGGCATCATGATTGGACTGCACTTTGGTCTGTTCCAATCCAGCTTCAGCTCCAGAGACGGCAGGCGGGACGAGTCAACGGAGGCCGGATGGACGAAGGCATGCAGCTGAGTCAAAAAAAAATGCGATTTTTCAACATGTTGTAAAAATGTGCCATATGATGAAATAATGCAAAGGAGGCCGTGAAAAACACTCCAGAAAGGTGTTTTTTTGAAAAAAAAAATCATCATGAATTTTGGCGCAAAAAAAACGCCTTACTATACTATGTCGAAAAAAATGCGATATTTCAAAGATTTTGTAGACACATACCATATGATGAAATAATGTAAAGGAGGCCGTGAAAAACACTCCAGAAAGGTTTTCCTTGAAAAAAAAATCATCATAAATTTTGGCGCAAAAAAACGCCTTACTATACTATGTCGTAAAAAAAATGGGATTTTTAAAACATGTTTTAAAAACATGCCATATGATGAAATAATGTAAAGGAGGCCGTGAAAAACACTCCAGAAAGGTTTTCTTTGAAAAAAATCATCATAAATTTTGGCGCAAAAAAACGCCTTACTATACTATGTCGTAAAAAAAAATGGGATTTTTAAAACATGTTGTAAAAACATGCGATATGATGAAAAAATGTAAAGGAGGCCGTGAAAAACACTCCAGAAAGGTTTTCCTTGAAAAAAAAATCATCATAAATTTTGTCGCAAAAAAACGCCTTACTATACTATGTCGAAAAAAAATGCGATTTTTCAAACATGTTTTAAAAACATGCCATATGATGAAATAATGTAAAGGAGGCCGTGAAAAACACTCCAGAAAGGTTTTCTTTGAAAAAAAAATCATCATAAATTTTGTCGCAAAAAAACGCCTTACTATACTATGTCGACAAAAAATGCCATTTTTCAAACATGTTTTAAAAACGTGCCATATGATGAAATAATGTAAAGGAGGCCGTGAAAAACACTCCAGAAAGGTTTTCTTTGAAAAAAAAATCATCATAAATTTTGTCGCAAAAAAACGCCTTACTATACTATGTCGAAAAGAAAATGCAATTTTTCAAACATGTTCTAAAAACGTGCCATATGATGAAATAATGTAAAGGAGGCCGTGAAAAACACTCCAGAAAGGTTTTCTTTGAAAAAAAATCATCATAAATTTTGGCGCAAAAAAACGCCTTACTATACTATGTCGACAAAAAATGCCATTTTTCAAACATGTTCTAAAAACGTGCCATATGATGAAATAATGTAAAGGAGGCCGTGAAAAACACTCCAGAAAGGTTTTCTTTGAAAAAAAAATCATCATAAATTTTGGCGCAAAAAAACGCCTTACTATACTATGTCGAAAAAAAATGCGATTTTTCAAACATGTTTTAAAAACATGCCATATGATGAAATAATGTAAAGGAGGCCGTGAAAAACACTCCAGAAAGGTTTTCCTTGAAAAAAAAATCATCATAAATTTTGGCGCAAAAAAACGCCTTACTATACTATGTCGTAAAAAAAAATGCGATTTTTCAAACATGTTTTAAAAACATGCCATATGATGAAATAATGTAAAGGAGGCCGTGAAAAACACTCCAGAAAGGTTTTCTTTGAAAAAAAATCATCATAAATTTTGGCGCAAAAAAACGCCTTACTATACTATGTCGTAAAAAAAAATGGGATTTTTAAAACATGTTGTAAAAACATGCGATATGATGAAATAATGTAAAGGAGGCCGTGAAAAACACTCCAGAAAGGTTTTCCTTGAAAAAAAAATCATCATAAATTTTGGCGCAAAAAAAACGCCTTACTATACTATGTCGAAAAAAAATGCGATTTTTCAAACATGTTTTAAAAACATGCCATATGATGAAATAATGTAAAGGAGGCCGTGAAAAACACTCCAGAAAGGTTTTCTTTGAAAAAAAAATCATCATAAATTTTGGCGCAAAAAAACGCCTTACTATACTATGTCGACAAAAAATGCCATTTTTCAAACATGTTTTAAAAACGTGCCATATGATGAAATAATGTAAAGGAGGCCGTGAAAAACACTCCAGAAAGGTTTTCTTTGAAAAAAAAATCATCATAAATTTTGGCGCAAAAAAACGCCTTACTATACTATGTCGTAAAAAAAAATGCGATTTTTCAAACATGTTTTAAAAACGTGCCATATGATGAAATAATGTAAAGGAGGCCGTGAAAAACACTCCAGAAAGGTTTTCTTTGAAAAAAAATCATCATAAATTTTGTCGCAAAAAAACGCCTTACTATACTATGTCGACAAAAAATGCCATTTTTCAAACATGTTTTAAAAACGTGCCATATGATGAAATAATGTAAAGGAGGCCGTGAAAAACACTCCAGAAAGGTTTTCTTTGAAAAAAAAATCATCATAAATTTTGTCGCAAAAAAACGCCTTACTATACTATGTCGAAAAAGAAAATGCAATTTTTCAAACATGTTCTAAAAACGTGCCATATGATGAAATAATGTAAAGGAGGCCGTGAAAAACACTCCAGAAAGGTTTTCTTTGAAAAAAAATCATCATAAATTTTGGCGCCAAAAAAAACGCCTTACTATACTATGTCGAAAACAAATTCGATTTTTCAAACATGTTTTAAGAACATGCCATATGATGAATAATGTAAAGGAGGCCATGAAAAACACTCCAGAAAGGTTTTCTTTGAAAAAAAATCATCATAAATTTTGGCGCAAAAAAACGCCTTACTATACTATGTCGACAAAAAATGCCATTTTTCAAACATGTTCTAAAAACGTGCCATATGATGAAATAATGTAAAGGAGGCCGTGAAAAACACTCCAGAAAGGTTTTCTTTGAAAAAAAAATCATCATAAATTTTGGCGCAAAAAAACGCCTTACTATACTATGTCGAAAAAAAAAGCGATTTTTCAAACATGTTTTAAAAACATGCCATATGATGAAATAATGTAAAGGAGGCCATGAAAAACACTCCAGAAAGGTTTTCCTTGAAAAAAAACTCATCATGAATTTTGGCGCCAAAAAAAACGTCTTACTATACTATGTCGAAAAAAAATGCCATTTTTCAAACATGTTGTAAAAACGTGCCATGTGATGAAATAATGTAAAGGAGGCCGTGAGAAACACTCCAGAACGGTTTTCTTTGAAAAAAAAATCATCATGAATTTTGGCGTAAAAAAACGCCTTACTATACTATGTCGACAAAAAATGCCATTTTTCAAACATGTTTTAAAAACGTGCCATATGATGAAATAATGTAAAGGAGGCCGTGAAAAACACTCCAGAAAGGTTTTCTTTGAAAAAAAATCATCATAAATTTTGGCGCAAAAAAACGCCTTACTATACTATGTCGACAAAAAATGCCATTTTTCAAACATGTTGTAAAAACGTGCCATGTGATGAAATAATGTAAAGGAGGCCGTGAGAAACACTCCAGAACGGTTTTCTTTGAAAAAAAAATCATCATGAATGTTCGCGCCAAAAAAAACGCCTTACTATACTATGTCGAAAAAAAATGCGATTTTTCAAACATGTTTTAAAAACATGCCATATGATGAAATAATGTAAAGGAGGCCGTGAAAAACACTCCAGAAAGGTTTTCTTTGAAAAAAAATCATCATAAATTTTGGCGCAAAAAAACGCCTTACTATACTATGTCGAAAAAAAAATGCGATTTTTCAAACATGTTTTAAAAACGTGCCATATGATGAAATAATGTAAAGGAGGCCGTGAAAAACACTCCAGAAAGGTTTTCTTTGAAAAAAAAATCATCATAAATTTTGGCGCAAAAAAACGCCTTACTATACTATGTCGAAAAAAAATGCCATTTTTCAAACATGTTTTAAAAACATGCCATATGATGAAATAATGTAAAGGAGGCCGTGAAACACACTCCAGAAAGGTTTACTTTAAAAACAAAAAAATCATCATAAATTTTGGCGCAAAAAAACACCTTACTATACTATGTCGAAAAAAAAATGCGGTTTTTAGAACATGTTGTAAAAACATGTGATATGATGAAATAATGTAAAGGAGGCCGTGAAAAACACTCCAGAAAGGTTTTCTTTGAAAAAAAAATCATCATAAATTTTGGCGCAAAAAAACGCCTTACTATACTATGTTGTAAAAAAAAATGGGATTTTTAAACATGTTTTAAAAACATGCGATATGATGAAAAAATGTAAAGGAGGCCGTGAAAAACACTCCAGAAAGGTTTTCCTTGAAAAAAAAATCATCATAAATTTTGTCGCAAAAAAACGCCTTACTATACTATGTCGAAAAAAAATGCGATTTTTCAAACATGTTTTAAAAACATGCCATATGATGAAATAATGTAAAGGAGGCCGTGAAAAACACTCCAGAAAGGTTTTCTTTGAAAAAAAAATCATCATAAATTTTGGCGCAAAAAAACGCCTTACTATACTATGTCGTAAAAAAAAACGGGATTTTTAAAACATGTTTTAAAAACATGCCATATGATGAAATAATGTAAAGGAGGCCGTGAAAAACACTCCAGAAAGGTTTTCTTTGAAAAAAAAATCATCATAAATTTTGTCGCAAAAAAAACGCCTTACTATACTATGTCGACAAAAAATGCCATTTTTCAAACATGTTTTAAAAACGTGCCATATGATGAAATAATGTAAAGGAGGCCGTGAAAAACACTCCAGAAAGGTTTTCTTTGAAAAAAAAATCATCATAAATTTTGTCGCAAAAAAAACGCCTTACTATACTATGTCGAAAAAAAATGCAATTTTTCAAACATGTTCTAAAAACGTGCCATATGATGAAATAATGTAAAGGAGGCCGTGAAAAACACTCCAGAAAGGTTTTCTTTGAAAAAAAATCATCATAAATTTTGGCGCCAAAAAAAACGCCTTACTATACTATGTCGACAAAAAATGCCATTTTTCAAACATGTTTTAAAAACGTGCCATATGATGAAATAATGTAAAGGAGGCCGTGAAAAACACTCCAGAAAGGTTTTCTTTGAAAAAAAAATCATCATAAATTTTGTCGCAAAAAAACGCCTTACTATACTATGTCGAAAAAGAAAATGCAATTTTTCAAACATGTTCTAAAAACGTGCCATATGATGAAATAATGTACAGGAGGCCCTGAAAAACACTCCAGAAAGGTTTTCTTTGAAAAAAAATCATCATAAATTTTGGCGCCAAAAAAAACGCCTTACTATACTATGTCGACAAAAAATGCCATTTTTCAAACATGTTTTAAAAACGTGCCATATGATGAAATAATGTAAAGGAGGCCGTGAAAAACACTCCAGAAAGGTTTTCTTTGAAAAAAAAATCATCATAAATTTTGGCGCAAAAAAACGCCTTACTATACTATGTCGAAAAAAAAATGCGGTTTTTAGAACATGTTGTAAAAACATGTGATATGATGAAATAATGTAAAGGAGGCCGTGAAAAACACTCCAGAAAGGTTTTCTTTGAAAAAAAAATCATCATAAATTTTGGCGCAAAAAAACGCCTTACTATACTATGTCGTAAAAAAAAATACAATTTTTCAAACATGTTCTAAAAACGTGCCATATGATGAAATAATGTAAAGGAGGCCGTGAAAAACACTCCAGAAAGGTTTTCTTTGAAAAAAAAATCATCATAAATTTTGGCGCAAAAAAACGCCTTACTATACTATGTCGAAAAAAAATGCGATTTTTCAAACATGTTGTAAAAACGTGCCATATGATGAAATAATGTAAAGGAGGCCGTGAAAAACACTCCAGAAAGGTTTTCTTTGAAAAAAAAATCATCATAAATTTTGGCGCAAAAAAACGCCTTACTATACTATGTCGAAAAAAAATGCCATTTTTCAAACATGTTGTAAAAACGTGCCATATGATGAAATAATGTAAAGGAGGCCGTGAAAAACACTCCAGAAAGGTTTTCTTTGAAAAAAAAATCATCATAAATTTTGGCGCAAAAAAAACGCCTTACTATACTATGTCGAAAAAAAATGCCATTTTTCAAACATGTTGTAAAAACGTGCCATATGATGAAATAATGTAAAGGAGGCCGTGAAAAACACTCCAGAAAGGTTTTCTTTGAAAAAAAAATCATCATAAATTTTGGCGCAAAAAAAACGCCTTACTATACTATGTCGAAAAAAAATGCATTTTTCAAACATGTTGTAAAAACGTGCCATATGATGAAATAATGTAAAGGAGGCCGTGAAAAACACTCCAGAAAGGTTTTCTTTGAAAAAAAAATCATCATAAATTTTGGCGCAAAAAAAACGCCTTACTATACTATGTCGAAAAAAAATGCCATTTTTCAAACATGTTGTAAAAACGTGCCATATGATGAAATAATGTAAAGGAGGCCGTGAAAAACACTCCAGAAAGGTTTTCTTTGAAAAAAAAATCATCATAAATTTTGGCGCAAAAAAAACGCCTTACTATACTATGTCGAAAAAAAATGCCATTTTTCAAACATGTTGTAAAAACGTGCCATATGATGAAATAATGTAAAGGAGGCCGTGAAAAACACTCCAGAAAGGTTTTCTTTGAAAAAAAATCATCATAAATTTTGGCGCAAAAAAAACGCCTTACTATACTATGTCGAAAAAAAAATGCCATTTTTCAAACATGTTGTAAAAACGTGCCATATGATGAAATAATGTAAAGGAGGCCGTGAAAAACACTCCAGAAAGGTTTTCTTTGAAAAAAAAATCATCATGAATTTTGGCGCAAAAAAAACGCCTTACTATACTATGTCGAAAAAAAATGCCATTTTTCAAACATGTTGTAAAAACGTGCCATATGATGAAATAATGTAAAGGAGGCCGTGAAAAACACTCCAGAAAGGTTTTCTTTGAAAAAAAAATCATCATAAATTTTGGCGCAAAAAAACGCCTTACTATACTATGTCGAAAAAAAATGCCATTTTTCAAACATGTTGTAAAAACGTGCCATATGATGAAATAATGTAAAGGAGGCCGTGAAAAACACTCCAGAAAGGTTTTCTTTGAAAAAAAAATCATCATGAATTTTGGCGCAAAAAAAACGCCTTACTATACTATGTCGAAAAAAAATGCAATTTTTCAAACATGTTGTAAAAACGTGCCATATGATGAAATAATGTAAAGGAGGCCGTGAAAAACACTCCAGAAAGGTTTTCTTTGAAAAAAAATCATCATAAATTTTGGCGCAAAAAAAACGCCTTACTATACTATGTCGAAAAAAAATGCGATTTTTCAAACATGTTGTAAAAACGTGCCATATGATGAAATAATGTAAAGGAGGCCGTGAAAAACACTCCAGAAAGGTTTTCTTTGAAAAAAAAATCATCATAAATTTTGGCGCAAAAAAAACGCCTTACTATACTATGTCGAAAAAAAAATGCATTTTTCAAACATGTTGTAAAAACGTGCCATATGATGAAATAATGTAAAGGAGGCGTGAAAAACACTCCAGAAAGGTTTTCTTTGAAAAAAAAATCATCATAAATTTTGGCGCAAAAAAAACGCCTTACTATACTATGTCGAAAAAAAATGCGATTTTTCAAACATGTTGTAAAAACGTGCCATATGATGAAATAATGTAAAGGAGGCCGTGAAAAACACTCCAGAAAGGTTTTCTTTGAAAAAAAAATCATCATGAATTTTGGCGCAAAAAAAACGCCTTACTATACTATGTCGAAAAAAAATGCCATTTTTCAAACATGTTGTAAAAACGTGCCATATGATGAAATAATGTAAAGGAGGCCGTGAAAAACACTCCAGAAAGGTTTTCTTTGAAAAAAAAATCATCATAAATTTTGGCGCAAAAAAAACGCCTTACTATACTATGTCGAAAAAAAAATGCGATTTTTCAAACATGTTGTAAAAACGTGCCATATGATGAAATAATGTAAAGGAGGCCGTGAAAAACACTCCAGAAAGGTTTTCTTTGAAAAAAAAATCATCATAAATTTTGGCGCAAAAAAAACGCCTTACTATACTATGTCGAAAAAAAATGCCATTTTTCAAACATGTTGTAAAAACGTGCCATATGATGAAATAATGTAAAGGAGGCCGTGAAAAACACTCCAGAAAGGTTTTCTTTGAAAAAAAAATCATCATAAATTTTGGCGCAAAAAAAACGCCTTACTATACTATGTCGAAAAAAAATGCCATTTTTCAAACATGTTGTAAAAACGTGCCATATGATGAAATAATGTAAAGGAGGCCGTGAAAAACACTCCAGAAAGGTTTTCTTTGAAAAAAAAATCATCATAAATTTTGGCGCAAAAAAAACGCCTTACTATACTATGTCGAAAAAAAATGCGATTTTTCAAACATGTTGTAAAAACGTGCCATATGATGAAATAATGTAAAGGAGGCCGTGAAAAACACTCCAGAAAGGTTTTCTTTGAAAAAAAAATCATCATGAATTTTGGCGCAAAAAAAACGCCTTACTATACTATGTCGAAAAAAAATGCCATTTTTCAAACATGTTGTAAAAACGTGCCATATGATGAAATAATGTAAAGGAGGCCGTGAAAAACACTCCAGAAAGGTTTTCTTTGAAAAAAAAATCATCATAAATTTTGGCGCAAAAAAAACGCCTTACTATACTATGTCGAAAAAAAAATGCCATTTTTCAAACATGTTGTAAAAACGTGCCATATGATGAAATAATGTAAAGGAGGCCGTGAAAAACACTCCAGAAAGGTTTTCTTTGAAAAAAAAATCATCATAAATTTTGGCGCAAAAAAAACGCCTTACTATACTATGTCGAAAAAAAATGCCATTTTTCAAACATGTTGTAAAAACGTGCCATATGATGAAATAATGTAAAGGAGGCCGTGAAAAACACTCCAGAAAGGTTTTCTTTGAAAAAAAAATCATCATAAATTTTGGCGCAAAAAAAACGCCTTACTATACTATGTCGAAAAAAAATGCCATTTTTCAAACATGTTGTAAAAACGTGCCATATGATGAAATAATGTAAAGGAGGCCGTGAAAAACACTCCAGAAAGGTTTTCTTTGAAAAAAAAATCATCATGAATTTTGGCGCAAAAAAAACGCCTTACTATACTATGTCGAAAAAAAATGCCATTTTTCAAACATGTTGTAAAAACGTGCCATATGATGAAATAATGTAAAGGAGGCGTGAAAAACACTCCAGAAAGGTTTTCTTTGAAAAAAAAATCATCATAAATTTTGGCGCAAAAAAAACGCCTTACTATACTATGTCGAAAAAAAATGCCATTTTTCAAACATGTTGTAAAAACGTGCCATATGATGAAATAATGTAAAGGAGGCCGTGAAAAACACTCCAGAAAGGTTTTCTTTGAAAAAAAAATCATCATGAATTTTGGCGCAAAAAAAACGCCTTACTATACTATGTCGAAAAAAAATGCCATTTTTCAAACATGTTGTAAAAACGTGCCATATGATGAAATAATGTAAAGGAGGCGTGAAAAACACTCCAGAAAGGTTTTCTTTGAAAAAAAAATCATCATGAATTTTGGCGCAAAAAAAACGCCTTACTATACTATGTCGAAAAAAAATGCCATTTTTCAAACATGTTGTAAAAACGTGCCATATGATGAAATAATGTAAAGGAGGCGTGAAAAACACTCCAGAAAGGTTTTCTTTGAAAAAAAAATCATCATGAATTTTGGCGCAAAAAAAACGCCTTACTATACTATGTCGAAAAAAAATGCATTTTTCAAACATGTTGTAAAAACGTGCCATATGATGAAATAATGTAAAGGAGGCGTGAAAAACACTCCAGAAAGGTTTTCTTTGAAAAAAAAATCATCATGAATTTTGGCGCAAAAAAAACGCCTTACTATACTATGTCGAAAAAAAATGCGATTTTTCAAACATGTTGTAAAAACGTGCCATATGATGAAATAATGTAAAGGAGGCGTGAAAAACACTCCAGAAAGGTTTTCTTTGAAAAAAAAATCATCATGAATTTTGGCGCAAAAAAAACGCCTTACTATACTATGTCGAAAAAAAATGCCATTTTTCAAACATGTTGTAAAAACGTGCCATATGATGAAATAATGTAAAGGAGGCGTGAAAAACACTCCAGAAAGGTTTTCTTTGAAAAAAAAATCATCATAATTTTGGCGCAAAAAAAACGCCTTACTATACTATGTCGAAAAAAAATGCCATTTTTCAAACATGTTGTAAAAACGTGCCATATGATGAAATAATGTAAAGGAGGCGTGAAAAACACTCCAGAAAGGTTTTCTTTGAAAAAAAAATCATCATGAATTTTGGCGCAAAAAAAACGCCTTACTATACTATGTCGAAAAAAAATGCCATTTTTCAAACATGTTGTAAAAACGTGCCATATGATGAAATAATGTAAAGGAGGGCGTGAAAAACACTCCAGAAAGGTTTTCTTTGAAAAAAAAATCATCATAAATTTTGGCGCAAAAAAAACGCCTTACTATACTATGTCGAAAAAAAATGCCATTTTTCAAACATGTTGTAAAAACGTGCCATATGATGAAATAATGTAAAGGAGGCGTGAAAAACACTCCAGAAAGGTTTTCTTTGAAAAAAAAATCATCATGAATTTTGGCGCAAAAAAAACGCCTTACTATACTATGTCGAAAAAAAATGCCATTTTTCAAACATGTTGTAAAAACGTGCCATATGATGAAATAATGTAAAGGAGGCGTGAAAAACACTCCAGAAAGGTTTTCTTTGAAAAAAAAATCATCATAAATTTTGGCGCAAAAAAAACGCCTTACTATACTATGTCGAAAAAAAATGCCATTTTTCAAACATGTTGTAAAAACGTGCCATATGATGAAATAATGTAAAGGAGGGCGTGAAAAACACTCCAGAAAGGTTTTCTTTGAAAAAAAAATCATCATAAATTTTGGCGCAAAAAAACGCCTTACTATACTATGTCGAAAAAAAATGCCATTTTTCAAACATGTTGTAAAAACGTGCCATATGATGAAATAATGTAAAGGAGGGCGTGAAAAACACTCCAGAAAGGTTTTCTTTGAAAAAAAAATCATCATGAATTTTGGCGCAAAAAAACGCCTTACTATACTATGTCGAAAAAAAATGCCATTTTTCAAACATGTTGTAAAAACGTGCCATATGATGAAATAATGTAAAGGAGGCGTGAAAAACACTCCAGAAAGGTTTTCTTTGAAAAAAAAATCATCATGAATTTTGGCGCAAAAAAAACGCCTTACTATACTATGTCGAAAAAAAATGCCATTTTTCAAACATGTTGTAAAAACGTGCCATATGATGAAATAATGTAAAGGAGGGCGTGAAAAACACTCCAGAAAGGTTTTCTTTGAAAAAAAAATCATCATGAATTTTGGCGCAAAAAAAACGCCTTACTATACTATGTCGAAAAAAAATGCCATTTTTCAAACATGTTGTAAAAACATGCCATATGATGAAATAATGTAAAGGAGGGCGTGAAAAACACTCCAGAAAGGTTTTCTTTGAAAAAAAAATCATCATAAATTTTGGCGCAAAAAAACGCCTTACTATACTATGTCGAAAAAAAATGCCATTTTTCAAACATGTTGTAAAAACATGCCATATGATGAAATAATGTAAAGGAGGGCGTGAAAAACACTCCAGAAAGGTTTTCTTTGAAAAAAAAATCATCATGAATTTTGGCGCAAAAAAAACGCCTTACTATACTATGTCGAAAAAAAATGCCATTTTTCAAACATGTTGTAAAAACGTGCCATATGATGAAATAATGTAAAGGAGGGCGTGAAAAACACTCCAGAAAGGTTTTCTTTGAAAAAAAAATCATCATGAATTTTGGCGCAAAAAAAACGCCTTACTATACTATGTCGAAAAAAAAATGCCATTTTTCAAACATGTTGTAAAAACATGCCATATGATGAAATAATGTAAAGGAGGGCGTGAAAAACACTCCAGAAAGGTTTTCTTTGAAAAAAAAATCATCATAAATTTTGGCGCAAAAAAAACGCCTTACTATACTATGTCGAAAAAAAATGCCATTTTTCAAACATGTTGTAAAAACGTGCCATATGATGAAATAATGTAAAGGAGGCGTGAAAAACACTCCAGAAAGGTTTTCTTTGAAAAAAAAATCATCATAATTTTGGCGCAAAAAAAACGCCTTACTATACTATGTCGAAAAAAAATGCCATTTTTCAAACATGTTGTAAAAACGTGCCATATGATGAAATAATGTAAAGGAGGGCGTGAAAAACACTCCAGAAAGGTTTTCTTTGAAAAAAAAATCATCATGAATTTTGGCGCAAAAAAAACGCCTTACTATACTATGTCGAAAAAAAATGCCATTTTTCAAACATGTTGTAAAAACGTGCCATATGATGAAATAATGTAAAGGAGGGCGTGAAAAACACTCCAGAAAGGTTTTCTTTGAAAAAAAAATCATCATAAATTTTGGCGCAAAAAAACGCCTTACTATACTATGTCGAAAAAAAATGCCATTTTTCAAACATGTTGTAAAAACGTGCCATATGATGAAATAATGTAAAGGAGGCGTGAAAAACACTCCAGAAAGGTTTTCTTTGAAAAAAAAATCATCATGAATTTTGGCGCAAAAAAAACGCCTTACTATACTATGTCGAAAAAAAATGCCATTTTTCAAACATGTTGTAAAAACGTGCCATATGATGAAATAATGTAAAGGAGGCGTGAAAAACACTCCAGAAAGGTTTTCTTTGAAAAAAAAATCATCATAAATTTTGGCGCAAAAAAACGCCTTACTATACTATGTCGAAAAAAAATGCCATTTTTCAAACATGTTGTAAAAACGTGCCATATGATGAAATAATGTAAAGGAGGGCGTGAAAAACACTCCAGAAAGGTTTTCTTTGAAAAAAAAATCATCATAAATTTTGGCGCAAAAAAAACGCCTTACTATACTATGTCGAAAAAAAAATGCCATTTTTCAAACATGTTGTAAAAACGTGCCATATGATGAAATAATGTAAAGGAGGGCGTGAAAAACACTCCAGAAAGGTTTTCTTTGAAAAAAAAATCATCATAATTTTGGCGCAAAAAAAACGCCTTACTATACTATGTCGAAAAAAAAATGCCATTTTTCAAACATGTTGTAAAAACGTGCCATATGATGAAATAATGTAAAGGAGGCGTGAAAAACACTCCAGAAAGGTTTTCTTTGAAAAAAAAATCATCATGAATTTTGGCGCAAAAAAAACGCCTTACTATACTATGTCGAAAAAAAATGCCATTTTTCAAACATGTTGTAAAAACGTGCCATATGATGAAATAATGTAAAGGAGGGCGTGAAAAACACTCCAGAAAGGTTTTCTTTGAAAAAAAAATCATCATGAATTTTGGCGCAAAAAAAACGCCTTACTATACTATGTCGAAAAAAAATGCCATTTTTCAAACATGTTGTAAAAACGTGCCATATGATGAAATAATGTAAAGGAGGCGTGAAAAACACTCCAGAAAGGTTTTCTTTGAAAAAAAAATCATCATGAATTTTGGCGCAAAAAAAACGCCTTACTATACTATGTCGAAAAAAAATGCCATTTTTCAAACATGTTGTAAAAACGTGCCATATGATGAAATAATGTAAAGGAGGGCGTGAAAAACACTCCAGAAAGGTTTTCTTTGAAAAAAAAATCATCATGAATTTTGGCGCAAAAAAAACGCCTTACTATACTATGTCGAAAAAAAATGCCATTTTTCAAACATGTTGTAAAAACGTGCCATATGATGAAATAATGTAAAGGAGGCGTGAAAAACACTCCAGAAAGGTTTTCTTTGAAAAAAAAATCATCATGAATTTTGGCGCAAAAAAAACGCCTTACTATACTATGTCGAAAAAAAATGCCATTTTTCAAACATGTTGTAAAAACGTGCCATATGATGAAATAATGTAAAGGAGGCGTGAAAAACACTCCAGAAAGGTTTTCTTTGAAAAAAAAATCATCATGAATTTTGGCGCAAAAAAAACGCCTTACTATACTATGTCGAAAAAAAATGCCATTTTTCAAACATGTTGTAAAAACGTGCCATATGATGAAATAATGTAAAGGAGGCGTGAAAAACACTCCAGAAAGGTTTTCTTTGAAAAAAAAATCATCATGAATTTTGGCGCAAAAAAAACGCCTTACTATACTATGTCGAAAAAAAATGCCATTTTTCAAACATGTTGTAAAAACGTGCCATATGATGAAATAATGTAAAGGAGGCCGTGAAAAACACTCCAGAAAGGTTTTCTTTGAAAAAAAAATCATCATGAATTTTGGCGCAAAAAAAACGCCTTACTATACTATGTCGAAAAAAAATGCATTTTTCAAACATGTTGTAAAAACGTGCCATATGATGAAATAATGTAAAGGAGGCGTGAAAAACACTCCAGAAAGGTTTTCTTTGAAAAAAAATCATCATGAATTTTGGCGCAAAAAAAACGCCTTACTATACTATGTCGAAAAAAAATGCCATTTTTCAAACATGTTGTAAAAACGTGCCATATGATGAAATAATGTAAAGGAGGCCGTGAAAAACACTCCAGAAAGGTTTTCTTTGAAAAAAAAATCATCATGAATTTTGGCGCAAAAAAAACGCCTTACTATACTATGTCGAAAAAAAATGCCATTTTTCAAACATGTTGTAAAAACGTGCCATATGATGAAATAATGTAAAGGAGGCGTGAAAAACACTCCAGAAAGGTTTTCTTTGAAAAAAAAATCATCATGAATTTTGGCGCAAAAAAAACGCCTTACTATACTATGTCGAAAAAAAATGCCATTTTTCAAACATGTTGTAAAAACGTGCCATATGATGAAATAATGTAAAGGAGGCGTGAAAAACACTCCAGAAAGGTTTTCTTTGAAAAAAAAATCATCATGAATTTTGGCGCAAAAAAAACGCCTTACTATACTATGTCGAAAAAAAATGCCATTTTTCAAACATGTTGTAAAAACGTGCCATATGATGAAATAATGTAAAGGAGGCCGTGAAAAACACTCCAGAAAGGTTTTCTTTGAAAAAAAAATCATCATGAATTTTGGCGCAAAAAAACGCCTTACTATACTATGTCGAAAAAAAATGCCATTTTTCAAACATGTTGTAAAAACGTGCCATATGATGAAATAATGTAAAGGAGGCCGTGAAAAACACTCCAGAAAGGTTTTCTTTGAAAAAAAAATCATCATAAATTTTGGCGCAAAAAAAACGCCTTACTATACTATGTCGAAAAAAAATGCGATTTTTCAAACATGTTGTAAAAACGTGCCATATGATGAAATAATGTAAAGGAGGCTGTGAAAAACACTCCAGAAAGGTTTTCTTTGAAAAAAAAAACATCATAAATTTTGGCACAAAAAAACGCCTTACTATACTATGTCGAAAAAAAAATGCGATTTTTAAAACATGTTGTAAAAACATGCCATATGATGAAATAATGTAAAGGAGGCCGTGAAAAACACTCCAGAAAGGTTTTCTTTGAAAAAAAAATCATCATAAATTTTGGCACAAAAAACGCCTTACTATACTATGTTGAAAAATAATGCGATTTTTATAAATTAAAATAATTTTTCTCAACCGTTTGGTCGAGGTCAATATTTTAAAAATCGCTGGGTCTCTTCATAAAAAACCATTGATTGTTGTTATTAGTGCCCCAAAGAGATAAGAAACATAAAGAAATCATTTTTCATTGCCCTTTTCTTGATGAGGATGTTAAAGGGTTAACTTAACATCTGTAAACAAAACAAAAACGTATCAACAAAGTTTTCTGTTAGAGTTTGTGTCTTCTAAGTTTAACTCCAAGATTTTAAATACTTTCATTTACTGCAAATGAATATCTACTCCAAATGTCTCACTAATAATCATTATCAGCCTTAAAAACCCACAAAACACCCTCTATACTGGACCACACTTAGTACAGTCCGGTTCCCCCTTCTATAAATCTGCTTGGAATCTTCCACTTCCTGTTTGTCAAAGTGGCCTTCTACCTGGACAGGTTTTGTTGGAGCTCATGCAACAAACATTTTGGGTAACTGCACTTTAATATGGATGGATGACACTGAATTAGAGTCTGTTTTAATGAGACTGAGTTCAGATGTGTAGCTCTGTCATTAAATAGGAAATTATTTCTCAGAATTCACAGAGAAAAGTCTGAGATGTTTGCTAGGTTAGCGTCCCACATGTTCTTTGGCTCAGCTAAAGCTAACTCTCTCCAACTTCTGGATCTCTTGAGTTGCTTGTTGTTAAAATATCTTGCTAGAGGTGCTGAAGCTCAGAAAGTCTGAGATGTTTGTTCAGAATAAGCTCATTCTCAAGTCTTATCTGAACTGTCCTCTTTTGTTTGAACTTTCCCTAAACTTAGGAGTTAATGACAGAGCAGCACGTCCAGACTCAGTCTCATTTATGTAGAGATTAAACTTCAGTGTCATTCATTGATGTTAAAGTGCAGTTTTTCAAATGTTTGTTGCACATGCTCCCGACCAAACCAGTCCAGGTGGAAGACGATGTGAAGAGAAAGCTCCAGAGGATGAATATCACACATTTACGTTGGAAATAAATGTCCTTTAATTAGACATTGTCATGCAAAAGTTGGATTTCCCTTTAATGATGTTCAAATCTTTGTTGAGTGTTGTGTTGATGTTGGTTTCTAAATGTTTTCTGACACTCGGCCCCAAAGATTAAAACCTTTTACGGCTCACAAGCTGCAACAATTCATACATTATCAACTATCTTTCTGACTAAACTAAGATAAAAAGTGAAAAACTGCCTGATTCCTGCATCATGAATGTAAATCTTTTTGGTTTTTATGACAGTAAACTGAATATATTTGGGTTTGACATTTTATAAACCAAAACAAGAAATGAATTAGTGGCGAAAACAATCAACAGATTAATGGACAAAGAAAATGTGTTTTCCAACATATATGTCTGAATTACTCCAACATTACAAGATACATACAATTTTAATTCAATTTTATTTATATAACACCAATTACAGGTCAAATTGTCTCAAGACGCTTTATTTTTATATTTTTTTGTCTTATTTAAAATATGACAAAGTAAGAAATTTAAAGCTCTTGACTAATCCAATTTATTTGGTTTTTAAGAGACTAATGGACAATTAAAATAAGTTTCTCCACTAAAACTAATAAACATGAGGTCAAATAGAAGGAAGAGTTTTAAATACTGCAGTCCCACGACGACAAGAATAAAGTTTGTCAACAAAAAGTAAATCTGCTGGTGGATTCCATGAAAGTCCTAATAAATGATAATAAAGTGTGATACTAAAGGTTTGTGGTGCTAAAAATGTCCAAGTAAAGATATCAAGTTGAACATCTGGATGGAGGTTGATAAAAGTTGACCTTCCTTCATTTCTCTGGAGCGACTCCATGGATTTTATGGATGCTGGTTAAAGACCTGCTCTTCTAGTGGTCTTCCTTCTAGTCGCTGTAAAAAGTCAGTCCATCCTGGCCGACTTCAACACCTCTTCATGACAAGTTGTTCTGCCTCCGACCTGGTGGAAACTCCAGAAACTCGGGAAAACCTGTGGAGACTCGAAGAACTCGTGGAGACTCGAAAAACTCGTCGGGCGGGGGAAGGTGTGGTGGGGGAGTCTGGGTGGAGTCAGGGCGGAGAGTAGGCGGGGAGGTGGGTGGAGTAGAGGGGCGGGAGGCCACCACCCACCTCCCCGCCTACTCTCCGCCCTGACTCCACCCAGACTCCGCCTTGGCTCCACCCATGTGGTGACCTCACCAACTACGATGTCAAAGGGACGACGAATTTATTTCTTTTTATATGATCTGTAGCTCAGTGAGTTAAGGATTTGCCTATGGAGCTGCAGGTCGCTGGTTCAAGACCAGACCCTTCTTAAATTTTCATCAAAATCCTGACAAAGACAAAGAAAGAAAACTGCCACTGGCCGGTCTTGAACCGGCGACCTTCCAATCTGTAGTCTATCCTCTTATCCTCCTGAGCTACTCGCTCAGATACTAATTTTAGTTTTTTTTGCGCATTTATCATCTATTTTTTGCCGTTTTCGATTTTTTTTTTAACTCGAGTCTCGACTCGACCGTTTTTCGCAGGAGGTTGGACTTCGGCCTTTGTGCTGGAGGGTGGAACCCTCAGTTCCAAGACCTTCCAAAGCCTCCACACCTCCCGAGTCCTCAGGACCTGAGCTTTCACACAGTCTGAGGGCTGAAATTTTCTAAGTCCCACAGTAGATCTCTGTTAGTTTGAACCTTCAGACAGTCCAAGGACTGAAATCTTCAAAGTTCCTGAGTAGTTCTCTGTTAGTTTGAACCTTCAGACAGTCTGAGGGCTGAAATTTTCTAAGTCCCACAGTAGATCTCTGTTAGTTTGAACCTTCAGACAGTCTGAGGACTGAAAACCTTAAAGTTCTTGAGTAGTTCTCTGTTAGTTTGAACCTTTCGACAGTCTGAGGGCTGAAATCTTAAAAGTTTCTCAGTACATCTCTGTTAGTTTGAACTTTCTGGTTAACAGAAGCCTTAAAACTTGTGACCATGAGTCTTGATTTCACATTTAGATCATCCATCTGAGTTCTTCTCAGACCTTCACCTGTGGGTTTTTTAGAAATCCTCAACAAACTTTGATTCTCTTCACTGAACATTAAAGTTTGTGGAGATCAGAAGGTAATATTAGTTTGATAAATGCCTTCAACTACTAGTAGACTTTATCTGGAAAGCAGTTTTCTGAAATGAGTTCTTAGTAAATCTGTCCACAATGAAACCAAGAACATAGAAAGAGGAAATGTTTGAAGAAACAACTTGATGTTTTCATTTCAGACTAGAAAACGCTTTAAGGCCTTGATCTGTTTTTGCTCTTTTTGATCGTTTTATTGTCTCTTCTGTTTAATTTGATCTTCTAAAGTTTAACTGGTGTCTTTTCAAATGTTTTGTCTTTAGTTTGATTCTTCTTAAACGTTTAGTTTTGCTCTTTTCTCTTGTTTTATTCTTTTCTAATGTCTGATTTGATTTCCAAATGTTTTGTCTTTTTAATGTTTGTTGTTTTTTTTCAAATGTTTTATCGGCTTGTTTGAAAATTTTCCTTTTCTTTCCAAATGTTTAATTTTTTGATTAAATCTTCAAGGTTTTTCTTTTTAAATGTTTTACCACCTTTTAATGTTTAATTTTCTTTTTAAATGCTTCATTGTATTTTCTGTTTAATTCCCATTTAAAGTTTTATTGTCTTTAATATTTAATTTTCTAATGAATTATTTAATTTTTTAATTAAATGTTTTGTCCTTTTTAAATGTTTAATGATCTAAAATATTTCGTCTTTAATGTTCATTTTCATAATTACATGTTTTGTATCTTCTGTTTAATTATCTAATTAAATATTTTGTCTGCTTAATATCGTTTAATTGTACTTGATGTTTAATTTTCTTTTTGAAAGTTTTATTGTATTAAATGCTTTTTCCTTTAATTTAATTGCTTTTTTTAAAAGTAGATTTTTCTTTAATCTTTTTTCTGTCAAGATTTTAACCCCAACCTTAAAAATGAAACAAACCCTTAAACCACAATGATAATATTTCTGTTGTCACAATCATGAGTTAGTCAGTTATTCAGTTTATCAATTTAACTTTATTTGTTTAGCAGCTTTCACACAGATGACAAAACTAAACAAGCAAAGAGAAAAAACTGCTAAAACAATGATTAAACCTCAAAAACATATTTCAAAAAAGGAAGATTTAACATGGTAATAAAATGTGTTGTGTTCAGGGGATGGAGGGAGTTTATTGAAGTCTTCTTGGGCTCACATGGGAAATCATTTAACATAGAAACTTGATATTCAGTCTAAGGAAACTGGAAACTGCAGAGCGACAGAAGAACCAACAATATCTCCTGTTTTCTCCTTTAATGAGTCGACTCTTCTTGTGCTTTCAGACCAAAGAACTACAGACTCTTCACAACCTGCTCAAACTCTTGGTACAGGACCTCACCACACGGGTCAAGAAGGTTTCCATCTCATTTCTACTCTGAAGCTCACCTTCTCCTGCTCAAACTGCTGACAAATGTTTCTGCTGCTCTAAAGTCTGCTCTCCAGAACTTCCTAAAAACTCTCAAAGTCTCTTCTGCTGCAGGTTGCTATGTAGAACTGTTCCAGAAAACCTCACTAAACCACATGGAGGGGCCTCAAGATAGTCGTCCAAATGAAACCGTACAAAAACCAAACTAGCACAACCCAAACGCTAAAGTCTCCTGCAGCCTACCAGAGAACCTCTGAGAACAGAGAATCAGGACAGGAACTCTTACCTTCTGGACAACCAACGCTGGTTCTCAAACAAGAATACAGAATGTGTCTGACCAGAAACCTCTGAAGACTCACTACAGCCAAGATAAAGACACAACTCACCTGCACCAAATCTACTAATCACTGCACACATCAGCACCATGTGCCAACTGTGGCTAAAGAACCTCATTTACCAAGACAACTATCCAGTACAAAGCCCTAAAACACACCAAGAAACACATTAAAGATGATTTTACTGCTGGAAGCTGCAAGCCAACGCCTAAAGAACAAACTAAAGCAACGGAGCCAAACCCAGTTCAGTGGTGAACAGAAACAGAGGAAATGTTTGATGCAGCTAAACAAAGCAGGAAGACACTGAGCTGCTCAGGTGTTCCTGATAACACCAAGCAGCCACCTGGACAGCCAATAGGAACACAGCTTCCTGGAAGTCCAGAGGGCGGGGTTAGTGAAGGAAATTTAGTTTAGAGTTGAAGCAGAAAGTTAATGAAGAAAGTTGAAAACCACCTTCTGATCCCTGAAATCTCTGAGTTTTCACACAAAGAACACCTGAACATGTCAAACTGGTTCCATAGTAGAACCATCATTGTAAAAACGTCACAGTATGGTGTGTTGCTCAAAAAACATTATGACCCAGCTGTCTAGGGTCACAGAGGAGCAACACAAAAACAGTCCACACACTGGTTTCCAGGAGGTTAGACGAGTATTTATTTGAAAGAGGAAGTTTACAACAACGCAACATGTGAGGGGCTTAAAAGCAAATGGGTGGTAGTAAAATGAAAATAAACAGAACTAAAAGTGAACTTCATGTTGACATTGATGGGCATTCCAACCAGGAACAAAGTAAAAGATAATCAATAGGAAAAAACCCTCTTCCTGTTCACCTCTTAAAACCCAAAAACACACCGCAGTAGCTCCCTAAACTAAAACTACTAATGGGTTCCCTGTTTTCCTTTCTGAACAATTCAAAGGTCCCTCTCTATCTCCCCACACATCCACCAACCACTGGACCACATCTCCAAAGTTCTGCTGGTCCAGCTCAGCTTCCCCTCAGAAGAAGTGGCGCCACCTGCCAGATGAAGGAGCCTTTTGAGAGGCAGCTGGCATCGTGATTGGACTGTACTTTGGTCTGTTCCAATCCAGCTTCAGCTCCAGAGACGGCAGGCGGGACGAGTCAATGGAGGCCGGGTGGACGAAGGCATGCAGCTGAGTTGAAAAAAAAATGTGATTTTTCAACATGTTCTAAAAACGTGCCATGTGATGAAATAATGTAAAGGAGGCCGTGAAAAACCCTCCAGAAAGGTTTTCTTTGAAAGAAAAATCATCATAAATTTTGGTGCAAAATTACGCCTTACTATACTATGTCGAAAAAAATGCGATTTTTCAAACATGTTGTAAAAACATGCCATATGATGAAATAATGTAAAGGAGGGCGTGAAAAACACTCCAGAAAGGTTTTCTTTGAAAAAAAAATCATCATGAATTTTGGCGCAAAAAAACGCCTTACTATACTATGTCGAAAAAAAAATGCGATTTTTCAAACATGTAAAAATGTGCCATATGGTGAAATAATGTAAAGGAGGGCGTGAAAAACACTCCAGAAAGGTTTTCTTTGAAAAAAAAATCATCATGAATTTTGGCGCAAAAAAACGCCTTACTATACTATGTCGAAAAAAAAATGCGATTTTTCAAACATGTTGTAAAAACGTGCCATATGATGAAATAATATAAAGGAGGCCATGAAAAACACTCCAGAAAGGTTTTCTTTGAAAAAAAAACATCATGAATTTTGGCGCAAAAAAAACGCCTTACTATACTATGTCGAAAAAAAATGCGATTTTTCAAACATGTTGTAAAAACGTGCCATATGATGAAAAGGTGTAAAGGAGGCTGTGAAAAACACTCCAGAAAGGTTTTCTTTGAAAAACAAATCATCAATAATTTTGGCACAAGAAAACGCCTTACTATACTATGTCGAAATAAATTGCGATTTTTCAAACATGTTGTAAAAACGTGCCATATGATGAAATAATGTAAAGGAGGCCATGAAAAACACTCCAGAAAGGTTTTCTTTTAAAAAAAAAATCATCATGACGATCCCCAGATGACGATCCCCAGATGAGGATCCCCAGAAGACGATCCCCAGATGACGATCCCCAGATGAGGATCCCCAGATGACGATCCCCAGAAGACGATCCCCAGAAGACGATCCCCAGAAGACGATCCCCAGAAGACGATCCCCAGATGACGATCCCCAGATGACGATCCCCAGAAGACGATCCCCAGAAGACGATCCCCAGATGATGACCCCTGCAGTCGGAGGCTTCCAGCTCCAGGTTCGCTGGGTGTCTCCTGTCTGAGCAGCGGCTGCTCGGTGTCCGGTCGTTTACCCTCCAGAGATTCCGGCTGTCATGGCCTCATATTTTCAGCTTCTCCTCCCTGAACTAAAACTCATCTGAGCGTCTTTAAATCACGTCTCCGTCCAACAAGACTGGTCCTGGGAGGAAGTAGAGGTTCAAACGGAACAAATAAAGTCAGATTAAAGTGTGCATTCTGGGATGTCCTGATCACATACGTCACTTTTATTCCAAGGTTTGTTTTTGCCTCATTTTAAATCAGTAACTGTGACGACAGATAAAGTCAAAACTATGAGTTCTAAATGAATCAGATCTGAGATTATTGGTTTATTATTGTGTTGTTTTATGTTGTTAAACTATAAATAAATGAATAAATAAATCCTCAGAAATATCTGTCAAATAATAATCCTTATGCCAATTTAAATAGTTTTCAATTTTTTGTTATTTTGTGCCATTTTTGTATCTTTTTGTGTTGTTTTTGTGTTTTTTACATCTTTTGTGTCATTTTTATGTAATTTTTGCCTGTTTTTGTCATTTTTCTGTCATTTTTGAACATTCTTTACTTTGTTTTGGTTATTTTTGTGTCTTTGCACATTTATTTTGTCAGTTTCAGTACTTTTTGTGACATTTTTGTGTGTTTTTGTGTAATCTGTGCCTCCTAATGTGCTATTTCTGTGCCTTTGTGTCGCTCTCTGGTTCTTCTGAACTTTTTATTCCAGTTCAGATTCCCTCTGGCAGAGTTTTGATAAAAGAAACGTATGAAATGCAGCCTGAAGGAATGAAGGATGACGCAGGAGGTTTTCTGCTGTCAAGGCTTCAGGACGTCATGCTGGAATCTCTGTCCTTGTGGGGACAGACTGAGCGCGCTCAGACGGACTCTGGTCCTCGCTGGATGAGGAAGAGGAGGAAACACACACTCGGCCTCCATGGCGACGCTGAGACTCAACATCCTGATAACCGCCGACGGCCCTGACGGAGTTCAGCCCACACAACAGTCTGACAACCTTTTCAAACACTTTTACTGATTTCACAGTTTTTAGGAAAAATAAACATGAAATAAACTGTAAACAACATCCAGATCAACAACATGCATTTTTATTAACAGTGATTTGATGATAAAAATTAAATTCTGGACATAAAGGATCAAATCTGTTATTTTACAGTTTTTTCCTTTTTGTTAAAAATAAAGACAAAAAATCACAGAAAAAAGAATAATTTGCATGTTGACTAAAAAAACAACGGAAGAAAACAAATAAAACAACAAAAAACAACAAACGAAACAACAAAACTGTGGCTCACACTAATTTGTTTTTATTTCTTATGTGTCATTTCTGTTGATTTTTGTGGATTTTTAGGAAACTTTTGGACAATTTTGGCTCCGTGCTCATTTTCTGTTTCATTTTTCTGGTCTTCTGGTTTGGTGTTTTTTTGGGGGGTTTTAGCGTTTTTTTTTCATTTTCTGTTTAATTTTTCTTGTTGAGTTGTTTTTGTTTTTTTCTTTAAAGGAAACGTGACTTTAAAACCTGCCAGTGGATTCAGTGCCACATGAGTTTCATTATTAACCCTCATGTCGTCCTGCAGGTCAAAACTGACCCGGTTTAAAGTTTGAAAATGTGGGAGAAAAAAGTAATTTTCACAGTGAAACTTCTGATGTCCACATTTTCAACATTTTTGGGAAATCTTTGAACATTTTTTGGTGGAAAAAAAGAAATGTTAAAAATGTTTCTTAAGAACATTCACAAAAAAATCAATCAAAATCCAGCGAATTTCACTGGATTTTAGTCGATTTTTTTCTGAATGTTCTTAAAGAAAATATTACATTAACTGAAATATATGGAATCACTTTAGATATTTTTAGGATTTTTTTGGAAGATTTTTACTCATGTTTTGAAAATATTTACAAGAATTTTTTTGCCAAATTTGGGGGAATTTTTTTTTTTTAATCATAAAATTTTTAAGGTAAACTTTTAAGGAATTATTGGAATTTTCTTCCTGAAGGTTTTGCAGATTTTCAGGAATTTGGGGGATTTTTTTTGCTGAATTTTTGGGATTTTTTTCAGACAAGGAAACAATATTTTTTGGTGCCCGTAAATGAAGACAACAGGAGGGTTAAGCTCCACACACACACACAAACACACAAACACACAACATGCAGTAAAATAAACAACTAAATTCTATTCTGGACCTTTTCTCTCCACCAGTCGATGCCTCAGACAGGATTTTCTTGAATCACCTCCAGCTGCTATTAAATGAAACCATGTGAGCAGTTTGATGGAGGCGATAAAAACCTGAAGCCCACCGAGGTTCTCCTCTTCTACCAGACGGACCGCACGCACTCACAGAGTAATCAGAGTAAATATACTCAGAGACAGAAGGTTGGTGGAAGCAATTCATCATCCTGCTGCTGAAAGGATGCACACAATAACCCCCAAGAAATCACACAACTACAAATGTATGCAAAATGACCACAAACAGATGCAAAAACAACACAAAGAATGATAAACTGACCACAAAAATCGGCAAAATGACCAAAAATTGATGCAAAATTACTAAAAAAGGTGCAAAACAAGAGAAACAAAACAAAAATAGACTCCAAACAACCACAAAATGACTAAAACAGAGGCAAAAACACAACAAAGTGATGTGAAACCAACACAAAGAACGACAAATGGACCACAAGAAGACACAAAATGGCTAAAACTGGACTCAAAACGACCACAAAAGATTCCAAAACCAAGTTGAAGAGACACAAAAGACTAAGTTAAATAGAGAACAGCTTCAAAAATACACAAGACACCCAAAAATAGACACAACATGACTAAAGATTGATGTAAAATGACAAAAAAACTGCAAAACAATTAAACATGGAGGCAAAAGGGCTACAAAAATAACATAGACACAAAAGCATAAAAATAAATGAAATACAATCCCCCCAAAAACACAAAACAACTAAAAATGTACACAAAATGACTATAAATTGATAGAAAATTACAAGAAATGTGCAGAACAATGAAACATAGATGCTAAGCAGCTACAAAAAGGTCCAAAACCAACATTAAAAGACAAAAAAAGCATAAAAATAAATGAAATACAACATCAGAAAGACACAAAATGACTAAAAATTGACACAAACTGACAAAAAATTGATACAAAACAGCTACAAACAGAGAAAATATTAAATATAGTGTTTGCATTGTTATGTAGTTGTCTTACAGCTTGTTTTGGTCCATTTGTTTTTGTCCTTTTACATCCGTTTTTAGTCAGTTTGTGTCTTTTTTTGTGTCTCTCTGCGGTTGCACTTCATTTCTGTTCAGTTATTTGCATCAGTTTATGTTGGTTTTGTGTCTTTTTTGTGGTCATGTTGTGTCTTTTCAGTTCCTTTGAGGTCAGTTTGTTTTGCGTCTAGTTTTAGCCGTTCTTTGTCTTCTAGTTGTTTCTTGTTTCTACGTCTGAAGTCGTGTTGTCTCTTTTTGTGGTCAGTTTTCTGCTCTTTGTGTTGGCTTTGCAGGTCTCTGTTGTTGTTTTTTTTTAGAGACTCTATGTTTCTGAAATGAATGAAAATGTTGCTGTGACTCACCGGCTGAAGGAATACTGTAATCTGAGAGGTGCTTCAGTATCGTATAAATCAGTGACAAGTTCTGTAATTTCCTCAAAGTCCTGGCTGACGTCCTGCTGTCAGAGGAAGAATCAAAGCCTCGGTGTGCTCCACGTAATAATGACCACCTTTAAAGAGCTGAAGGAGGCAATCAGGAGCGTTTCAGTCCCCTCACAGTGTGCAGTAAGAATAATTACCACACCGCATTTAAATAACAATGACAGCAGCATTAACACGTCACCTCCACTGCTTCCTGTCTTCTTCTCTACCTCACTCTGGTTCTGGCCTCAGTGGGCTTTAAAAAAGGGAAGTGATGGAACATTCAAGCCCAACTGAAAGGACTGATATTTAATGGACAAAAAATGTGTGTTTGGGGGTTGAAGCCCAACGTCTGATGGTACGTCAGTGGTCAGTGGAGGGTTTGATGACCTTAAACTGAGGATTTAATCAACTAAACTGGACTTTAAATGGTCTCAACGCTGCATTCCATGGTCTAAGGTGGTAACTAGATGGTTTAAATGGATGTTTAATGATCTATGTTTAAGTTTCTTTGGTCCGAGATGAAAATTCATGGGTCCAAACTGGTGTTTATTGGACCCAGATGTGTGTCTGGTGGCCCAAGCCCAACAGCTGATGGAACATTAGTGGCCAGTGGACAGTTTTATGACTAAACTGGGGATTTGATGGACTAAACTGGACTTTAAATGGTCTAAACTGTGCATTTGATGGTAATTGGATGGTTTAAATGGGTGTTTAATGGTCTAAACTCGGATTAGTTTTTAGAGAGTGGAAGGCTCTGCTTGGTTGGACCAAATGCCTGCAGAACTGAAGACATTCCCATCATCTCATCCATCCTGGAGACACCTGAGGCTCCTCCAGAGGGACATCTGGAGAAGACAACAGATGGTTAAATGGATCATTTAGTGTCCGTCGGTGTGACGTTTGGTTCGTTGATCTCATCGGGTGGTTTCCAGGTAAAAGTCGGCGCTGATCTCCAAGTGGAACGTGAAGCTCTGAGCTGAGAGTGGATGAACTCAGTCACCCTCTTTGACTGGGATGTTATAAAAGAACGGTGGATCTCCGTGTTCCCTCGGTCCTCGTTGAAGCTGTCACCTCCACACCGCTCAGAGCTGATGAGTCACAGAGCGTCCCGTCATTACCACTGAAGATGAAGATAATGATTGTTTCACACCACGAACACATTATTATTGCAGCGATGAGACAGGAAGTGGGGCTGCAGCGCTTGATTGACACGATCCCGAGATAACTAGCGATGCGTGAGTGCATATTGAACATTTTCTTGCAGGAAAACTGACGTCAAACAAGCTTCATTTAATGAGCTTCCATTGTGGTGGGTGTTTTTTAGAGTCACAGAGTTCACGTCCAGCCTTCGTTCATTCACTTTTTATCTCTCCGCCGACTGAACTTGCTCTCCTCCTGCTCTCCAACGCTTTCATTTCTGCTTTTTTGTAATTTCCGGTGTCCTCTGCTGCTCCTCTAAATTGCTCCACTGTGCTGCTCATCCGTTGACTCTGTTTATCAACCGCTTTGATTTCTATTATTTTACTGTTTATTATCGGTCTTTGTCTGTGCTGTCATTAAATATAAAAGTACGAGTTACTGCCCTCATCATTTCCGTCCTTGTTGGGGATTCTAAACTCAAAGAACAGGACATTCCCTGCAGATTTAGAATAATATCAGTGCTACTGAGTGACAATACATTTCTCAGACACAAACTCCAGGACTACACTGTAAGAAATCACTTAGAAAACTTTTTTTAAAAAAGTTGAAAATCTATCAGCAAGGATACAGTAAAAATACGTTGGAAACAAAAAGAATGCAGCAAATATTAAAACAAGAAAAGCAGTCAGAGAGCTCTGTCCTCCTCCACGGCTGCTCATTCCCCCTTCTTGTCAGAAATGCAGCATTTGTTTATTAGTTATTGATGATCAGAAATCACGGCACCATAGAATGTGTCCATTTAATATAGATGAACCCACAAACTAAATGACCTTACACAGAGCACAGGCGTGTGTTCTGCATGTGTACGTTATGTACGGATACTGAATTAACATTTAACAGATCCGTGGATCCAGACCGTGAGCTGCATCACTGCCAAAATCTAATCACTTGGTCCTTGTGTCATTTCTGACCTTCCCTGGAAATTTCACCCAAATCCGTTGGTCCGTTTTTGAGTAATGTTGCTAACAGACGGACAGACAGACAGACACACAAACATACGCCAATCGTCACATAACTCTGTCGCATTCCTTGGCGGAGTAAAAATATTATTTGCAGATATAAGTAACTATAGTAAAACGGTGTAATTTTACCATCAAACTTTATAAAAGAGCAAATAACGTTTTATAAAAGGTCACGTTATTTACACTTTCTGCCGTTTCTTCCCATTTTCACTCCGCCGAGGAGGTGGAGCCTCAGCGGAGTCATATGACGATCAGCATGTCTGTCTGTCTGCTTGTCTGTCTGTCTGTCAGCAACATTACTCAAAATCGGACTAACGGATTTGGATGAAACTTTCAGGGAAGGTCAGAAATGACACAAGAACCAAGTGATTAGATTTTGGCAGTGATGCAGCTTATAGTCTGGATCCACAGAGTGGTTAAAGATTTCTGTTTCGTTTTTGTCATCTTGTGTCTTGTTTGTGTCGTTTTGTGTCCCGTTTTTGTCGTTTGTGTGTCGTTTTTGTCATTTGTGTCTCGTTTTTGTCAACTTGTGCCTTGTTTTTGTCATTCTGGGTCTCGTTTTTGTCATTTTGTGTCTCATTTTTGTCACCTTGTGTCTCGTTTTTGTCATCTTGTGTCTCATTTTTTCGTTTTGTGTCTCATTTTTGTCGTTCTGGGTCTCGTTTTTGTCGTCTTGCATCTCGTTTTTGTTGTTATAGTCTGGATCCACGGATTTGTTAAAGATTTCTGTATCGTTGCCAGATAGTGTCACTGTAACCATGACAACACTACGTCAGCTGATTGTGATCGTAATACAAATCCACTGCTGAGGACTTATCAGGACTTATCCATCAGAAATGATCCAAGGAACAACTGATTAAATTGTGGGGGTGTTTCTGAGTCCCATCAATTCCTGCTGCCTGCTACATATTTAGGTCACGTGATCCGGTATCTGTACATAACGTACACATGCAGAACACACACCTGTACTCAGAGCAAGGTCATCTAGTTTGGGGGTACATCTATATTAAATGGACACATTCTATGGTGTTGTGATTTCTGACACAATTTTTTCAAGATTTCATCCATCAGAAATGATCCAATGACTGAGCGGCCTTGGAGGAGGATTGCGCTCTCTGAAGGCTTTTCTTATTATCATAGTATTGAATGTTTTTTCTGTAATTGTACCACTTTTTATCTATGATCGAATAGAACAATGAACATTTTCTTTGTTTTAAACCAACAAAGGAAAAAAAAGCAAATGGGTCTATACTTAGTTTTTGTTGTTGTTTTAAACCAACAAAAACAAAAGTAAATAAATGAATAAGAAAACAATCCGTGTATGGTTCGCTCATTTGTTTTTCCGTTTCAAAATAAAATCTAAAACACTGTTTTTCCATTTTTAAAACCTAAATGTAGAAATTTATTATTTAACTAATGAAAAAACCACAGCGTTGGTTTTTTGCTCTAACTTTTTAAACCCGAAATACAAAATACGGCTGTTGTTTTATTTTGTAGCAACACCGGAAGTCGCCGAGGAAGAAGAGTTTAGAGCTGGTCTGGACCGTGAACACATCTAGAATGTCTGTCCTCGAAGCTTCTCCTATTTCATTCTCTTTAAGAGTGGAAACCCCACGCAGAACAGTTTAAGAAGATCAATCATGTGTCTGATGCTGATTTGGAGAGAGCTGGAATTTGTTCTGTTAACCACAGAAGTTATTTTCAGTGCCATACGTTATTAACTGTAGAATGTTACGTTTCAGCTGATGTTCTGCTGCGTGTTGTTCTGATGTATTTTATCAGATCCAGCTGATGTTCTGCTGCGTGTTGTTCTGATGTATTTTATCAGATCCAGCTGATGTTCTGCTGCGTGTTGTTCTGATGTATTTTATCAGATCCAGCTGATGTTCTGCTGCGTGTTGTTCTGATGTATTTTATCAGATCCAGCTGATGTTCTGCTGCGTGTTGTTCTGATGTATTTTATCAGATCCAGCTGATGTTCTGCTGCGTGTTGTTCTGATGTATTTTATCAGATCCAGCTGATGTTCTGCTGCGTGTTGTTCTGATGTATTTTATCAGATCCAGCTGATGTTCTGCTGCGTGTTGTTCTGATGGGAGGCTGCTGAGGCTCTGAGTGTTTCTGAGAACAAACCCAAGTTAAACCTGAACTTCTGCTCTGGATCTGTTCCACTGAACTCAGACTAACACACAGCAGTGGACCAGCTTCTATGTTGTGGGTTTTCTTGGTGAGACAATCAATTTTGTATCTCGTTATTAACCAGGCAGCCTGTGTTAAGTTGTGACTATCCCCAGTTAACCTGGGCGTGTTTCCTGAACAATCGCCAGGTGTTCAACACCTGACAGGATGACAAAGATCTATGTGGATGAAGCGGGATGTTTATCAGACTGATCAGTGACATGATGAGTCAGATTGAGGTCTGATTTTATCTCTGGATTCCATTGTTTCCTCTCACCCTTCATAAAAACACGTGTTTTTATTTCTCCAGCACGTTTCTTTTTACTGTCTGTAGATGATATTTACATGGATACAGACTTTATTAAGTAGTGATGTCGACGTTTTTCAGCAGGTTTTCTTTATCTAGTATCTTTATCTCACACACAGTCAGGTCTCGACGAATCTGAGGACGAAACATCTGGAGAAGGAAACTATCAACAGTTAACCTGATTAAACTGGAACAGGTCGGAATCGCCAGAGTTCTTCACATTTTAAAATTTAAAAATACTTACTTGGAATATTAAAGCAGTTTTGTTTTGAGGATTAATGGCCACCAATTGAAACTCCACCGATAAAGGTCAGAAGTCACACTCATAAAAACTGTGTCCAGCTACAGTAGACCGAATTTAGGGGAGGAAAACATTTATTTTTGAGGGGGAAAAAGCATAATAATTACATAAATAAAAAGCCCTCATGTTCATGTTTTACGTTTCTGTAATTCATTTTAAAACTCCTCGCTGAGACGCCGGCGGGTTTCCCTCCACTGCAGGGGTTCAGTGGTTCAGTCTGAGAGCAGAAAACACCGTAAATTTCACCTGAATTTCCTACAAAGACGCACAGAAGACCTTGACCCCACAAGCCCCTGGAGCCTTATAGAAGGATTAACCGGCTGAAGAAGTGTGTGTGTGTGCCTGGTGTGTTCGTACGGTGGGGCAGATGTTTTACGGCTCTTTGTGTTGACATTTAAAAGTAGGAAGACACTGAAAAACGTCTCTGCAGGACAGACGGATGAGGAACGAGGGAGGAAGAGGAGGAGGCAGCGGTGGGGAGGGAAGCGTTCCCACCGTAAATCAAAAACGCAGATGGTTCAGCTACGTTTGTCCTCCGCTGAAGGCCCGAGGCGAGCGGCAGACTGTAGAGAAACAAGATTACATGTAAAACGAATCCTCAGAATAGATGCAGCGAGTAAAAGTTAATGTGTTTCAGATGTGAAGATCAGGACAGTCCGATTGAAAACGATTCAGGGAAACTAAATGGGCCAAACCTGGAGACAGAACTGTGGTCCATATGGTGATGTTGGGGTGTTATCATGTTGGGGTGTTATTGTGATGTTGGCGTGTTATTGTGATGTTGGGGTGTTATTGTGATGTTGGGGTGTTAGGGTGATGTTGGGGTGTTAGGGTGATGTTGGGGTGTTATCATGTTGGGGTGTTATCATGTTGGGGTGTTATCATGTTGGGGTGTTATGGTGATGTTGGGGTGTTATCATGTTGGGGTGTTATCATGTTGGGGTGTTATCATGTTGGGGTGTTATGGTGATGTTGGGGTGTTATCATGTTGGGGTGTTATCATGTTGGGGTGTTAGGGTGATGTTGGGGTGTTATCATGTTGGGGTGTTATCATGTTGGGGTGTTAGGGTGATGTTGGGGTGTTATCATGTTGGGGTGTTAGGGTGATGTTGGGGTGTTATCATGTTGGGGTGTTAGGGTGATGTTGGGGTGTTATCATGTTGGGGTGTTATGGTGATGTTGGGGTGTTAGGGTGATGTTAGGGTGTTATGGTGATGTTGGGGTGTTATGGTGATGTTGGGGTGTTAGGGTGATGTTGGGGTGTTATGGTGATGTTGGGGTGTTATGGTGATGTTGGGGTGTTATCATGTTGGGGTGTTATGGTGATGTTGGGGTGTTATCATGTTGGGGTGTTATCATGTTGGGGTGTTATGGTGATGTTGGGGTGTTATTGTGATGTTGGGGTGTTATGGTGATGTTGGGGTGTTAGGGTGATGTTGGGGTGTTATGGTGATGTTGGGGTGTTATGGTGATGTTGGGGTGTTAGGGTGATGTTGGGGTGTTAGGGTTGACACCAATTGACAAAAAGAAAGATACTAAACAACAAAACCAAGACAAAAAAAGCGGTTTGGGGGCATTTTGGACATGTTTGCATTATTTTTCAACACCTGGGCTCTGGTTGGAGTTCATTAAGTAGAACGTTAGTCTTTGTCATGGTGCCCATTGCTGCTAAACTCCCACAATGCTCTCTGCTTTATCCTCCTCTCATCTCTACAGGATTAAACAGGAAGAGGCTCCACCTGCTGGAACAACCAGGAACTACAGCTGATCTACATTTACTGATGTGAAACTAAATAAAATTAGGTTTTTATACATTTGAAACAATCCAGAATCAACAGTTTATTCTGGGAATTATAATCAGAAATACTTAAACATGTTTTATCTTGACATCAAATATCGGTCAAATGTAGATTTGTTTGTAAAGCTACAGGTAAAAGTTCACGCTACAGTAATTTATGACAGAAGTTTTAGTTTTTTTTAAAGAAGTGCGTCAGAACTTGTCCAGCTTCATTAAATTTGCTCTGAACATGAAGGAACCTGAGAGCTTCTCTACATTCAGGACAGGTCCGGATGAAGGCGTCTAACTCTAGTTGGGGTCAGACAGTTTCTCACTCATGTCAGATACCATCAGTCTGAGCGGCGACCGTCAGATTTCCCATGAGGCCTTGTGGCCGGCGGCGACCCCAGACAGAGGAAAGGTAGATTATCAGCTCATGACAGCTGCAGCAGGAATTCACTGTGAGGATCGAATAGACTGAAGAGCTGATAGAAAAACATGGTCCGGTCCTACACTTTACTGCTCGATTCTGAGGAAAGTCAGTCAGAAAATGTTTAATATGGACGAGTGGAATCATTCGGATACAGTTTGTCATCTGATATTTTAAATTAAGTTCATTCAGGGTTTGTTTCCCCCAAATTATGACCTGCAGGGACAATAATGAGACAATCAGACATTTTGAAACTCAAGTTATGTGACCTTCACAGGGGTTTTAATTTATTTGAAGATAAAAATGTTTTCATTGCCTCAAAACTCCAAAATGCCCCAAACGTTGCCCAACATAACAGGAAATTGTCCAAAATGCCCCCAAACTTGTTCAAAATAAGAAAAATGTGTCCAACAAGCATTAAAAAGTTGTCCAAAATAAGAAAGATCTGTCCCTGCTTATTGTAAGGGGAGTTTACAGTCAGGACCACCATGTGATTTTCCATCACAGATTTAAAAATTATCCAAAATTTATTTTAATAAGAAATTAAAAATGACTTGTCCAAAATGCCTTATAACCTCTTGAAAATAATGAAAAATTCTCTAAAATGCCCCCAAATTTGTCCAGAATGGCCCAAAGCTTCCCTAAAATAATGAAAACCTTGTCCAAAATACATCAATACTTCTTCAGAACGCCTCAAACCTTCACTAAAACTATGAACATGGCCCAAACATTGTAGCAATAGATAATAGTTGTGTCCAAAATGCCTCAAAACTTCTCTAAGATAATGAAAACTAGTCCAAAATACCCTCAAACTTCTCTAAAATAATACAAACTTGCCTGAAATGCCCCCACACATTTTCTAAATAACACAACCGTGTCCAAATCTTCTCAAAACCTCACTAATATAATACAAAAGTTGTCCAAACCGTCTCAAAATCACTCTAAAATAATGAAAATGTGTCCAAAATGTTTTAAAAATAAGAAAAATGTGTCCGAAATGCCTCAAAGCCTCTCTAAAATGATAAAAACCTGCCCAAAATGGCCGAAAACTTGTCCAAAACATCTCAAAATCTCTCTAAATAACAAAAACCTTTCCAAAATGCCCCAAAACTTCTCTAAAAATAATACAAACTTGTCCAAAATACCTTAAAGCTTCATTAAAACTATTAAAACCTCGTCCAAAATGCCCCAAAACGTCTGTGAAATAATAAAAACCTCGCCTAAAATGGTCCAAAAAATTCTCCAAAATAACACAAACTTGGCCGAAATGCCCCAAAATGTTTTCTCAACAACAAAAGTAACACAAACCTGTCCAAAATTTCTCTAAATTTCTCAAGAATAATGAAAATGTCTGAAAACTTGCCTGAAATGTCCAAAAAACTTTGTCTAAATGACAGAACCTCGTCCAGAATGGCCCAGACATTGTCTAAATTAATAAAAAGTTGCTCTGCTGAACAGGTTGAAAGTTCCTCTGGACGATCTGTGACTCATTTTTTACAAGTTTCTGTATTTCTGGACAAGTTTTGTTTGTTTGGGCGAATTTCAAGACATTCCTGGCAGCGTTTTGGTATTTTATACATGTTCTGGGGCGTTTACAGAAAAACCACGAAGACGTTTAGAAACTGAAAAAAACCCAGAAAATACCTGGAATCAGATCATTCATATTTAAAACAGGTGAAATCTGTAAAGTTAAACACAGAAACACACACAGTGATGTCGACCCGCCCACACATCCCATCATCACGCACAAACACACAGACGGTACACACACAGTTTGACCTGGAACACACACACACACACACACACACACACACACACACACACACACACACACACACACACACACACACACACACACACACACACACACACACACACACACACACACACGTGTGAGCCGTGAGTAATCGTCTGAATCACGCTGAGAAAGTCAGAGAAAATCTCTGTGATGTTTGCAACTCAGTGTTCAGACTCACAAACTCCAACGAGGAGAGAAAACTGAAGTCTGTGAGCTGCTGTTGTTGTTGTTGTGTGTCTGTCGGGCCACTACACAACCACAAAAACACCTTTTCAGAGATGTTTACATGGCGCAGAACTAAAAGAGACACAAAACAACCACAAAGAGACATAAAGCGGCTCCAGAGAGGTTCTGCAGTGGGAGGTTGGGTTTTCTGCTCACCTGTCTGGCTGCTGCAGGTGTGGAGGAAGACGGTGATGAAGCAGCGGCTGCAGTGATGCATCATGGTCTGGCCACGCCTCCAGACGGGCGGAGGGGGATCCCGGTGACGCAGCAGACTCAGTCTGACTAAACAAACCCGACGTCCAATCATAGCAGACGTGCTGCTACCTGTAGGTACAACTGGGACACACCTGTGTTCCTCTCACCTGTCCACACAACACTCCAGCTCACTCTGCTCAGGTTAAAGACGCCGCAGTGCTTATAGACCACCAGAGGGCAGAAGAAATACAGCAACACCTTCAGATGTGGAACAAAGAAGCAACAAAGACTAAAGGAACTAGACTGTATGTGTTGGCATTGTAGACCACATTACTGCAAGAAAAAGACACAAAACAACCACAAAGAGACACAAAAAAGACACACAAAACAACCACAAAGAGACACAAAACTGGTAGGTTCCTGATTAGTTCCTAGATGGTTCCTTGTAGGTTCCTCGGTAGTTCCAAGATGGTTCCTTGTAGGTTCCTGGGTAGTTCCTTGTAGTTTCCTGGGTAGTTCCTAGATGGTTCCTTGTAGGTTCCTAGATGGTTCCTTGTAGGTTCCTGGGTAGTTCCTTGTAGTTTCCTGGGTAGTTCCTAGATGGTTCCTTGTAAGCTCCTGGGTAGTTCCTAGATGGTTCCTTGTAGGTTCCTAGATGGTTCCTTGTAGGTTCCTAGATGGTTCCTTGTAGGTTCCTAGATGGTCCTTGGTAGGTTCCTGGGTAGTTCTGGGAACTACCTTCCTTGAGGATTCATTCAAAGTTCTTGAAATTTTCCGGACTGACTGACCTTCGGTTCTTAAAGTAATGATGGACTGTCGGTTCTCTCAGCTGATTGGTTCTTCCATCATATGGATTCTAACAGTTCTCCAATAGGGCTGTCAGCTGTGGACCAACCTGACTTCTGATGGACCCAACCCCATTAAGAAGGAAGAAACGCCACTAATGAACCTTGACGAGGAACACCTGTGAAGTGGAACCATTTCAGGTTCTACCTCATGAAGCTCATCCAGAGAATAACAAGAGAGTTCAAAGCAGGAATCAAAGCATCTAAAATATAAAACATGTTCTGACTAATATCACACTTTTTTGTTCTCTACATAGTTCCAGATGTGTTCATTCATAGTTTTGATGCCTTCAGTGAGAATCTACAATGAAAATAAAGAAGAACCATTAAATGAGGAGATGTGTCCAGACTAAAGACTCCTGGTGTGTTTCCTGGAAAGCTAAACGTCGGAGGGTCCTTGAACGCACCGGTCAAACACATTTCCACAGCCTTGGAAAACCTGAACATTTGGTCCTTTGAGGCCCAGAAATCAACAACCTTGGACCAATGGACGATCCTGGAGAGGGTCAGCTGACCTCTGGCTGTGATGTCATCCAACTCGGTGATGTCATCACCCGGGCTGCTTTTGCTGTACAGGATTTATTTATTCCTTTTTTTCCAGTTAGAATTGAAAGTTCTGGTGCAGGTGAAACGAGGTGAGACACAGACACACACAGACACACACACACAGACACACCCACACACTGTTTCCTGTGTTTCCTGGATGCGTCCAGCTCGGGTTCTTGTGTTTTTTCTGGTTCTGGGGGTTCCTGCTGCTGCTGCTGATGGAAACCGTTTCCAGGATGAGCTCATCCGAACTGTCGGTTCTCCGGTGAGTCCAGTTAAAACTCCTCAGCTGATCAGAACATCACCACACCTGGATCTCCTGTTTGGAGAACCAGGTGAGGTTCTGCCAGAGAATCCAGGTTTCCACAATGTTTCCTTCAGTGTCCAGAATGTTCTTCTGGAAGATGTTCTGAAGATGTTTGGTGCGAACGCCGTTTAGGATTAGACTCAAAACTTAATGTAACATCCAGAACGTTTTATAGGTTCTATGATGTGTTCCTTCAGGAACATCCCCAAAACATCCTCAGAACGCTGCAGCAGAAGGTTCCGCCTTTGTTAGAACGTTCTGTCATCTGACACTGGGAGAACGTCTTGAAAACGTTTTCACATGGAGAACATGAAGAACAGTTGTCCTTAATGATGACAGTGGAGGAGTTTCACAGAAGAACGTTCTACGATGTTCCACCTTCAATACATCACGTTACAGGAACGTTCTAAAGCGTTCATCTGAGATCATCTGAGGCCTCGAGAACATCTGGAAAACATTTCTGTGTTTTTTTTTGTCTCTTTGTGGTTGTTTTGTGTCTGTTTTTATTAGTTTTCTGTCTTTTTTTGTTTTTTTCCTGTGTTTTAGTAGTTTTGTGTCAATTTTTGTTGTTTTGTGTGCTTTTAGCTGTTTTTTGTCTGTTTTTAGTAGTTTTGTGTCTGTTGTTGTTTTGTGTTTGTTCTTTGTGGCTTTGTGTGTGTTTTTAGTAGTTTTGTGTGTATTTTAGTTGTTTTTGTCTGTTTTTAGCAGTTTTGTGTCTATTTGTAGTAGCTTTGTGTCTGTTTTTAGCAGTTTTGTGTCTATTTGTAGTAGCTTTGTGTCTGTTTTTAGCAGTTTTGTGTCTATTTGTAGTAGCTTTGTGTCTGTTTTTAGCAGTTTTGTGTCTATTTGTAGTAGCTTTGTGTCTGTTTTTAGCAGTTTTGTGTCTATTTGTAGTAGCTTTGTGTCTGTTTTCAGTTGTTTTTTGCCTGTTTTTAGTATTTTGTGTTGTTTTGTGTTTGTTCTTTGTGGTTTTGTGTGTATTTTAGTTGTTTTTGCCTGTTTTTAGCAGCTTTGTGTCTATTTGAAGCTTTGTTGCATCTGTTTGTGCTGGGTTTGTGTTTTGACAGACTGAGTTGTGTGCAGATGGAGCAGCAGTGAAAGTAAGAAGATATGTAAACTCCTCCAGTTGTATTTAGACTACAGGTGCCCGGAGAGGACAAACAGAGCTTTGCTTTAATCCGTCTCCTCAGACCGACTCAGTTTGTTAGGATTTCATTTCACTAAACCAAAGACAGTCAGACGTACATTTAAAGACGACACACTCACAGTCTCTCTGCTGCTTTTCCCTTCAGTCCCAGACTTTTATCCAGCCTTTAGCACTTCTTAGACAACTCTTGTTGCATCTTCTTCCTAGTTTGTGTATCTCCATTGTTTTGCATCTATTTTCTGTTTCATGTCTCTTTGTGGTTGTTTTGTGTCTATTTCATGTTGTTTTTGATTTTCTTTTTACTTGTCATTTTGTATGTATTTTAGTTATGTGTATATTTTTAGTTATTTTGTGAGTATTTTTAATTGTTTTGTGTCTATTTTTGTTGTTTTTAATCTTTTTTAGCTGTTTTGTGTCTCTTTGTTGTTTTGTGTCTGCTTTTAGATATCTTGCGTCTTCTTGTCATTGTTTTGTGTCTTTCAGTGTTTTTTTTCTCTGTGTTGTTGTTTTGTGTGTCTCTGTGATGAACAACGTGTCCCGACTACTAAACCATTATTCTAATGTCCATTAATCCCAATAATATCTGTGATTTCTGTCTAATCCTGTGAAATGTTGTGATCTTTCCTCGTTCATCTCCTCCACTGACCTCTCCTTTCTGGCTGGACGTCTTTGTTGTGTTTTCTTGGCAGTCTGGTTGTGGGGATTCCCTCCTTCGTTCCAGAAAACATCTGTCTGACTCACATCTGGCTCCGATGATGTGCAGTAACGCCGAATAAACAGCGTTTCTCTGAAGTCCTTCTCTCTGTTTACGTCCCTAAAAAACACAACTTCAGTCTTTAGTTGATTATTTCCATTTAGAGCAGTGGAGGTGAGGACACACAACCCGACACACTCCTGGTTCTCAGAAGGTTCTCAGGAGGTTCTCAGCCTTTTAGATGCTGTCCTGGGTTTTAGTTTTATGTGTCTCGTAGGTGTTTCATGACTATTTTAGGTTGTTTTGTATCGTTGGGTTTGTTTTATGTTCCTTTTAGGCTGTTTTGAGTTTCTTTAAAAGAACTTTGTGCCTGTTTGAAGCAGTTTTGTGTTTATTTTATGGTCTTCTGTGTCTGTGAGGCCTCTTTGAGTCTCTTTGAAGCTGTTTGTGCCTTTTTGAGGCCGTTTTGTGTCTAACATTGTTTTGTCTTTTCTCTCTTTGACTGCTTGTCAAACAGGACACACAAAACAATGAAAATAAACACAAAACAACTTAAAGTAGACACAAAACAACTAAAATAGTCACAAAACAACTCAAAGTAGACACAAAACAACAAAAAACAATAGCTTTCCAACAAAGACATTCCTCCTGTGGATGCTGTGATGCTGCCTCCTCGTCACCCAGTCGACCAATCAGACTCCAGGCGTTGCCCGGCGACCGTCTGTCCTGAAGGAGACCCCAGAGAAAGGACAACAAAGGGAGGACAAGCTGGAGGACCACGCCCTGGACGGACATCCTGCTCATCCACAGCTGCTGTCCCAGCCCAGAGGTTCCCATGGAGGAAGAGGACACGCCCAACAGACACACAACACACACACACACACACACACACACACCCAGCTGAGGCGGGTCCAGACGCTGCTTCCTGAACGGAGCCTCCCGGGAGGCTTTCTGAGCGTGTGCAGTGTGACCTGGAAGGACCAGGAGGACCGCTAGCCGTTAGCATCCAGCTAACAGACACACAACTCCACTGACTCACACTGGCCCAGATGTGCATCACAACAGCCTCTTCGTGACCACACAACCCAGAGCCTCACGGCACTGTGGAACACTGTGGTCATGTTGTGTGTGTCTTTGTCATCTTTCTGAGCCCGTTTCGCGTCTCTTTGTGGTTGTTTTGTGTTTTTGTTGTTGTTTTGTGTCTCTGTGATTGTTTTGTGTCTCTTGGTCGTATTGTTGTGTTTCTTTCCTGTCATAACTGCCAGTGATAGTTGTGTGTACGTTAGCGACACACTGCAGTCTCCATAAAGCGACAGCAGGTTTTATGAGTGAGCTGGAGTCAGGAGTTAAATGGTGGAATGAAGACCTCTGAGACGCTGAACTCAGTCGACTCTGGGAAAGGAAACAATGTAAGGCTGTAAGGTTTAATATTTAGCAGCTGTGAGTCAGATGGAGCTGCCTGTCAGACCACGCTGAGGGCACAGAACGCCTGGACCAGATCCACTACAAGACCAGATCCTGGTCCAGACCCACAGCGTTGTCAATACCTGAACAGCAGGGTTGTGTCTCTTTGTGTTATTGTTGTGATGTGATTACCTGGAGAACACCTGGAGGTCACCTGATGATCACCTGGAGGTCACCTGATGATCACCTGGAGGTCACCTGGAGGTCACCTGGAGGTCACCTGATGATCACCTGATGATCACCTGGAGGTCACCTGATGATCACCTGATGATCACCTGGAGAACACCTGGAGGTCACCTGGAGAACACCTGGAGAACACCTGATGATCACCTGATGATCACCTGGAGGTCACCTGGAGGTCACCTGATGATCACCTGGAGAACACCTGGAGGTCACCTGGAGAACACCTGGAGAACACCTGATGATCACCTGGAGGCGGCTGCCTGGCTCCAGGACTCCTCCCTGACAGAGAAGAGAATGATTTGCCAGAGAAGGTCAGGAGATGGTAAGATAAAATCCAGAGCTGCTTTAAAGTGTAATTTCTCCAGAGAGAGCTCCACCCTGCACTCACACAGACACACACAGACACAGACACACACACACACACACACACACACACACACACACACACACACACACACACACACACACACACACACACACACACACACACACACACACACACACACACACACACACACACACACACACACTCTCACAATCACTCAGCTGTTTGGATTCTCTCTGATCAGAACTTCAGCTGGAGAAGAAACTTTTCACCTTCAGTCGGAAGACCAACAGAGAAAACCTCCTGTCTGACTGTAGCTGTGTGGTGGTTTTCTGTCTCTTTGTGGTTGTTTTGTGTCTCTTTGCTGTCATTTTGTGTGTCTTTGTTGTCGTTTTGTGTGTCTTTGTTCTTGAAACTCAGACTAACTGAACAGGTGAGTTTTCAGCATCATCAGCATTAAAGCATCTTCAAAGCGATTCTGAACCATCAAACAGCTGATGATGTGCCACAATGTCACAAAAGACACACACACACACACACACACACACACACACACACACACACACACACACACACACACACACACACACACACACACACACACACACACACACACACACACACACACACACACACACACACACACACACACACACACACACACACACCAGTGCAGCCATCTATTAAAGCAGTGGAAATGGAGCGGGACAGTTTCCATCCGACTCACGCTGACCTCTGGCCTCACAGCTGGATGTGTGTGTGTGTGTGTGTGTGTGTGTGTCTGCTGCAGCTGCACAGCTCACACCCGGCACACATGGACTCCATTTACACACAGACACACACAGACACACACAGCAGGGCAGATGGAGGACATTTGCACACTGTGTAAGTGATATTGTAAATACCTTGATCATGTTACGTTATATAAGAGGACATGTTCCCCTCAGGTCACTGCTGGTGTGTGTCTGTGTGTGTGTGTGTGTGTATGTGTGTGTGTGTGCACTTGATATGTTTGTGTACATGTTTACACTCAGCAGAGGATGCTGGTGTCGTAAAAGTACTGCAAATACACAACTTCAGCACAAATATAATCAGGAAGCAACAAAATCAGTCATTCCTCCTCAGAACATCTGGTTCTTCATCTGCAGTAACTTTATCAATGATCAGAGTTCTACCTTCATACTGGGAATATTTCCAGAGTTCCAGGTCCTTGAAGTCCATAGAGGACAACTCTAAAAACTGAGACATAAAATGGCAAAAATGAGAGAAAAAATGACAAAAATAAGACAAAAATGAGAAAAAATTGAAAGAAACAACAAAAAATACACAAAAAACAACAAAAAATTTGAGAAACCATAAAAATTAGACAAAAAAATGACAGAAATGAGACACAAAACGATAAAAGCGAGGCAAAAAAAATTAGACAAAAAAATTTTCACACAAACAAGATAAAAATAGGTGAATATATCTCAGAAAGGCCAAAAATGCAAAACCAGCACCAAAAAAAGCAAAATTTCCACAAAAAGACACCAAATTAGCACAAAAAGAATGAAAATTACCCCAAAGAACCACCTGCTTCTTCATCTATATTAACTTTACTCAAGATCAGAGTTCTACCTTCAGACTGGGAATATTTCCAGACTTCCAGGTCCTTGAAGTCCTGGTTCTGGACTTCTGCAGGGTTCAGGTGGTTCCTGGTTCTGGACTTCTGCAGGGTTCAGGTGGTTCCTGGTTCTGGACTTCTGCAGGGTTCAGGTGGTTCCTGGTTCTGGACTTCTGCAGGGTAAACACCAGCACACAGAAGATCCGACCCAACCGAGACCCGGTAGAGCTTTAATGAACCTCCGGCCGAGTCAGACGTTTAATCTGAGGAGTGTTTACTGTCAACGCCACAGAGCTCCTCTGCTGCTAGACATTCCTGAAAGCTCTGCTTCGTTCCTCTGATGGACCCACGTTGTCCAGGATGACCTGGTTCTCCAGGACGATGTGGTCAGGACCGGGTTCCTCACTGTGAATCTGTTTTTCTTCACTGTGGACTCATTCTCTCTGGGAGCCACGAGAAGCTAAAAGCAGCTAGCAGGAGCTAAATGGAGAAAACAGGCACCAGGAGCCAAAAGGAGCTAATGATAGGTATAAGGAGCTAGCATAAGCTAAAGGGAGCTAACAAGAGCCACGAAGAACTAGCAGGAGCTACCTGTAGTTAACAGGAGCAACCAGGACCTAGCACAAGCCATGCAGAGCTTTCTGTAGTTAACGGGAGCCATGCGGAGCTAAATAGAGCTAACAGGAGCTACTTGTAGCCACGAGTAGCTAGCTGTAACTACCTGTAGCTAACAGGATTTACCTGTAGCTACCTGTAGCTAACAGAATCTACCTGTAGCAAACATTAGCGCTCTGTAGCTAACAGTAGCTAACTGTAGCTAACAGTAGCTACCTGTAGCTAACAGAATCTACCTGTAGCAAACATTAGCGCTCTGTAGCTAACAGTAGCTAACTGTAGCTAACAGTAGCTACCTGTAGCTAACAGAATCTACCTGTAGCTAACAGAAGCGCTCTGTAGCTAACTGTAGCTAATAGTAGCTAACATTAGCTAGCAGTAGCTAGCAGGATGATCTTTTATAACCAGTAGAAATAATTTTGCCGACTTTGAACAGAGACGTTTGGATCAGCTGATCTCTGGTCAGAGGTCTGACCCACTGAATGAGGACAGCAGAGTCCCAGTTTGGTCCCAGTTTGGTCCCAGTGTGAGCTGGTGGAGGACGGGCAGAAACGTGACCGTCCTGGTCTCTGAGGTCAGCGGTCCTCTTTGTCCTCTGGTCCAGCAGGAGGTCAGAACCAGGTCGGGGGGTTCGGGTTTCTAATTGGACGGTTCTGAAAGAGCTGCAGAACTTGATGTGAACTGAACCCGAACCGTGAGGAGAACACAGAGGAAGAACAGATCAGCTCACAAAAAGCAACTAACCATAGTTCACAACTCTACCGCAACTTTCTTTGGTCATTTCGCAGTTTGTTTTTTTTAATCATTTTGCAACTTTTTGTACAAATTTTGTGCCACTTTTTGGCTGTTTTGGAACTTTTTTGTGGCCTTCTTCCAAATTTTTGTGGTCATTTTCTCACTTTTTGTGCTCATTGTGTGCAAACTTTTGGCCATTTTGTAACTTGTCATGGTTGTTTTGCAGCTTTCTGCATTTATTCTGTGTCACATTTTAGTCATTTTATGTTTTTTGTGTTTGCTTTTCCTCACAGTTTGGTCACTTTGTAGCGTTTTGTCACCACGTTGAATCTTTTTCTGGTTGTTGTGCTTCTTTTTGTGGTGGACTTACAACGTTTTTCCTTTATTTTCCATGTAAATTAACGCGTTAATGTCCCAGCTCTAGTTTTCATCTTCCTGGCTGATAAATGGTGTCAGGTTGTCTTTTAAACCTCCTCCGTCAGGTTCCTCCATCTTCATCCGTCCACCTCCTGCAGAGCGACTGGGACCTGAAGCCGAGTCCTCAGTCTGTCCTGGAAAGCTGCGGAGTGTGTGAGGTGTTTACGGTGGAAACACACACACACACACACATGCAGAAAACACAGATGTGCACACACTCGGGTTTCCCTTGTATGACGTCCGGAGGGAGTTTCCCTGGAAACCACTTCCTGATGAGAGCCGGATGGAAACAGAGATGAAGATGGAGGCGTGATGGAGGCAGCTGAAGCAGCTGGAATGGACATTAAAGCAGCCGACACACACACACACACACACACACACACACACACACACACACACACACACACACACACACACACACACACACACACACACACACACACACACACACACACACACACACACACACACACCTGTCTCCTCCAGTCTGGACAGGATGTGTACTCCCGGTTGCCATGGCAGCGCCGCCTGTTTCCTCTTCCTCTCGTTCCATCGTCGTTTGGAGGAAACGATCCAGCAGAAACTTCAAACCGACAAAATAATTTATCTTCTAAGTGTCTTCAGAATGAAACTCGTAAAAACACCCAAAAAAAAGTTTCTTCCTGACGGTCCTTGAACTAACCATCTGTAAGGGAGAAACACATCTGAGCTTAAAGACTTCATGTTCAGGAAATAATCTCCAGAATAAAGCATTTACAGCTCATGAGGAACTAAAAAGTGTTTCTTCCTGGTTCCAAATGGTTCTCCATTGGTGTTCTCCAACAGAGAACATCCAGAGAGTTTCAGGTTGAACTGCAGTAAGTGTTTCCTCAGAGAGATTGAAATAAATGCAGAAGTTGTTGGAGATCCATCCAGCATGGTGATACATCTTCTACTGATGATGACCAGAGTAGAGAGGAAACATGGAGATAGAAGAACATCTACAGGATGAGGAGATGGTAGGAGCTCCAGGAGAAACCAACTCTGAACCAGCTGGGTTCTCCTGGCTGGAGCTCCTACGACTACCAGGACCTGGATGACTGAGAACCTCCACAGAAGTGTGAGGAGACAACATTAGTTCAGTGTTTAACACCTAGAGGAGACATGGAGATAGAAGAACGTCTACAGGATGAGGAGATAAAACCACCACAAAGACACAAAATGGCACTAAATGATGCAAATCAAGCACAAAGGGACAGAACCGAGACACAAGTTGGACACAAATCAACAAAAATGAGGAATGAAGAAACTGAAATGAGACACAAAGCAACAGAAAGAAGACAAAACTGTCCAAAGACACACAACCAGACACAAAAGACACAAGATGACACAAATGATACACAAAACTACAAAAACGAGACATAAAACTACGAAAACAAGACAAAACAAAACAAAGGAGATGCAAAACAACAGAAAAGAGACACAAATGAGACACTGAATGACAAAACCACGATACAAAACTACAAAAACAAGACGTAAAACTACAAAACCGAAACACAAAATGAGCAAAACAAGACAAAACACAAGAGACACAAATCAGACACAAAACTACAAAAAACGAGACAAAATTACAAAAATGAGACATAAAACTACAGAAATGTGACACAAAATGAGACAAAACAACACCAAAGGAGACACAAAACTACAGAGGAGACACAAATCAGACACTGATGACAAAAACGACACACAAAATAACCACAAAGAGACAAAACTGTCCCAAAGACACAAAAAATGAAGACACTTTCCATCAAACAGAGATTATTTTATCAACTTGTCCAATATTCCAGACTCAGAATCAGTGACATGATGAGAAATAACAGTTAACAAAGAAAGAAACATTGTAAATGACAGAAATTTCCAAAATGACTCATAAATTGTCCCCAATGACTCCAAATATGTCCAAAAGTCCTCAAAATCTGTCCAAAATGTCAAAAAAGTGTCCCCAGTAACCCAAAACATGTAAAAAATGTTTAAAATGACAATACTGTAAGGCAAAACACAGTCCAAAAGGCTCAAAATGATTTAAAAATTGCCCACAAAGACTCAAAAAAATGTCCCCAATGACTTCAAATATGTCCCAAAGGAATTACCACACATTAACACAACAAAATTGTCAACAATGACTCAGAATGTGTCTAAAAAATTCAAAATTTGTCCCCTACTGAACTAAAGTGTGTCTGAAAGAACTCCAAGTATGTCCAAAACGACTCAACATGTCTAAAATGGCAAAAAAGGTCTAAAATAACTCAAAATCTGTCAAAAGATGTCCGCAATAACCCAAAACGTATCAAAATGTTTAAAATGACAAAATAAGACAAAAAATAGTCCAAAAGGCTCACCATGTGTCCAAAATGATCAAAAAATTGTCCACAAAGACTAAAAATGAGTCCAAAATGTCATAAATAGTCCAGAATGACTCATAAATTGTCCCCAATGACTCCAAATGTGTCCAAACTTACTAAACAATCATCCACAGTGAGTCACAGCGACTCAGAAACTTTAATTTCTGGAACCAAACTGTTGGATGATGGAATGGAGACATTAAATCTCCTTAAATCCCATCAACCAAAACACACTTTCATGGATTTCATGCACGTTTGGTCGCTGTGGCTCCCTGAGGCGGCTCCGTGTAACATGACCCTTCAAAATAAAAGTCCCAAAGACATGAGGCAGGACGGTGACCTCAGCGTTACCAAACGTTAGACGACGGTCTCATGGAAGGGTGTCTGCGATCGACATTAGGCTGGACCCAATCCTCCGAGCTTCCTGCACACACACACACACACACACACACACACACACACACACAAAGAGACACACACACACACAGAGACACACAGAGAGAGACACACACACACACACACACACACACAGAGACACACAGAGAGACACACACACACACACACACACACACACACACACAAGACACACACACACACCACACACACACACACACAGAGAGACACACACACACACACACACACACACACAGAGACACACACACACACAGAGACACACACACACACAGAGAGACACACACACACACACACACACAGACAAAGAGACACAAAGACACACACACACACAGAGACACACAGAGAGAGACACACACACACACACACACAGAGAGAGACACACACACACACACACACACACACACACACACACACACAGAGACACACAGAGAGAGACACACACACACACACACACACACCACACACACACACACACACACACACACACACACACACACACACACACACACACAGACACACAGTCCAGATGTTGGGGAATAAGAGACACTTAAAGAGCTGGTGAGTTACGTACATCCGAATTTCTCTCTCACACTCTGAGTTCAGCATGAAGGCAGCCAGGACAGAGCGAGACGGAGGGAAGACGCCTCATTGGTGAGAAACACAACAACCAAACACCCAAACAAACGTCTGAATGTCTGAGGACGTCCTCCCCGAGTCTCAGCCTTCCAGCTCGGACACGTTTTATTCGTCTTCCCACCAGACTCCACTTCCCTCTGAATTAGAGCGAAATGTGACAACATGCAGAAACAACCGCCTGCTAGAAATATCAGCACCTGAAGAAGACGCTGGGTTCTAACAGGACCAAACAAAGGAGACACAAAACTACAGACAGGAGACAAAAGTGAGACGCAAAACTACAAAACGAGACATAAAATTACAATAATCAGACAATACTACCAAAAAATGAGATACAAAACTACAAACACATGGGTGAGAAACACAACAACCAAACGTCTAAAGGGCAAAAATTGTTCTCAATGACTCAAAAATTGTCTACAGTGACTCAAAGAAAGACGGCTGCACCAAACTCCACTTATTTGTTGTCAAATTTTAGTGTCAGAAAATGATCAACAATGACTCAAAATGAGTCCAAAATGACTTGACACGTCTAAAATGGCTCAGCACGTTTAAAATGTCAGAAATTATCAACAGTGACTCACAATGTGTCAAAATGACTCAAAGGTTTTATAAAATGGTAAGAATAGTAGAAAATAACTCTAAATTGTCTAGAATGACTCAAAATGTGTCCCAAATGACTCAAAAATGAGTCCAAAATGACTCAACACCTCTAAAATGGCTACTAGGCTTTAACCAAACTGTTTGTTTTTTGACAACTTTTAGTGCTAAGAATAGTCTAAAAAGGCTCAACATATGTTTAAAATGGCAAAAACAAAACACAATGACTCCAAATTTATCCAGAATGACTATAAATTGTCCAGAATGACTCACACTGTGTGCAGAGCTTTGTTGTTTATTTTCAGACTTGATGTAAATTCTCCCGACATGAAGGTTAAATGTTGCGTCACTCATCTGGACAGTTTTCCCAAATATCTCAAACTGTCCTAAATGATACAAATCAATCTAAAACCAGTCAAAAAAAGTCCAAAATGTCTAAAAATTGTCCAGAGTTATTGTGAATGATCAGGAAGGTGTAGACTGTTTAAGAACAAGGACAAACGTTAAAGAAGAACCTTACCTGGACGTTCCAGGTTTACAAAGACCTACAGAGAAAAAAGTCCACAGGTGAAGAAACAAAAACCATGATAAGATGGAAGGATTTTAAAACTGAACTCACCAACCATAACATGACGAGGAAACAGCAGGCAATCAAATCAGGTGAATCAGGTGATGAAAAGAGGAAGTGCAACATCTAGAGACACACAAGGACACTGGTCCTTTCAAAGTTAAACAGGAAATTACCCAAGAACAGAAAGAACAACGCGACTCAAATTTAGTCAAAATCATGCTGAAATGGTCCAAAACTACAAAAACCTGCCAAAAATGACTAAAACAATGACTGCAACGACTCATGATGTGTCCAGAATGACTCAGAAATCATTTTCAATGACTCACAAAAACAAGGCTGCACCAAACTCACCTTTTTTTTGTCCAATTTTAGTGGTAAGAATGGTCCAAAATGGCTCAACACGTGCCTAAAATGGAAAAATGATCAACAATGGCCGAAAATGTGTCCAAAATGACTAGAAATTGTCCAGAATGACTCAAAAAAACATGTTTGCACATACCCCACTTGTTTGTTGTCAAATCTCAACGGTAAGAATGGTCCAAAATGACTCAGCATGTCTAAAATGGCAAAAATGGCCAACAATGACCTGAAATGTGTCCAAGATGATTCAAAAATTGCTGAAAGTTACCTAAAACTTGTCCAAAGTGATTCACAAAAACAAGGTTGCACCAAACTCTGCTTGTTCTTTGTCAACTTTTAGTGGTAAGAATGGTCTAAAATGACTCAAAAATTGTCAAAAATGGCAGAAATGGTGAACAGTGACTCAAAATTTGTACAATATGACTATAAAATGTCCAGAATGACTCAAACATTGGTGAAAATGACATAAATGGTCAGTAATGACTCAAAATTTCTACAATATGACTAAAAATGGTCCAAAAATTGTCTAAAATGGTAAGAATGGTTCAAAGTTACTCAAAAATGGTCCCCAATGACTCCAGAAAACAGGGTTGCACCAAACTCCATTTGTTTTTGTCAGCTTTTAGTGGTAAGTTCCAATATGGCTCAACACATGTCTAAAATGGCAAAAAATGATCAACAATGACAGAAAATGTGTCCAAAATTACTAGAAAATGTCTAAAATATTTTAAAAAGCAGAGTTGCACCAAACTCTACTTGCTTTTAGTCAGATTTTTGTACCAAGAATGGTCCAAAATGATTCAACACGTCTAAAATGGCGAAAAAGGTCAACAATGACTCAAAATGTGTACAAAATGACTCAAAATTTATCTGAAATGGCAAGAATGGTCCAAAATGACTCAAGAATTGTTCTGAAGGGCTCAGAAATAGCCCAAAATAACTCAAAAATTGCCCTCAATGACTCAAAGATCATCCACAATGACTCACAAAAACAGGGTTATACTAAACTCATCTTGTTTTTTTGTCAAATTTTAGGAGCAAGAATGGTCCAAAATGGCTCAACACATGCTTAAAATGGAAAGAAATAGTCAACAATCACTCAAAATGACTGATAATAATAGAATAGAATAACTGATTATAAATGTTTCAAAATTACTGAAAAAATGTCCTCAATAACTCAAAAACCAGGGTTGCACCAAACTCTAACTTGCTTTTTGTCACATTTTAGTCATAGCAATGGTCCAAAATGAGTCAATGCATGTCTAAAATGGCAAGAAAAAAATCAACAATGACTCAAAATGACTCAAAAATCATCCTCAAGGACTCAGAAATCCACCAAACTCACCTTGTTTTCAGTGCTATAAAGCTGTTCTCCAAACTCCACTCCAAAGTTCTTCTCTCCATTCCTGAATCTGCTGATGTGAAGTTCAGGCTTTTCTTCAGGTTCCTTAGTAAATATGTGAAAATAAAAAAAAGTTTTTGAACATCAAAGCCAGTACACAGATTCTAGTAGACCCCAAAATAAAACCATCAACCTGAAAAGTTCACAGCATCAGTTTTTTTAAAAGTCAGCTTCAATTACTTTCAACCAACAAAGGACAGAGAAAAGAACGCTGAGGAACTCCAGAAGTAATTCTTCCTGCTGTTGGTGAGATCGTCTAGTTCTGAATATGCTGATATACTGACAGAACTGTCCTGTGACTTCACATTTTGCTGCCCTGCAGCCGAAACAGATTAAATTCTGAGAGTAGAGACGTTTGTCATCAGCAAACATCTTTATCTTGCTGCTATATTAGTAAAGTTTTCATCCATTTTTAACCTTCATGGGCTTCAAAGACTAACCTCAGGTTATTACAGCTCAAAAATACCACCTTTTCCCAGTCAACCAGCAGGTTTTAAATGGATTTACTGATAGATAATCAATATCAGCTGATATCTGGATGCCTGCATGTTTCCCACCAGGTCTGAGCTGCTGGTGAGGTGACCGTGTTGCATTCAGGGACACTCGGACGAAGCTGCAAAGTGATCAAAGTCAGGAAATCAAACCCAGGAGACAAAACCAAAGACGTGGATATCTGACATCGATGCTCACAAGATTCCAGTGTTTTATTTTCATGACAAAGTACTGATCTGGAGTGTAATTTACAGTTTAACCTGAGAGGAGCGTTTCAAGCATCGTTTAGCTTCATTTCAGCTGCAGATCAACAAATGTCTTCATTGTTTCAGTCATTCAGAGCCTGAAATGCACATTTTTTCAGACATTTTTTCTTCTGCCTGAGTTCAGAGGAGTGAAACTTTCTGACACAGTGAAGAACGAGAGCGTATCAGAAAGTTCCAGGACTGGTCAAATTCTGCATCAGAATGTCCAAATTATTTTGGACAAATGTTGCATCAGATGTAAATGCATTTAGAACACGTATGCTGAGGTTAATTGATTATTCTAAATTGCCTGTAGGTGTGAATGTGAGAGTGATTGTTTGTCTCTATATGTGGCCCTGCGACAGACTGGCGACCTGTCTAGGGTGTCCCCTGCCTTCACCCGAGTCAGCTGGGATAGGCTCCACCCCCCCCGCGACCCTAGTGAGGATTAAGCGGTGTATAGATAATGGATGGATGGATGATTCAAACGGCTGTGTTTGGTCTTCAGTCTCCGTTAATCAAACTGATCGATCAGCTCCGTCTTTGATTATCAGTTCAGCTGCAGTGATTCGTCAGCTGGAATCAACCAGCCTCCCTCCATTCTCTCCTGAAAGCCAATCAGATCGCTTCGTTCTGGGCCACCGCCCCCGACTCCAGCAGCGCTATGATGACATCATCACTGTAGGACAAGGTGTCTCGCAGCACCTGCACGGTGTGCTGGCCAATCAGAGGAGGAGGAGTCGGACCACTGGGAGAGAAGCTGCTGAAGCGAACCGCCGGCCCTGAAAACAAACAAACAGACAGACAGACAGACAGACAGACAGACAGACAGACAGACAGACAGACAGACAGACAGACAGACAGACAGACAGACAGACAGACAGACAGAGAGTGGGTTAGATCTTTCTGATTCACTCTCTGGGCTCCATTTAGTTACAGCTGGTTAGTTAGTTACTGGTAGACCTGGTTAGTTAGTTAGTTAGTTAGTTAGTTAGTTAGTTAGTTAGTTAGTTAGTTAGTTGGTTAGTTGGTTAGTTGGTTAGTTGGTTAGTTGGTTGGTTGGTTGATTGGTTGGTTGGTGATAGACCTGGTTAGTTAGTTAGTTAGTTAGTTAGTTAGTTAGTTAGTTAGTTTAGTTAGTTAGTTAGTTAGTTAGTTAGTTAGTTAGTGGTAGTTGTGGTTGTGTTCAGCGCCCCCTACAGGACAAAGTGTTTCTGTTCAGCTGCTTTCATTCAGAGCCTTCATCACGTTTTAGTTATTTTAATTATGTAACGTCAGCAGTGGCCTCTATTAATGGACACACACTTCTGTTACTGTTTGTTCTCTGTTATTTTCTGGCTCTGACACACACACACACACACACACACACACACACACACACACACACACACACACACACACACACACACACACACACACACACACACACACACACACAGAGGAATGCCATCAACAGGTCGGCCAATGAATGTTCTGAGCTGCACGTTTTCACACTCAATTAACCTCCGAGGTACAAACAACACACACACACACATGAAATGTGGACACACACACACACACACACACACACACACACACATTTGTGTCTGGTGTTTACTAAACAGAGATGGACAGAGGAAAGCAGAGAAATAAAAGGAGATTGTTAAGGCTGTGAATAGAGTTACACACACACACACACACACGTATGAGTGTGTCTCTGTGTGTGTGTACTTGTGCTACTCGTGTTGTGTGTCCACAGTCACCTTGTGTAAATCTGCTGCTGCACACCTGTCCATGGTTAGGACAGTCTTTTATTTTTGTTTTTTTGTGTCTTCTGTCTTGTTTGTGTCCCCGTTCAGCTGTTTTGTTGTTTTGTTTGTCATTTGTGTCATGATTGTGTTGCTTTAAGGCTCATTTTTGGTGTTTTGTGTCTTATTTATTTGGTTTTGTGTCTTTTGGGGACAATTTTGTCACTTTGTGGTCATTTTGTGTCTAATTGTTTTTTGTTCTGTGTATATTTGGGACAGTTTTGTGACTCATTTTTGTCATTTTGTGTCTTGTTTTTTGCTTCCTGTCGTGTTTGGCATTTTGTGTCTCTGTTTTGTAGCTTTGTGTCTTGTTTTGTTGTTTTTTGTGTCCTTTGTGTCTTATTATTGCTGCTTTGTGTCTCAATTTTGTCATTTTATGTGTCATTTTTGTCGTTTAGTGTCTGTTTTGTTGTTTATTGTCGTGTTGGTGTCATTTTGGGCATTTTGTGTTTTGTTTGCGTTATTTTAAGTATATTTGGGACAGTTTTGTGTCTCTGTTTTGTAGCTTTGTGTCTTGTTTTGTTGGTTTTTGCATCCTTTGTGTCTTATTATTGCTGTTTTGTGTCTCATTTTAGTTGCTTTATGTGTCCTTGGGACAGTTTTGTGTCTGATTTTTGTCATTTTGTGTCTGATTTTTGTCGTTTTGTGTCTCATTTTTGACGTTTTGTGTCATTTTTGTCGTTTTGTGTCTTGTTTTGTTGTTTATTGTCGTGTTGGTGTCATTTTGGGCATTTTGTTTTTTGTGTGAGTTATTTTAAGTGTGTTTGGGAAAGTTTTGTGACTGTTGTCGTGTTGTGTCTTGTTTGGTTCGTTTTTGCATCCTTTTGTGTCTTGTTTTAGTTGTTTTATGTGTCTTTGAGTTTTATGTCTCTCTGTTATCGTTTTGTGTCTCATCTTGTTGGTTTTTGTGTCCTTTTATGTCTCATTTTAGTTATTTTATGAGTCTTTGTGACAGTTTTGTGTCTCGTTTTGATGGTTTTCGCGTCCCTCTGGGTCTCATTTTTGCGATTTTGTGTCTCGTATTGTTGGTTTTCTCCTGCTGGAGTTGTTTCCGTGTGACGCTGCTTCTCTCCGGTTATTTTGCCGTTGGGTTCGGTGTGAACGGACACACTCTGCACAGCGACACACAGCGACCTGCCTCTGCTGGTTATGAATGTCTTCCTGCCGGCCGCAGACACACACTCAGGTTAGAAGACAGATTACTGGAAAAACGGCTTCCGCTCGGTGGAAACTCGCTGAGATCCATCAAACCAACCGAGCGGAGATTCCCTGGAGCTGCTCAGGATCTGCTGCTGTTAATGACCGACATTTGTTTGTGAATCTGCAGGGAAATCCACAAAAGGAGTGTGTGTTGGTGTGTGTTACTGTGTGTAGGTGTGTGTCCATGAGGCAGAGACCTGGGACAGTGATGAGTCCGGCTGCTGGATGCTGCATCTCCTGGATGAGGCCGTTGTGTTTCACCTGCAAACACACAAACCGTCGTTAAACTCCACGACTCCAGATCTGTCCTAAAAGACTGCAGACTGAAAATAAAGAGCGAAAACTGGTCCAAGACGACAGAAACTGGTTCAGTATGACTCAATGTCCGTCCAAAATGACTTCAGATCTGAACTAAATGTCTCAAAATGACCCAAACTCGTCCAATGTGACTCCAAAAAATGTCCAGAACAACAGAGGATTTATCCGGCATGTATGAAAATCTGCTCAAAAACATCCAAAAAGTCCAAATTGTCTCATAGTTGGTCCAAAATTACTAAACATCTGTCCAAAATGGCTGAAAATCTGTCCTGAATGACTTAAAATGTCCAAAATGTCAGAATATTTGTCCAAAATTACTGAAAGTTTGCACAAAATGAGTATTTCCAGAATGATTTAATATACAATAAATGTCCAAAACAACAGAGGATTTGCCCAAAATGTCCGAAAAAATGTTCTTAATTAATCCAAATCTGTCCAAAATGACCAGAATTTGTCCCTAATTGTCTCAGAATCTGTTCAAAATGACTTAAAATGTCCAAAATGTCTGAACATTTGTTCAAAATAACAGAAAATTTGTCCCTATTACTTCAAAATATGTCTAAAATGACCAGAAATTGTACCTATATGTCTCAGAATCTCTTTAAAATGGCTCACAATGTTCAAAATGCCTGAATATTTGTTCAAAATTACAGAAAATTTGTCCATGTTAATTCAAAAATATGCCTAAAATTATTGTAAATTTGTCCAAAATGATCAAAAAATGTGTCCAGAGTGATTTACGATGCAATTAATGTCCAAAACAACAGAGGATTTGCCCAAAATGTCTGAAAAAATGTCCTGAATATGTCCCTGAATGTCTCAATGTGTGAAGTGAATTGAAGTGAACATTTGTCCAAAATGTCTCCAAACTTGTCCCAAACGTGTCCAGAAAGACGTCAGCCCGGTCCCTCCATCTGAGCTGGACGACAGAAAGTGTCCAAACGATGGATGGTTCAGATCACTGGAAGGACTCCACCTCTGGATGAGCTCAGGTCTGTTCAGAATAAATGAGACGATGAGGACTGAAGCCGGAGGAAGAGACGGAGGAGCGTCTCTGATTTACTGCTGCAGGTCGACCTGACCGTCCAGGACTCACAGACCTGAAGCTGCTCACAAACCTGTCATCAGGCTGCTTAGAAAAAACAGGAAGTGACGCCGCACATAAATGATCCTGGATCTGATTCAGCTTCTCACTTTTACAGCGCTGTGAGCTGAACATCTGCTCAACCGTCCAAAATCCACTCTCCATTCCATCCAGAACCATCCAAAATGGACAAAAACCTGTAAGAAATGACTCATAAAAGACAAAAATCTTTAGAAAATGACTCAAAAAAGACAAAAATCTTTAGAAAATTACTCAAAAAAGACAAAAATCTGCACAAAATGACTAAAAAAGACAAAAATCTGTAGTAAATGACAAAAACCTGTACAAATGACTCATAAAAGACAAAAATCTGTACAAAATATGATGAAGCTAATGTAGCAGCTAACAGATCTTAGACTAATGCTGTGGCTAACACTATCTAAAAAAAAGGAACTATTATTTCTTAATCTTCTGAGAACTTTTTGGAAAAGTTCCATGTGAGGAATGACACATGTTTCAGACAGATCAGTGGACAGAGTCTCGGTGTGGCGCTGAAGATCACGTATGTTCTAAACATGATCCCACCAACATGAACAGAAGCCCTAAAAATAGAGCATTTATAAAAAATAAAAAAAAGCAGAGCAGTGAAGCCAAATGAAAATGATAAAACACACACTGACACACACACACACACACACACCCACACACACCATCTCCAGGGGGGAAACTTTAATAAAAGCCAAACTCTGATCGATGGCTTTAATTTAAACATCAAACTATGCAGGAAGTCAACCACTGTCAAACCAATTACCCTGTGTGTGTGTGTGTGTGTGTGTGTGTGTGTGTGTGTGTGTGTGTGTGTGTGTGTGTGTGTGTGTGTGGGGGGGGGGGGGGGGGGGGGGGTTAAAACAGTTATTTCTGGTCATGTTGAAGACCCAGCAGCAGCTCATTGGACGGGAGGTGATTCTGTATCTGAAGAATCATTGGTCGGGATTCGTTGGGTTTCAGGGTCACCGTGTCAAAATCACGTGTTCAGCAGCTGCTTCCCGCCACACGGCTGTTCAACACGCCTCACAGCCGCTCAGTCTGCAGAGATCAGGACGAAACCAAGCCGGACCACAACAGTCTGCTGACCATAGATGGAGGAAGACCTTCAATGAACCACGGTCAGCTCAGAAAGACTGTTCTGACAAGAATCCACAAAGAAGACTCTTTAGTGTCAAAGTAAAAACAGATTTCTACACGGAATCTCAATTAAATAAAAACATGAAATAACGGACTGCAAAGTTCACCCCTTTAAAGTGATTCTAATGGAACTCAGAGCAGCCAGTTGGTTCTAGAAGACCCAGGTTAATGGATGATCTGAGGTCAGTGATTGTAGGATAAAGACTCCTGGATCTGGAAGGTCCATCCTCTGGTGGATCAGAACTCCTGGATAGATCTACACCATGAAGACTGAAGAACCAAGAAACTCTGAGGAAAGGTTGTTGAAAAGCATCAATGAGGACGATACAAGAACATTTAAAGTTCCTGAAGATCTCCTGGAGTCCAGTTAAATCCATCATTAAGAAATGGAAGGAAGATGGAACATGAATAAATCTGACTAGAGCAGGACGTCCTCAAGACCTGAGAGACTAGAGAGGGAGGCCACCAAGACTCCTACGACTCCTCTGAAGGAGAAAGAGACTAGAGAGGGAGGCCACCAAGACTCCTATGACTCCTCTGAAGGAGTTCCATCTTCAGACCGTTCATCCAACAACTGCTGTCTGTTCTTCACCAGTCAAAGCTTCATGGAGACAAAGAGAAAGACTCTGATGGAAAAAGCTCCAATTAAATCTGGACTAGAGTTCACCAGAAGACATGTGGAGACTCTGAAGACACCTGGAAGAAGGTTCTTTGGTCTGAGGAGACCAGGAGGGAGCTTTATGTCCATCAGACTAGATGATATGTTTGATGGACACCAAACACTGAACATCATCACAAACACACCATCCCCACTGAGATGCACTGAAGTGGCAGCATCATGGTGTGAAGCATGGTGGTGGCAGCATCATGAGGTGAAGCACGGTGGTGGCAGCATCATGAGGTGAAGCACGGTGGTGGCAGCATCATGAGGTGAAGCACGGTGGTGGCAGCATCATGGTGTTCCTCAGCAGCAGGTCCCGGACTTCCTTAAAGGCTGAGGGTAAATGAATCTTGGCTAGGCTAATATAACAGCTAACGTCATGTCATTTAAATTAACATTGCTGGTTATATTATCTTGCTCAGGTTAATGTGATGCTTACGTAGCAGCTAAAATTAGCAGCAGAGACCAACTATGAACATTTCTAAATAGCTAAGGTAATGGAACATTATCACTCCAGTCGGCTAACGTTCATGCTGCTGTCAGTTCAGGGCTAATGATGCCACTGTTTCCGTGGTAACGCTGACAGCTAACAAGATTTTACAGAACCGCCGAGGACATCATCTTCTGACTTAGACAACAGCTAGCTACAATGCCAATGCTAATGCTAAAGCATCATCTGGAGTTTTGAAAAGTCTGGGGATAATGAACAGCTCCAAGACTCAGATATACAGTGTGTGTGTGTGTGTGTGTGTGTGTGTAACAGTATGATTGCATGCATGTGTGTGTGTGTGTGTGTGTGTGTGTGTGTTTAAGGATATGATTGCATGCATGTGTGTGTGTGTGTAACCCTATCTGCTTGGTATGCAGGGTATCATTACATCCATATGCTCATTTCTCTCTCTCACACCATCATTATATTTTCCACTTCTTCTTTTGTTTGTTGTGTTTTTCTCACAAACAATAAAACAGAAACTAAATTAATCCGACAAATCATTGGAGGAAACAGCAGTAAAAACAAACGGCGGAGGATCAAACAGGAATGACTGATGTCGTCCTGCCGTCGTTCATCCGGAATAACTGTCAACATGAGCTGTGGTTTGGAAACGCTCCAACTAGCTTAGCACAAACACTGGGAGCAGAGGGAAACAGCTAGCCTAGCGCCACTAAATACACTCATCAGATACACAGCAAATCAACTCTTCCATTGACATTTTCTTCACTATCAGTTGCTCATTTCCACATTTTTAGCCACACCAGGTCTATTTATTGACGTCTTTCTTCAACTCTAATTCAATCCATAATTTATACTTATGTCTTCATATCAACATACGCAGCTGAACACAAAGCTAAGAGAAGATGCTGTAACAATAACAACATTCAGAGTTTCTACTGAATTCACTTTTTCTGTTACCTCAGTAAACGTTTTCCTGATTTATTAGCTCTAAGTCTCCTTCAGGACATCATGATGAACACTTCACAAACTTTGGTTCCAATCAGAAGAAAGTTGACAATAATTCCGGGTGTGTTTTAGGGCGGGGCTACTTTATGATTGACAGGTGGTGACGTAGCTATCACCATGGCTACGTCCAACTTTAATATACGATCTGGAACTTTCAGGCTTAGTTTTGGACAACTACTGGTCTGGTTTCTGACATAGTTTAAGCTTTGATTTGGACTAGTAATGGACTGGTTTGGAACCTACTTTTAGAATGGTTTGGCCTGGCATTGGACTGGTTTTGGACAAGTTTAGGGCTTCTCTTTGACCTGGTTGAGGAGAGGTTTGGGCTTGTCGGTTTGTTTGCCCTCAGAAACGCTGAAGCTGCCTCCTTTAAGGCTACACATGATCTGGTTTTAGGGCCTGTTTGAAGAAGAACTCCTGACTCCTCCAGAGCGACACGTCGCTGCTTGACTTTTCAAAGTTGGAAATAAATATTTCTCCGGCTTAAACGCCCTCATTGACGGACCATGATGAAGAGCATTATTCATGTCATGAGCTGGAATCATGAAACAGCGAGCCACCGGGGGCCTTTGGCATCCGGCTTTACGTAACACATCTGAAGGTCCGATGCGGCAGAAGAAAGCAGCGCCGACACTTCACAGGAATGGAAACGCCGCCGTGTTCTTTGATAGCAGAGGTCAAACCCAGAGCAGCAGGTTCAGATCTTCGCCCACATCCACGGCGTCCACACGCGTCCCGCTACCCTTGATGTTGTTAACGGGATGTAAGAGCGGCCGGACGGGTCCCACGGGTGCTGCTTAGCCCACTCCACGGACGCCACGGCAGCTTCAAAGACGGCAGAGTGGGGAGCGGTGGAGGCAGAGGAGGCGTTCAGAGGAGGTGAAGAAGTCATCATCTGCCTGATGGAGGACAGGTTTCATCTTCATCATGCTGCTGGAAGCCACAAATCACAACAGTTCCCTGAGTTCTGTTTCCACAGAGCTGCAGGACATCATCTGCAGAGGAAAATGAGTCCACAGTGGGGTAAAATGAGTCCACAGTGGGGTAAAATGAGTCCACAGTGGGGTAAAATGAGCCCACAGTGGGGTAAAATGAGTCCACAGTGGGGTAAAATGAGTCCACAGTGGGGTAAAATGAGTCCACAGTGGAATAAAATGAGCCCACAGTGGGGTAAAATGAGTCCACAGTGGGGTAAAATGAGTCCACAGTGGGGTAAAATGAGTCCACAGTGGAATAAAATGAGTCCACAGTGGGGTAAAATGAGTCCACAGTGGGGTAAAATGAGTCCACAGTGGGGTAAAATGAGCCCACAGTGGGGTAAAATGAGTCCACAGTGGGGTAAAATGAGTCCACAGTGGGGTAAAATGAGTCCACAGTGGAATAAAATGAGCCCACAGTGGGGTAAAATGAGTCCACAGTGGGGTAAAATGAGTCCACAGTGGGGTAAAATGAGTCCACAGTGGAATAAAATGAGTCCACAGTGGGGTAAAATGAGTCCACAGTGGGGTAAAATGAGTCCACAGTGGGGTAAAATGAGTCCGCAGTGGGGTAAAATGAGTCCACAGTGGGGTAAAATGAGTCTACAGTGAAATAAAATGAGTCCACAGTGGGGTAAAATGAGTCCACAGTGGGGTAAAATGAGTCCACAGTGGGGTAAAATGAGTCCACAGTGGGGTTACTGAAATACTTCCCTACCGTTAGTCATTTTTGTACTTTTTTCTCTCGCTTTGTGTCTTTTTCTGTGATTTTTCTTGGTTGTTTTTGAGTCATTTGTTTTACATCCTGTGTGTGGGTTTTGTGTTGTTTTTGGAGTCATTTGTGGTTGTTTTGCCTGTTTTTGTGTCATTTTTGTACATGTTTTGTGTCTTTCTGAGTCACTTTTGTGTCTTTTTTTAACAGCTTTTATGTATTCTTGTGTCAGTTTCACATCTTTGGTGTCATTTTAGTCATTTTAGCCTGTTTATGTTGCTTTTGTGTAATTTTTGTGTCTTTTAAGTCAATTTTATACCTTTTGTGTCATTTTTGCCTGTTTTGTTGCTTTTGTGTAATTTTTGTGTCTATTTTGTACATTTTTATGTGTTTTTTGTGTCTTTTTGAAACGCTTAGGTGTCATTTTTCATCTTTTTTTATCATTTCAACTGGTCTTTCTGTCATTTTTGTGTAATTCTTGTGGTATTTTTGTGTCTTGAGTCATTGCCTTTTTTTTTGTTACAACTTTTGTGTCGGTTTTGTGTCTTGTTGAGTCATTTTATGTCTTAAGTGTCATTTTTTTGCCTGTCTTTGTTGTTTTTGTTGCATTTTTGTATCTTTTTGAATCACTCATTTTTCATCTTTTTGTCATGTCAACCAGTTTTTATGACATTTTTTGTTAATTTTGTGTCTTTTGTTAACAGCTTTTGTGTCATTTTTGTGTCTCATATCTTTGGTGTAATTTTTATCTTTTCATGTCGTTTTTGCGAGTTTTTGTGTCATTTTGTGTCTTTTTTGTGTCAGTTTTGTGATGTTTTGTGTCTTTTTTGTGTCAGTTTTATGTCTTTGTAATTGTTTGCCAGTTTTCCTGTCGTTTTTCTGTCTTTTTTAAACATCTTTTGTGTCAGTTTTTTCTTGTTTTTGTCATTTTCACATGCTTAGTGTCATACTTGTGTTTTTAAGTGTCTCTTTTTGTGTCAGTTTTTTGTCTCTTTGTGTGCTATCTTTGCCTCTTTGTGTCACTCTGACACAGATATCTCTGATTTCTCTCCTCCTTCGTTTTGTTTCCATAAACTGATATTTGAACGAAGTGGAACTCCGACATGTGGAATGTGTGTTTTGGACGGAGTACAGTGATGACGGTGGATTAGTGTGTTTGTGTTGCCGTGGTGAGCAGCTGTGTTCCAGGTGTGACTCTCTCCTACATTTCCCAGAATGCCCTTCAGCAGCAGCCGTTACACACATCAGTGGTTTTTGTGACCCTTTTACATATTTTCTGGCTTTTTCAGTCTCTTGTTATCTTATGTCAGTTTTGCATCATCTTGTGTAATTTGCGTGTATTGTTTACATCATTTTTGTAATGTGTCTTTTTGTGTCACTTTTGTGTATTTTTTACATCATTTGTGCGATTTCTGTGTCCTAGTGTGTTTTTTACATTTTTTTTTTTTTTTTTTTTATCAGTTTTGCCACGTTTTTGGCATTTTGGTGTATTTTACGTAATTTTGGTGAATTTTTCACATCATTTGTGTGATTTTTGTGTCTGTGTCTTTTTTACGTCTTCTGTATCAGTTTTGCATCTTTTTGTGTTACTTTTACGTGTTTTGTGTCATTATTCTGTCTTTTTGTGTCATCTTTTTGTGTCTATTTTGTGTAATTTTGGTGTATTTTTCACATAATTTGTGCAATTTTTGTGTCTCTGTCTTTTTTACATCTTCTGTATCAGTTTTTCATCTTTGTGTGTCGTTTTTCACATATTTCCTGTCAGTTTTGCATTTTTTGTGAAATTTGGTGTAATTTTATTTTATTTTTTTTACATATTTTGTGTACTTTTGGTGTATTGGTGTGTCTTATGGTGATTTTGTGTCTTTTTGCGATGATTTTGTGTCTTTTTTGTGGTGTTTTTGCGTCTTCCTGGTGATTTCGTGTATTTTCAAGGTGATTTTGTGTCTTTTTGTGGTGATTTTGCAGCATTTTGTGGTAATTTTGTGAGGTTCTGTAGCAATTCTGAAACTTTTGTGGTTATTTTGTGTCTTTCTGCAGTGTTGCTTTTTGTCATTATTTCTCATGTTTGAGGCGACTCTACATCTGTGTGTGGTGGTTTAGCATCTTTTATGGTGATTTAGCATCTTTTATGGAGGATTTTTTATCTTTTTATGGTGTTTTTTTTTATCTTTTTATGGTGGTTTTGCATCTTTTTAAGTTGACTTTGCATCTTTTTATGGTGGTTTTGTATCTTTTTACGGAGGTTTAGCATCTTTTTAAGCTGACTTAGCATCTTTTTAAGTTGATTTAGCATCTTTTTATGGTGGTTTAACATCTTTTTATGGTAGTTTTGAGTCTTTTTAAGTTGATTTTGCATCTTTCCATGCGGTGTCGTGTCACTTCCTGTCGCTGTATGGATGTGTTTGTGGACAGACTACAGATCAGAGTCTGATTCTCCTTAGAATGTTGGTGTTTTAGCTCATTAGCTGCTGCTTCATCCACAGTTACATAAAACATGTTTGGCCAAAAATAACAGGCAGCAGCAGCAGCAGCAGCAGCAGCAGCCGGCGGCCACGTTTTTCCTCTTTCTTCCTCCTGCTTTTGTTCGACTGCGCTGCGTCCGTCCCTGATGATTATCCGTCTGTTTGTCTGAGTGTCACCGTTTAATTGGACGGCCACCTCCTCCTCCTGCGGCCTCATGGGAAAGTATGCAGACACATTTTGATTTGATTATGGCTTACAAACCAAACTATGCTGCGTCGCATTCCAGCTCCAACAGACGCATGGGGAGCTGGTGGAGGGTTCCAATCCCGCTTTTTAAGGGAATTTTAGGGATTTTGTAAGGGGATTTGGGGTATGTTAAGGTGATTTGGGGACTTTTTAAGGTGATTTAGGCTCTTTTTAAGGGAATATGGGTCTTTTAAAGGTGATTTTGGGTCTATTTAAGGGGATTTTGGGTCTTCTAAAGGGCATCTGGGCTCTTTTGAAGCTCATTTGAGGTCTTTCAAAGGTGATTTAGGCTCTTTGTAAGAACATTTTGGGTATTCCAAAGGACATTTGGGTTTTTTTAAGGTGATTTGGGGTCTTTTAAGGGGATTTTGTGTCTTTTAAGGTGATTTGGGCTCTTTGTAAGGGTTTCTGCACTATTTTAAAGGGGATTTGGGTTTTTGTAAAGGTGATATGGGGTCTTTTTGAGGTGATTTGGGCTCTTTAAAAGGGGATTTAGGCTCTTTCTAAGGGGATGTAGAGTCTTTTTAAGGGGATTTCAGGTCTTTTAGGGTAATTTGGGGTCTTTATGGGATTTGGACTCTTTTAAGGTGATTTGGGGTCGTTTTAAGGGGATCTGAGGTCTTTTAAAGTGGTTTGGGGTCTTTTAAAGGTAATTTGGGCTTTTTTTGAGGGGATTTGGGCTTTTTCTAAGCCATTCTGGGGTTTTTTAAGGTGATTTGGGTCTTCTTAAGGTGATTTGAAGTCTTTCTAAGGGAATGCGGGGTCATTTTAAATGGATTTGGATCTTTCTAAGGTAATTTGGGCTCTTTTAGACGTGATTTAGGCTCTTGGTAAGGGGATTTGAGGTCTTTTAAGGGGATTTGGGCTCTTGTAAAGGGGATGTGGGGGTTTCTTGAGGTGATTTTGGTGTTTTTTTAAGGGGATTCACGGTGAAATCACAGCTGTAAGAGGTCAAAGCCAGCGTAGCAGGAGCTCTGGGAGCAGAGTGAGGCTGCACAGAACAACTAACGGGACGGCGTTTAGATCAGGAGTGTTTCTACTTGTTGTTGTGTTTCTGGAGATTCTCTCGGGTTTTACTGTCTGGTACCAGAGCATCTCTGGAACACCAAACATTCTTTACTTTCACTTTGAATCCTACGGTTTGTTCTGTAACCATCAGATCAGAGGCTGACTCACATTCTGGTTGTTTTGGCGGCTGAACCAGAGGAACATTCCGGTTCTCTGAAAACACGTTCTCCTTCCAACTGCCGTTTAGTTTCTCAGAGAAAATAAGCTCAGAGTTCTTCACCCCAGATGCTCTCACTGAGTTGACGTTGGTTTCTGTCCGCTAGATCAGTTTTGATTTTCTGTTTTTAAATGACGTCAGGTTGGTGATCTTTAAAAGAAAGTGAAAGTAAAGAAAGTTCTTGTGTTCCAGAGGCTTCTAGTGCTCAAAAACAACACTGTTTTGGACAATTTTAGACTTTTTTTGCTTCATTTCATCAACTTATACTCATTTTCCATGTTTTTTGAGTCATTCTGAACAAGTTTTGAGTCATTTTGATAAAATTTTAAGTAATTTTTAACAAACTTTAAATCATTTTGGACATTTTTTCAGTCAATCTGAACCAAATTTGAGTCATTTTGAACCCATTTTGTGGTTGTTTTGTGTCTCTTTGTGGTTGTTTTTTGTTTTTGTGGTCACATTGTGTCTTTTTTTTAGTTGTTTTGTATCTCTTTGTTTAACTTTCCTGATGGAACCTCCAGTGGTTCAGGGTAACGGTGGTGTTTCGGGTCTCAGACCAACAATCAGGACGTTCTGCAGTGTGTCTCTCTGAAGGAGACTCGGTTCTAAAAGCGGTTGGCGATCCCTAAATGAAACTGTTTCCTGCTGTTGATTTGCAGCAGCTTCGTGGACGTTAGTTGTGGACGGATGCGTCCCTGAAGACACGTCTGACGTCCGACCGGGAGGGTCTAAAGGATCTCCATCAGGCCTGGCGGTGAAATACGAGTCCATTTGTTCTGCCGTTTGTCACTTCGGGCTCTCAGCATTCATCATCCAACGACGGCTGTTTAGGTTTGAAAGCAGGTCAGAGCTGGAGAACGTCCTGGAAACACGTGGAACACTTCCTCAATGCTGCTTTCCAGGAACGAAAACATCATTAGAACGCTCCCTCAATAACATCCTCTACTGATAGAACCCTCAATAACATCGTCTACTGATAGAACCTTCAATAACATCCTCTACTGATAGAACCCTCAATAACATCCTCTACTGATAGAACCCTCAATAACATCGTCTACTGATAGAACCCTCAATAACATCCTCTACTGATAGAACCCTCAATAACATCCTCTACTGATAGAACCCTCAATAACATCCTCTACTTATAGAACCTTCAATAACATCCTCTACTGATAGAACCCTCAATAACATCCTCTACTGACAGAACCTTCAATAACATCCTCTACTGATAGAACCTTCAATAACATCCTCTACTGATAGAACCTTCCGACTCGGTCCTGAAGGAGCCGTTTGGTTTCGTTCCTGCGGGTCGGTGGACGTTTGGATCTTCCAGAGTCCAGGATGGTGATGACCCGGTCAGAGATCAGAGGTCAGAGGAAACAACTGCTTGTTAAAACTTTATTTATCCCTAGAGAGCTGACAGAACATCCACATTCCCCCTGGGAGAACCCCAGTACAACCAGTCTGCTGCTAACGCTAGCATGCTGCTAATGCTAACACACTGCTAATGCTAACATACTGCTAATACTAACATTAAGGCAGTGCTAATGCTAACACACTGCTAATGCTAACATACTGTTAACATTAACACACTGCTAGGGCTAGCTAACACACTGCTAATGCTAAACACACTGCTAACATTAACACACTGCTAATGCCAAGGCAGTGCTAATGCTAATGCACGGCTAACGATAAACACAATGCTAACGCTAACACTCTGCTAATGCTAACACACTGCTAATGTTAAACACACTGCTAATGCTAATGCACTACTAATGCTACCACATTGATAATGCTAACACACTGCTAATGCTAAGCACACTGATAACGCTAACATACTGTTAATGCTAAACACACCACTAACGTTGTGTCAGAACACTGAAGGAACATCGACATCCACGTTGCTGTTGGACTTCAGTGAACTGAATGAAACTTTGCAGACTTCACGAGAACCGACTTGGAGGTGTTCTACAGTCGATGTTCCACCAGAAGGTACTTCGAGTTAAAAGTGTCTCCAGAAATAAATGGCTCATCGCTCTGTCGGTGGATCTCAGTTACAGTGAAGAGGAACAGACCGAACGATCTGAACGAGGCTCAGAGTTCTAAAGCTTCGTCTCTGAAACGAAACGTGGAGGAAAAACTAGAAGCTGTTTATGTTTGTGTCTCTTTAGTCTGCATCTTTTGTGGTTGTTTTGTGTCTTTTTGTGGTTGTTTTGTGTCTCTTTGTAGTTGTTTTGTGTCTCTTTGTAGGTGTTTTGTGTCTTTGGGGTTGTTTTGTGCATCTTTGTAGCTGTTTTCTCTCTTTGTGTCAGTTTTGCCACAGATATTTCATGTATATTGTGATATTTCTGACTTGTTCTCCGTCATCGGGTTAATCTCGGCTCTGAGTTCATTTCTAACGGTTTTGTGTCCGTCCTCTGATCTACGGATGTCTGAGCATCGCTTTGATTTCCTCACAGATGTGTTTCAGGAAGTCGGTTTGTTCGCTTCCTGTTTGAGCTTCAGTTCGCTGTAATAGAGTCACAATCAAAGCTTCTCTTTCCAAAGCACCAGGAGGTCTTCACAGGCAGTCAGAGGCAGCGATAAATCCGTCACCGTGTCCTGCAGACAATTAGAGCTATTAGTCGCAGGAGACGTGGACCAGCTCCTCTTCTGATTGACTTCCAGAGACAGAAATGCGCTCCGTCATCATTCTCCTGGAGGCAGGAAATCACAGCCAGTCAGGAGTCAGAAAACCCCCAGCTTCAGCAGCTTCAGGAGGGACGTTACTTATCCCTCTCAGATAAATTATTCATTATTACCTCCTTCATCGTCTCACATTCCTGGTCTGTTCCCAGGAAGTCCGTCCAGATCCTCCTGATTCCTGAGAAAAACACCTCAACCAGTCCAGGAATCCAACATGAGCTCATCTGTTTTCTGTCCTTTAACTGAAGCTCCAGCAGCCGAGAGGTTCCACAAATGCACCCAGAACAGGTTGATGTTGGAGGACACAGCGCCACCAGCTGGTCAGGAGCAGCTACAGGCTTTCATTGCTCCAGACCAGTCACCTGGTCTCAGGTAGATCTCACATCAGGCGTTAGAGGAACCTCAATAAACTACAGCGCCCTATGAGAGGTGTTTAAGGAACCTCACTAAACTACAGCGCCCATGAGAGGTGTTTAAGGAACCTCAATAAACTACAGCGCCCATGAGAGGTGTTTAAGGAACCTCAATAAACTACAGCGCCCTATGAGAGGTGTTTAAGGAACCTCACTAAACTACAGCGCCCTATGAGAGGTGTTTAAGGAACCTCACTAAACTACAGCGCCCTATGAGAGGTGTTTAAGGAACCTCACTAAACTACAGCGCCCTATGAGAGGTGTTTAAGGAACATCTGGAAACTACAGCGCCCTATGAGAGGTGTTTAAGGAACCTCACTAAACTACAGCGCCCTATGAGAGGTGTTTAAGGAACCTCACTAAACTACAGCGCCCTATGAGAGGTGTTTAAGGAACCTCACTAAACTACAGTGCTCTATGAGAGGTGTTTAAGGAACCTCACTAAACTACAGCGCCCTATGAGAGGTGTTTAAGGAACCTCACTAAACTACAGCGCCCTATGAGAGGTGTTTAAGGAACATCTGGAAACTACAGCGCCCTATGAGAGGTGTTTAAGGAACATCTGGAAACTGCAGCATCTCCTGATGGGTGTGAGGCATTTCATGAACATCAGTAAAGCGTAGGATACATACATGTGAGGCATTCAGGGAACATTGGCAAATTGTGTGTCAAGGACGCTTGTGAGGGGTTCAGGTAACATCAGTAAATTATAGCGCCTGCCAAGACGTGTGATACATTTCGGGAACATCTGGAATCTGCAGCATTTCCTGATGAGTGTGAGGTGTTTAAGGAATGTCAGTAAACTATAGCGCCTCTGTGAGGTGTTTAAGGAACAAAACAAATGTTAAACAACGTGACAAAAACAAGACTCAGATGACAAAAATAAGACAAACTGACAAAAGAATAAACAAAATGAAAAAGTAAGACAAAAGAATAAAAACGAGATTCAAAATCACACAAAAAAGAACCATAAAACAGCAAAACCAGGACACAATACATTGAAAACAAAAGACCAGACAACAAAATGAGACACAAAACAACATAAGTTACACACAAAATGACAAATCTCGTTTTTGTCAATTTGTGTCTTATTTTGTCATTTTGTGTCTTATTTTATCATTTTGTCTGTTTTTTCATGTTGTTTCTTGTTTTTGTCATTTTGTGTCTTGTTTTTGTTGTTTTGTGTCTTATTTTGTTGTTTTGTGTCTTATTTTGTCATTTTGTGTCTCGTTTCTGCCATTTTGTGTCTTGTTTTTGTTGTTTTGTGTCTTATTTTGTCATTTTGTGTCTTATTTTGTCATTTTGTGTCTTATTTTATCATTTTGTCTGTTTTTTCATGTTGTTTCTCGTTTTTGTCATTTTGTGTCTTGTTTTTGTTGTTTTGTGTCTTATTTTGTTGTTTTGTGTCTTATTTTGTCATTTTGTGTCTCGTTTTGTAATTTCGTATCTCGTTTTTGTGGTTTTGTGTCTTGTTTTTGTCGTTTTGTGTCTTGTTTTTGTCGTTTTGTGTCTTGTTTTTGTTGTTGTGTGTCTTATTTTGTTGTTTTGTGTCCTGTTTTTGTCATTTTGTGCCTTATTTTGTCGTTTTGTGTCTTGTTTTTGTTGTTTTGTGTCTTGTTTTGTGTCTTGTTTTTGTTGTTTTTGTCTCAGGTTCCTGCTTTACTTCAGACAGCCTGGAGCTCAGGAACATCTGTGGATCTCCATCAGTGTGGGGTGTAAATGTGGTTTTGTCAAACGGTAGAAACCTGCTTGTGGACTTTTCACTGTTCATCACTCCTCCACACACCTCCACATCCACCGGGCCAGAGTTATGTTTCCCCAGAGCGGCGCTGAGCGTCAGCCTGTGGTTCTCCGGGTTATCTGGGAACAGCCGGGGTTAGGTCTACATGACTTGGAGGGAGCCTCCAGTCTGTCAGCAGGACTTTAAATCCAGCGTATCCTCAAACAAGTCCCGACATTACTCACAGAGACTTTCCTCGTGGTCTGGAACCGTTCAGCGGCTTCAAACTGAACCACAGAGGAGTAAATCCATCCCATCATCAGCACAGTTACCCTTTACTTCACACCACGATGCTGCCTGAACATTATAGTCTTGAGTTTGGACCAAACTTCTGCATGAGTCTTGATGAATTTCATGAAATTGGCTCGTTGATGTCATTTTCCTGAGTTTTGACTCCAGGATTAGAAGCTTCCTCCAGACTGCTAAATAAAAACACTTCTGATTTATTATTATTAGATGTATTAAAGGTCTTCTGGTTTATTTTCGACTCCTCTGGACACTATACCTTCTGTCAAGCATGGAGGTGGCGGTATCATTACACTATCCATTTAACTGACTCAAGTCTGAGGCAGAAAGACGACAAAGATAGTTCTATCTTTGTCGTCTTTCTGACTTGTTTCTTCAGGTTCCTGATGGGTCTAAGTCAGGACTTTGGGGAGACCAGTCTAGAACCTTCATTCCAGTCTGATGGAATCATTTCTTTCCCACGTCTGATGTGTGTTTGGGCTCACTGTCTTGTTTAAACATCCAACTGTGTCCAAGATCAACCTTCTGCTGATGGTTTTAGGTTTTCCTGAAGAACGTGGAGGTGATCCTCCTTCCTCATTATTCCATTTACTTTGTGGAAAGCTTCAGTTCCACAGAGAATGATACTGCCACCGTGTTTTTAGTCATTTTGGAGAATTGTTGAGTGAATTTATGTCCATGTAGACGTCTCTTCAGTCAGTTTGGCAGGTTGGGGCTTTAGCTTCCTGAGTTCCTCTGGAGGCCACCAAGACTGACAGCTTCACCATCAAAATCAAATTGAATTTTGTGTTGCGATGCAGGCAGCGAGGTGAGGCCTACAGGCTGGAGGCTAAGTTCTCTGAGGCTAAAAGCAGAAGAAGGCCCTGGAGCTGCCAGAGGTGGGTGGTTTCATCCTGAAGAGGGGCTGATTTATCTGCTCCTACATGTTAGGGATCCACTTCAGAGGCTGTTTAGGTTTCAGCTGGGATAAATCAAACGCACCTCCAGTAGTCAGGATATTGAAGCCATATTTAGCTGGATATTCTCTGGCTGCTGCCCAGACAGCCTGACAGATACATGGATGGACGGTCTGCAGTCGTAAAAACAAGGTTAGCGCCCAACTCTGGGGGAACAGGAAGCAGCCGGAAGGTAGAAAAGAACCGTGAGAACTGGTGAAGGTGTGAAAAAGGTACAGGAGAGAGACACAACATGGAAGAAAGAGACATAAAAAACACAAAAAAACACCACAAAGAGACACAAGAGACACAAAAACCACCACAAAGAGACACAAAACAACCACAAAGAGACATTAAAAACACAAAAAAACACCACAAAGAGACACAAAAGACACAAAAACCACCACAAAGAGACACAAAACAACCACAAAGAGACATTAAAAACACAAAAAACCACCACAAAGAGACACAAAACAACCACAATGAGACACAGCATGGAAGAAAGAGATACAAAACACACAAAACAACCACAAAGAGACAAAAACCACCACAAAGAGACACAAAATGACCACAAAGACACACAAAACCACTACAGAGACACAAAATGACCACAACGAGACACAAAACAACCATAAAATAAAGCAGCAAAACAACTTGTTCTAAATCCACCAAAATGTAAAATTTATCACAAATCGACGACACAAAGATCCAGAATAAATAACACTGATGCAAGACAACAACAAAAACGACAACACTGAGGCTGAACGCAACCACAAAACGCTACAAAACAACCGCAAGCTGTTCCAAAACCACTTTTTTATATTTGTTGCTTCATGCCTCGTTTTTGTCGTTTTATGTCCAGTTTGTGTCTCATTTGTCGTTTTGTCTCGTTTTTGTCATTTCAGGTCTTGTTTTTGTTGTCTTGTGTCTCAATTTTGTCATCTTGTGTCTCGTTTTTGACTTTTGTCATTTGTCTCATGTTTTTGTCGTTTGTGTTTAATTTTTGTCTCACTTGTGTTTTTTGTCTTATTTCTGTTGTTTTGTGTTTCGATTCATTTGTTGTTTTGAGTGTTGTTTTTGTCGTTTTGTGCTTTTTTTGTTGCTTTGTAACTTTTTGTCTCTTTTTGGTTTTTAAAATAACAGCAAATAATTTACCATTTCTAATTATTTTTCATGTAAATCCTTCTTCTCTGTGATTTTTCTAGACTTTTTCTGTAATTTAACCAAACAGACAAACGGTGTGTTGTTCCACGTTCGTTCTTTACATGAAGGAGGCGTTCAGGGACCAGGAGAAAACCGTTAAAAACATGCCAACCCCAGAACAAAACCACCAAGGAAAAATAAAGCAGCTTCCTCGATGCTAGGCCGGTGAGCTAACGAACGCATGGCCAGCCGTTATTTCCCAGCATGCTCGTTGGAAAGGAAACCCCGTCTGCTGAGCTGAAGCAGACCTCCAGCAGCAGCTCGGGTTTACGCTCACGGAGGATTTTTGTTCCCGTTAATTGCAGCCATCATGTGGGAAACATTTACTGCAGTTTGTGGCGGCAGAATAAATAGAGAGAAGAGCTGCTGTCAGCACCGTGGAGACGAGGAATCATCTCCGTCCACCTCATCAGAGGGTCGCTCAGGTGCTTCAAAAGTCACTCCACACAGTTTAGAGAGGAAATCTGGGTCACGACAAGGAAGTCAAACAGAAAACACCGAGTCCTCACAAACAAAACCAAACCATGAATGAAAATATTAAATACACTTAATCAAGACAACATGAACTGAATGGAAAAAAAACACCGAACAGTTCCTGTTTTCTTCGCTGTGGTTCATTTTTGATCTAAAGTCCTGCAGCTCTGTGGAACCAGAATGAAGGAGAGAGAACTCAGAGATGACTTCTGTCAGGAGGACTCAGTTGGAACAACAAACATGACACAAAAAGTATGAAAATTGACACTAAAGATGCTAAAATAACTCAAAAAAGTATGAAAACTGACACTAAAGATGCTAAAATGACACAAACAGTATGAAACTGACAGTAAAGATGCTAAAACAACACAAAATGACACAAAATATTCTAAAATGACACAAAAATCTGCTATAGTAACATGAAAAAGACCCCAAACTGCCAAAATGACAATGAAGATGTTAAAATAACACAAAAATGACACAAAAAGTATGTAAACTTACACTAAAGATGCTAAAATGAACAAAAATGACACAAAATGTGCTAAAATGACATGAAAAAGACCCCAAACGGACACTACAGATGTTAAAATAACTTGAAGGTTGTTGATTATTCTATTTATTTGGAAAAAGAATCTCCACGTTCTGTAGATACCCAGTTCTACACAGTTTCTTCATTTCCACACTTCCTGCACATCGACTCCAAAAAGGTTTCAAAATGACAATAAGAAGACGCAAAATCACCACAAAATGTTGTGAAGCGACCAAAATGTCAAGCGGAAAGACCTCAGAAAGACATAAAACAAGCTAAATCTGACAGTAAACGACAACAAAAAGACGCAGAACAACTTGAAAAGTAAAGCTGGATGTTTAAAATATGACGCAGAACGACCACAGAACAACCAAACTGCAACACAACATCACAAACCTGCAAGCTTTACCAGAAAGTGGTAAAATGATGTATGTAAAGTATAAAAAAGCAAAAACTCAAAAAGATATAAAACAGCCATAAAACAATGTAAAATGACCACATAAGATACAAAACGACCACAAAATGTTCCAAATTGTGATTCAACATCACAAAAGCTGCAAGAAAACCACAGAAAGTAGCAAAACGGCCACAAATTGAAAACTACACAAAAAGAAACAACCACAGAAGATATAAAACAACCATAAAATGATGTAAAACAACCTTAAGATGACCAGAAAGCGAGCATAAAATGATGTAAAACGACCATAAAATGATGTAAAACGACCTTAAAATGACTAGAAAACGATGTAAAACGACTATAAAATTACATAAAACGACCATAAAATGATTAAACTACCTTAAAACGATGTTAAACGATCACAAAATGATGCAAAACGGCTATAAAATGATGCAAAATGACTATAAAATTACGTAAAATGATATAAAACGACCAGAAAGCAATGTTAAATGACCATAAAAAGATGGAAAACAGCCATAAAATTATGTAAAATGATCATAAAATGACCATAAAATGTTATAAAATGACCACAAAATAATATAAAATGACCATAAAACGATGTAAAACAACTATAAAATTACGTGAAACGACCATAAAATTATATAAAATGACCATAAAATGATATAAAACGACCATAAAATTTTATAAAATAATCATAAAATGATGTAAAACCAGGTGAGAAGCGTCTTGCCTCTTCAGCATTTAGTTTTCGCTGAAGTTTCTTCAATGTTTAAATCAAACCATCCAGACGTTTACTTCCTGTGTGACTGGAAGTAACTGACCTGAGGCTCTGCGAACACTTCCTGGATGCTGTTGATTGGTCCAACCGGAACACCTGACCCCTGGAACCTCCTCAGCCAATCAGCCGTGTTCTCCTGCAGCAGCCTGAAATCAATCAGATGGATGTATGATTTTATCTACATTTAACTGTCGACACGCCAAGTTTCTGAGTCTCTGTGATTCTATAAATATAATAAACTTTAATAAATTGAACCATTAAAGCAGGATTCAGATTTAAACTGAAAAAAGTTGGTTCAGTCAGAACCAACGTCACCCAAGACATCATTCAGACACATTTAGGAGACATATATATGATATATATATACATATATATATATATATACATATATATATATATATATATATGTATATATATATATATATATATATATATATATATATATATATATATGTATATATATATATATATATATATATATATATATATACATATATATATATATGTACACATATATATATATATACATATATATATAATAACATAATATTCATGAATCTGGAGGCAGCTTTCAGTCATTTTAAACATTTTACACGACAGCGCGCTAACGCTAGCAGACATCTTTACAACAGTGAGCTACTGCTAGCAGTGCCAGGCGGACTGATGAGGATGTATTTCTAGTCCAGTCGATGCTTCTCTCTGGTCAGTAAATCGAGGATCTCCGTACCTCTCAGACAGCGTCTGCAGCAGCTGCTGGCGGTTTTGGACTCTCAGGTTGTTGGTTTTGTATTCTGGCTCCTCGATGAGCTCCACCAGCTGCAGAACCTGCACACAGAGACACAAAAACAAGAACAGAGATGCAAAATTACCACAAACAGACACAAAACAACCACAAAATGTAAAGAGAACAGAGCAAACAGGTAAAGGAGGCGAACATCACCTGACACATTCTGACAAACTGCTTGTCATTTCCAGCTGCAACAACGATGTATCCGTCTTTGGTCCTGAAGCCCTGAAACAGAAAGAAAACATCAAACACAACCCTAGACCTGGTTCACAACCCTAGACTGGATCACAACCCTAGACCTGGTTCACAACCTTAGACCTGGTTCACAACCCTAGACTGGATCACAACCCTAGACCTGGTTCACAACCTTAGACCTGGTTCACAACCCTAGACCTGGTTCACAACCTTAGACCTGGTTCACAACCCTAGACTGGATCACAACCCTAGACCTGGTTCACAACCCTAGACTGGATCACAACCCTAGACCTGGTTCACAACCCTAGACTGGATCACAACCCTAGACCTGGTTCACAACCTTAGACCTGGTTCACAACCCTAGACTGGATCACAACCCTAGACCTGGTTCACAACCCTAGACTGGATCACAACCCTAGACCTGGTTCACAACCCTAGACTGGATCACAACCCTAGACCTGGTTCACAACCCTAGACCTGGTTCACAACCCTAGACTGGATCACAACTCTAGACCTTTTGTGTCCTTTTAGCGTCTTCAGTGTCAGTTTTGGGTCTTTTTCATGTCATTATAACATATTTTTGTGTCATTTTTGTGTAGTTTTAGCATCTTTAGTGTCAGATTTCGCACTGTTTGTGTCAGTTTTGTGTTATTTTAAGATCGCTATTATCAATTTTGGTAATTTTCATGTCATTTTAGCATTTTTTGTATCATTTTTGTGTTGTTTTAGCATATTTGCTTGTCATTTTAATGATCTTTAGTGTCAGTTTTCATACTTTTCATGTCATTTTTGTCTTTGTGTCATTCTGAGACCTACTGACAGAAGACATCTCTGACTTCTCTGTCCTTCATATGGTTCTATTTGGATTGAAAAATGAAGCACGGTGAAGAAAAACGAGGCAGCAGAACCCCATTTAGAAGCTGCTGCTTGGAGAACGTCTCCTGCTTTTCATCTCTCTGACATTTTGTGGACATTTGTGGAGAAGTGGACCTCCTTTTGGATGGAATCTGACTGGGTCTGACTTTTAGAAGTCCTGTCAGGAAGTGGAGAGGCCGACTTTGTTGACTTTGGGGACTGGATGATTAAGTTGATCCTCCCCAGCAGGTAGATATGAAATTTACTCTAATTAAATCAGAGTCCCACATGAGCTTTAAAGCACGTTTAATAACCTGAAACCCGAGGACGCCGTCTCTTCTCCTTCAGCGTCTTTCTACTCCTCCTGCTCTCTCGCTATCGGCTGTAATAAAAACTCTGCGCCACATGAAAGGCCGGCTGTCGTCGTCCCAGACCGGAGCCTCGGCAGCGACCACATCCAGACCGCTAACCCTTCAGTCACACTGCTGCCACCGCCGCCTTGCTTTCATCCCCTGCCTCAGGGACTTGTGGGTAACGCAGTCCACCCGGGGACTATGACGGGACGTTCAGCGGTTCTGGGGCAGTCGGGTCGCAGCGGGGCGGCGTCTGCCCCCTGCTGGCCGTAAATCAAGGCCAACCCCCACAGTTCTCAGATAAAGATGTTCACTGACAGGTTTCCTCAACAGGAAAAACCGTGTCCATGTGCAACGCTAATCTGAGTCCTACGGCAGTAAAGAGACAGAGGACGGAAACAAACACATCAAATATTTACCAAAAACACACAACATAGGCACAGAAGACACAAAACAACAACGAAAAGATTAAAATGATCTAAAGAAACACAGAACGACCAGAAAAATATACATAAAGAGCACAAACAGACAGAAAACAGACAATACAAGACACAAAATCATCAAATAAAGGTAGAAAGTATCAAAGTAATCCCAAAAAGACAGAAAATGTCCACAAAGCAACACTAAACAACCACAAAAAGAGAACAAAGAGACACAAACCAGCCATAAAAACACAGAAAATCACCACAAAAAAAACAGAACTAACCACAAAAACCTGCAAAACAACCATAACAAAAACCACACAATCACAACAAAAAGACTGAAAATGACCACAAAAATACAAATAAAGAGCACATAGAGACGGAAAATGGACAATAGAATACACAAAACCACCAAATAAAGGGAGAAATTATCAAAGCAATCCCAAAAAGACAGAAAATGTCCACAAAAACACAAAAAGTCACCGCTAAAAAGACAGAAACTGACTGCAAAAACACATAAAACAACCACAAAATCACCAAATAAAACACACAAAATCACCTCAAAGACACAAAACCACTGAAAGTCAGAAACAACCACAAAAACACAAAATAACCACAAAAAGACAGAAACTGACTGCAAAAACACATAAAACGACCACAAAATCACCACAAAAAGACATAAAATCACCACATTAACAGATGATCCATCCATGATGGGTCAGTGGCGAAACGTCTTCAACAACCTCCAGGAGAAGTCCAGTTGATTTTCACTGAAGCCTCCAGAATAAACAGAGATGGGAATGTTGTGTTTCTGTTGACGTTGATGTCTGACTGGCAACTTAAAAAAGCAGAACATGTTCTATCTACACTACAGGCCAAAAGTTTGGAAGCAAGATCTCAATTTCATTGGTGCAACAAGATAAAGCAGCTCATCAGAACAGATTTTACTGTCATTATCGGGTGTTCCTATCTGGTTTCTAGAAGTCTTCTGAGATTCGTTGGGACTTCTGTCTGTAAACTCTCAAAGATCTGAAGTGTATACTGCAGACTGTGATGAGATGTTTCCACTATTGTGAATCTTGTGAACCCTAAAACTAAACCTTCCCTCTCCTCTGTTAACATTTATCCATCCTGTCTGGTAAGTCCAGCATCTACCTGAAGGTCAACTGAGGGAAACGCTTCATTTCAACGATCCTGCAGTAAAAAAATCCCAGGATCCAGCCTGGCTTTTAGGAAAGACATCGTCAACAGAACCCTGAAGCTGCTTCCCAACGTGTGGCCTGTAGTGTAGACTATACCAACTTCAAGAAAACTGGAATAAAGATCAAGTAAAAAGTAAAATAAATCTACACATGAGACTGTTTTCTATCCGTGGAGTCGTTCATTCTCCTCAGGTTTGTGTTCAGACGTCATGTTCTACCTGATAAAGGGTTCTTCTACCAGCTGGGAGTTCTTTAGGGGATCTGGAAACACCACGTTGGGTTTCGGAACGTTTGGCGTCTTATGTTTTCTACCGTCGCTGAACTTCAGCTGGTTCACATGAAGTAAAACTAACTTATCTGAGATGCAGTCGCTCTGAGGGAACATTCATCACAAGCATCGTTTTCTTTGCTTCGTTGTTTTGTTTTCGGTTGCTTTGTTTTTTTCTATATCAGGGCCACAGCCCATCAGTTTCTCTGATGTCTTCATCTCAACATCAGCGTCAGGAATTTATGGTCTGGGAAGCGGACAAATCACATAACTCGTGTTTCATCTGCAGCAGAACCTTCCGCCTCCCGTCCAGACAGCGTTGATCGCACCGAGCCATTTATCTAACCCTCTTCACTGTCATTCTAAACCACCGGCTACCCACGCTGTCAATGTCTATCCACACCTACCATCAGCCGACACCACTGTTCTCAGTCCTGATATGAAGGGGAAAAGACTTATTATGAAGTATTAATCTTTTTAGAGTCACAAAACAACCAGGAAAAGTTCTACAACAACCAAAATGTGACGTAAAATTGGCAGAAAAAGGTACAAAATGACAGCAAAAGTTGCACAACAACCCCTGAAAAGTAGAAGACGACTACAAAAAGAGATAAAATAACTAAACGATGAGGCAAAAAAAATCCACAAAAAGATGCAAAACAATCACAAAATGCTGTAAAAAGACCACAACAAGTTACAAAAACATCCAGGAAAAGTTCCAACACAACCAAAACTAGCAAAACAACCACAATAAGTTCGAAACAACAGCTAAAAGACTGAGTATGAGCACATAAAAAGTTCAGAGACAACACCAAGAAGTCCCAAAACAACCAAAATGTCACGCAAAAGATCCAAAACCACCACAAAATGTTGAAAAACAGAAAAAGTGAAAATGACCAGAGAAAGATGTAAAATGACAACAAAAAGTTAGAAAACAGCTAAAAGACTGAGCACAATCACAAAAAGTTCAGAGACAAGGAAAAGTTCCAAAATGACAACAAAAGTTGCATAACAACCACTAAAAGTAGAACATGACCACAAAAAGATGCAAAACAACTAAAATGTTATGCAAAATTACCACAAAAGTTAGCAAAACAATCACAAAATCTTGAAAAACAACAACAAATACTAGCAAATGATGACAAAAAGATATAAAACAACCAAAATGTGATGCAAAATTGGCAGAAAAAGATGCAAAATGATCACAGAAAGATGTAAAATGACAACAAAAATTTAGAAAACAACAGCTATAAGATTGAGCATGATCACAAAAAGCACCTAGACAACCAGGAAAAGTTCCAACACAACCAAAATGTGATGTAAAAGATGCAAGAAGACAGCAAAAGTTGAATAACAACTAAAAGTAGAACATGACCACAAAAAGATGCAAAACAACTAAAATGTTGTGTAAAATTACCATAAAAACCAGCAAAACAACCACAAAATGTTGAAAACCAACAGAAATGGCAAATGATCACAGAAAGATGCAAACCAACCACAAAAATTGAAAACAATAACTAAAAGATTGAACATGATCACAAAAAGTCACGAGACAAGGAAAAGTTCCAACACAACCACAATGTGACTTAAACTAACACAAAAAGATAGAAAACGACAACAAAAGTTGCATAGCAACCACTAAAAGCAGAAAATTAGCACAAAAGATGTAAAACAACTAAAATGTTATGGAAAATTACCAAAAAAAAAAACCCAAACAACACAACCACAAAAAGATGTAAAACAACCACAAAATGTTGAAAACTAACATAAAGTGACACATGACCACATAAAGCTGTAAAATGACCACATAAAGCTGTAAAACAACGACAAAAAGTTAGAAAACAGCAGCTAAAAGATTGAACATGATCACAAAAAGTTCAGTGACAACCAGGGAAAGTTCCAAAGCAACCAAAATGTGATGTAAATCTAGCACAAAAAGGTACAAAATGACAACAAATGTTACACAGCAACAGCTGAAAGTAGAACACAACCACATAAAGTTGTAATGACCACATAACCGAGTGCCTGGAACTAGCTGTATGGTTGTGGCTGCAGCAGCTGTGGATCGCTTCTTATCTACAGATGCATCCGTCCTGCAGACAGACTTACTCTCCCCCTTCAACTCTTCCTCCCAGCCTGCCCTCATGTCTCTTCTTTGACTCGCTGGATGTCTCAGTTTGAGTCGCCATCTCGTAATCAGATGTGAACTTGAAAAGCGGCGGACGGTCGACTTCTTCAGCTCTAATGTCTTCCTCGCGAAGCCGCAACCGCAACACCAATAATTCTGTTGTTTCGACTGCCGTGATCTTCGGCGAACCCGTCCCTCGGCTTTCATGTCCGGGGGGAGGAGGCATCGAGGTTAGGACGTTCACACGGGGATTAGATCCGAACGTCGCACAATAAAGCCGAGGCTGGTGGGAGACGACGACCGCAAGATCCCAGCGGAAGGACAGAAACACCAGTTTATCTGCCGTTTGATGCTTTAATGGGAGTCATGAACCTCCAGAAGAACAGAAACTTCTCCCCGAGGCTCAGTAATGTGAAGCAGACACACAACCCTCAGCGCTGGTGTCGCTTCTCCGTATCACACCGCTCATCTTAAAGCCTTAAAAAGGTGGCAGAAAGCGAGGGAAATGTATTAAGACTAGCTGCAACTCTGAATATTTCATCTAAATCACTTTATTCTACAAAAATGCTCCAAATATCTGTAAAAACAAACAGTTCTTCCTCCTAGTTCTGATTCTCCAGGACTGTGACAGCATCATGACGTGAAGCACGATGGTGGCAGCATCAAGATGTGAAGCATGGTGGTGGCAGCATCATTATGTGCATCTTTAGTGTCAGTTTTCATACTTTTTGTGTTATTATAACATCTTCATTGTTATTTTGGCAGGTTGTTGTCTTTTTCATGTCATTTTAGCATAATTAGTGTCAGTTTTCATACTGTTTTGTGTCATTTTTTATTTTTTTGTGTCATTTTTCTGTCTCGTGTCATTTGTGCATCTTTCCGTGTCATTTTTGCCTCTTTGTGTCATTCTGAGTCCTGCTGACAGAAGACATTTCTGAGTTTTCTCTCCTTCATTCTGTTTGTGTTGAGATTGAGAAGTGTAACTCTGAGCCAGGAGTGAGCTGCTGGAGATGGAAGGTGTTACCTGGTAAGGTACGATGCTCTCGTGGGCCGTCCCCCAGCGCCTCGCCTCCTTCCCAGCGTTCAGGTAGTTGGCAGCGATGTGGCTGAGGCAGGAAACCTGAGAGAGGAGAGAGTGGGAGTTAAATCTGAGCTGCCATCGGCCTCCTTCCTCCCCGCTGCTAGATGAAGGGTTTCCCTCCGACCCGGATCACCTGCAGCCCCACAGCCGAATGAAACACTCAAACTGTTCAGACTGGATGGTAGCAACACCGCTCAGCATCAGAGTGAGTCCAGCTGCCTGCAGACAGCCACTCAGGGCAGCAAATACCCACTGACTGCAGCTAATACCCACTGACTGCAGTTAATACCCACTGACCGCAGCTAATACCCACTGACTGACTGCAGCTAATACCCACTGACTGACTGCAGCTAATACCCACTGACTGACTGCAGTTAATACCCACTGACTGCAGCTAATACCCACTGACTGACTGCAGCTAATACCCACTGACTGACTGCAGCTAATACCCACTGACTGACTGCAGCTAATACCCACTGACTGACTGCAGCTAATACCCACTGACTGCAGCTAATACCCACTGACTGCAGCTAATACCCACTGACTGCAGTTAATACCCACTGACTGCAGCTAATACCCACTGACTGCAGCTAATACCCACTGACTGCAGCTAAAACCCACTGACTGACTGCAGCTAATACCCACTGACTGACTGCAGCTAATACCCACTGACTGACTGCAGCTAATACCCACTGACTGCAGCTAATACCCACTGACTGCAGCTAATACCCACTGACTGACTGCAGCTAATACCCACTGACTGACCGCAGCTAATACCCACTGACTGACTGCAGCTAATACCTACTGACTGACTGCAGCTAATACCCACTGACTGACTGCAGCTAATACCCACTGACCGCAGCTAATACCCACTGACTGACTGCAGCTAATACCCACTGACTGACTGCAGCTAATACCCACTGACTGACTGCAGCTAATACCTACTGACTGACTGCAGCTAATACCCACTGACCGCAGCTAATACCCACTGACTGACTGCAGCTAATACCCACTGACTGACTGCAGCTAATACCCACTGACTGACTGCAGCTAATACCCACTGACTGACTGCAGCTAATACCCACTGACCGCAGCTAATACCCACTGACTGACTGCAGCTAATACCCACTGACTGACTGCAGCTAATACCCACTGACTGACTGCAGCTAATACCTACTGACTGACTGCAGCTAATACCCACTGACCGCAGCTAATACCCACTGACTGACTGCAGCTAATACCCACTGACTGACTGCAGCTAATACCCACTGACTGACCGCAGCTAATACCCACTGACTGACTGCAGCTAATACCTACTGACTGACTGCAGCTAATACCCACTGACTGACTGCAGCTAATACCCACTGACTGCAGCTAATACCCACTGACTGACTGCAGCTAATACCCACTGACTGCAGCTAATACCCACTGACTGACTGCAGCTAATACCCACTGACTGCAGCTAATACCCACTGACTGACTGCAGCTAATACCCACTGACTGACTGCAGCTAATACCCACTGACTGACCGCAGCTAATACCCACTGACTGACTGCAGCTAATACCTACTGACTGACTGCAGCTAATACCCACTGACTGACTGCAGCTAATACCCACTGACTGCAGCTAATACCCACTGACTGACTGCAGCTAATACCCACTGACTGCAGCTAATACCCACTGACTGACTGCAGCTAATACCCACTGACTGCAGCTAATACCCACTGACTGACTGCAGCTAATACCCACTGACTGACTGCAGCTAATACCCACTGACTGACTGCAGCTAATACCCACTGACTGACTGCAGCTAATACCCACTGACTGCAGCTAATACCCACTGACTGACTGCAGCTAATACCCACTGACTGACTGCAGCTAATACCCACTGACTGACTGCAGCTAATACCCACTGACTGCAGTTTGGTGTCACAGTTTGGCTGTTTCACAGTCGTTTAGTGAACATCTCACATCTGTCACAGATGTTTGCTGGAATTTAAACTGCTTTTACAGTTTTTGAAACATCATCTCTAGTGTCAGTTTGTGCTCTTTTTCATGCAATTTTAGGAATTTTTTTGTCATTTTAGCATCTTTAGTGTCTCTCATATTTTTTGTGCTATTTTAGCATTTTTTGTCATTTTGTGTAATTTTTTTGTCATTCTTGAGTCGTTTTAGCATCTTTAGTGTCAGTTTACATATTTTTTGTGTCATTTTATCATATTTTTGTGTCATTTTAGCATCTTTAGTGTCAGTTATCATAATTTTTTGTGTCATTTTTGCGTTATTTTAACATCACTAGTGTCAGCTTGGGCTCTTTCATGTCATTTTAGCATATTTTTGCATAATTTTTGTGTCATTTTAGCATCAATTCTGTCAGTATAGGGTCTTTTTCATGTCATTTTAGTACATTTTTGTGTCATTTTTGTGTCATTTTACAGCTTTAGTGTCAGTCTTCATTCTTTTTGTGTCATTTTTATGTCTCATTGTGTGATTTGTGCATCTTTCCATGTCATTTTTGTCTCTTTGTTTCTGTTTTTACAGTTTTAGAAACATGAGACTATTCCGTCTGTTTTAAACGTTTCTCTGGCAGGTACTCGCAGCTTTTTACTGGATTTTCTGAGCAGGACTTTAAGATGTTACGATCCCCTCATGTGACATCCGAACGGACTGAAGCTGACATTTAATCCTTCAGAACCAGACTCTTTTTGACCGTTTCGTGCTGTTGTCTAAAAGCTCTTTGATTTCATGTCGCTTACATTTCCACAGCTGCGCTGGAGGCAGGAACCCAGAGGGAGCTGGAGAAGGAGAAAGGCCTGATTGGAAGGGACAGGAGGAGCAGCAGAAGGCTGTAGAGGATGTTGACATGACGGAACGCTCTGATGGGTGGTTCTGTCAGTCAGCGCCGTGTTTAGAAACCGATACGTTCTCCATTTAAACTGGAGAACCCACAGCGGCCGCTCTAACTACAGGCTGCTTGGGGCTGCAGGACAGCGACGCCACGCCAAACGACTCCATTCTGGATCTCCAGCGCAGAGGAAATGTTAGTCAGCAGCGTTAAATCGCCTTCGACAGGCGATTAGCAGCGACTTCACATCCAACCAGAGGCTGCAGGACGGAAACGACAGCAGAACGGTGGAAGTTCTCTCAACGAAGAAGCAAAGGGAGGCTGAGGAACAAACCAGGGGTGAAAACCATGAAGGTTTTCTGGACCAAACTCAGTCTGAAGCCCCAAACCGAAACCGTTTTGCTGGCGATATGCACTGAAGGCTCAATATAGACAAGAATAGCAACCAAGAGTACCTGCTGGACGACTGAAGGTCTCTAAAGAAACTAAATCTGCCCCCAGTCAGTTCCTTCATGTTCTGTAGGTGGAATCTTCTAGTAAAAGTCCATTAGAACCCTGTCTAGATGTAGTACTAGAGGGGAAATGTAGTATTAGAGGGTAAATGTAGCGTTAGAGGGTAAATGTAGCGTTAGAGGGTAAATGTAGCATTAAAGGGTAAATGCAGGATTAGAGGGTAAATGTAGTATTAGAGGGAAAATGTAGCATTAGAGGGTAAATGCAGGATTAGAGGGTAAATGTAGCATTAGAGGGAAAATGTAGCATTAGAGGGTAAATGTAGTATTAGAGGGTAAATGTAGGAATAGAGGGTAAATGTGTGTTATTTGTGTCTGGTTTTGTCGCTTTGAGTCTCGTTTTTGTTGCTTTTCTGATCTTTTCATGCTAAAGCAGAGAGCATTGTGGGAGTTTAGCAGCAACGGGCACCATGACAAAGACTTCTGTTCTACTTAATGACCTGTGACCAGAGCTCAGGTGTTGAAGACAAACTGGGACCAATCAGGGCATAGTTAATATTGTCCAGTGACGTCTTGCTGTCAACCACAGAAACAGCAGTAGAGGATAAACGTTCATCACATCCAGCTTGCAGCACTTGATTATTTATTATGAATAACATCCAAAATAAGAGTCCCAGGTGTCCTGCCATACAGTAAACAGACTTTTGGGTTCATGTAAAAACTATTTTCTAATACAGGATCTTTATTAAATACTCTGAAGTTATTAAACAAATAAAACAGCTCATTCCTGCTGTCTCTACTACAGATTTACCAGGATCACATCAGTCCAGTTCACATCGATCTACTGGTCCATTCATCCCCGTTTCATCCTAAATCCAACACCCCGAGTCCCTCCACATTGCCTTGTGTTCCTCCCTTCCTCTGAGTCCTGTGTGGATGTGAACTCGCCTTGCTTGTGGTTTGTGTTTTATGGGAACATAAGAAAAGACATTCCTGACAAATAAAAACAAGGCTCCGACATCTCCACTGCGAAACCAGACCGAGTCACATGGTGCCACGGCGAGGAACTCCAAGAGGTTGCAGAAATGTGAGATTTACATTCTGCTTTAATGTTTCAGGCTCGGAGGATGAGAACCGTGTTCTCGTTGGACCGACAGCGTCTCCGGGGAAACGCTCCCCGAGGACCAGTCTGCTGAAGGCTTTCTTATCTTCACAAAGTATTTTTCTGCATGACTGACTCATTTCCCCAACACACCACAAACGCTTCAAGCTGAACTTAAAACTTATGACTTCTCAGCCTTTGGTGTGGAGCTTCCAGCTTTTCCAGCTTGTAAAGACGATCCGCGACGATTAGATTTCCCCAAACTAAAGTGGCCCAGTGTGCGCTCATTGTTCCCCCTGTGGGCGGCGTGCCTGTGGTCGCAGCACTTCATACAGGAATGCATTGTGGGACGTGGGGAGGGAGGAGAGGTGGATTGTGGGTATTTTATGTGTAGCAGCCTCAGGAGTCGACCACAGGGATTGAGACCTCGCAGCCTCGGAAACCAATCACAGCTTGCTTTTCACGATTTTGTGTTAAAGTCATATTTTATCTGAAGGATTCAACAGAAGTGAGAACACGCCTGTGAAAAACAACTTAAATGTTAATCAGCTCCCAATTACTGAAGTTAAACTGCAGATAAACGGTCAGAAACAAATCCTTCACAGAGACTTTATAGGAAATCCAGGCCCAAAGTAGAAACTCAGAGAACCAAAGTGAGTCCAGCTGTGATTCCAGTCAATCTAACTGATGAATATTGTTCTAACATGAACCTTCTCAGTCCTGGACCTATGGACTGGGTCTATCTATGTCTGCATCATGGCTCCACATGGAAAAGAACTGAACAGAGGAAGAGAAACATCTGAGGAGTCATAGTTCCACTAATCAGGAGGTCTAGAAGGAGTCATAGTACCACTAATCAGGAGGTGTAGAAGGAGTCATAGTTCCACAAATCAGGAGGTCTAGAAGGAGTCATAGTTCCACTAATCAGGAGGTCTAGAAGGAGTCATCGTTCCACTAATCAGGAGGTCTAGAAGGAGTCATAGTTCCACTAATCAGGAGGTCTAGAAGGTCATAGTTCCACTAATCAGAAGGTGTAGAAGGAGTCATAGTTCCACTAATCAGGAGGTTTAGAAGGAGTCATAGTTCCACTAATCAGAGGTCCTAAAATGACTCCACAGACCGTGAACTACTTTCTCCATCCAGCTGTAAAAACAGACAGCAGCTGCTTCAGACTTGGCTCAGGGGTTCTCCATGGAAACCAGAGTTAGTGTGAAGCTCAGACAGTGTGAAGGAACCTTCAGAACATCAACCTCTATGGATGGAGGACCAGAACTAAACCTGGTTGCTGCTCAGAACTAAACTTCCAGATGAAAGTTTGCTGAAGAACATGAGTAGAAGCCTGAGGGATGTTGGAGAACATTCTTTGGTCAGATGAAGATCAGTGAGTTGGGCTCAGATGGAGTCCAGATGTTTGGTGAGAACCTGACCAGGACTACCACAGTGGATGCAGAGTCCTGACAGTGAAGCACGGAGGTGGGAGTGTGATGATCTGGGGCTGCATGAGGTCAGAAGGTGTTGAAGACATTTCTAGAAGCAGCATGAAGGAGGAGGAACCAAAATCCTGGCTGACCAGATGAAGAAGAGGAACATTCCAGCAGGAGAACATCCAGAGAACATCACACCAGAGCTTCTCCACTAGAACCAAGTGGAACCAGGACCTGGACAGTGTGAGTCTTGAAGTCAGCAGAATGTAACCTGTAGTTAGTAATCTGATACCAGAGGCAGAAGTAATCTGATTACTGTGGGGGATGCTTCACTCCACTCTTTCAGCAGGAAACAGGATTTTCTATGCGTTTTGATTTTAAACTTCATCTGCAAACTGAATTTCACCCCAAAGAACCATAAAGTTCTGAAATGAGCAGAACCCGGTCACGTCGCAGCGTCTCTCCCAGCCAGCATAGTAAAAGCTGGTAATACAGAAAACATAAAACACATTTTTAAAAGCAACATTGTCTCAGCAGCAGCGTGTCCTGACGCTGCAAATCAAATGCACCCCGGCCGTCTTCAACGCTTTGGAGTCCAGAGCGACGCGAGGTCCCATCCGTCTCTGAGTCCCGGACGGCTTTAGGATTACGGATGGTTGGGTTTGTTTAAACAGTGACATCGCTGGGAGAAATAGCGGCGACTGTGTTTAAACCGCTCCGACTTTTCAGGATAAATCAGAGGCTTGTTTGAAGACCTGCAGGTTTTCAGGATGACACACAGCTGCTGGGACGCTTCTGCTGATCCGCCCCGTCAAAAACACCCCATTGATCTAGATGGAATGTCCCTCAGCCTCAGCGCTGTCATTTACCAGCCGACCCTCAACACAACACCGTGAACCCACAGTAACGGGAATGTGTCCGCTGGAGGCGACGACACATTGGTGGGAACTTCTCACTGAGCTGGGCCTTCAGGCTCCTAGTCAAGGTCAGTTTCTGTCTGAAAAAAGACTTCATCCCCTGATGGAGGCAGGACTCTGAAGATGGACCTGACAGGAAGCTAACGGTGGACAGGACAGATGCAGGACTCACCTGTGAGGACAGCAGGTTGCAGTCGATGTGAACTCCTCTCCCAGTCTTGTGTCGCTGCAGCAGGGCGGCCATGACGGCTCCATGGGCGTAAAGTCCCGTCGCCATGTCGGTCATAGCGACACCCGGACGTACCGGCTCACCGTCCTAGAGACAGGAAGAAGACGTCACAGAGGAGAAGGTGGGAAGAAACCTCTGGTCTACAGTATTAAACAGGAAGAAGCTAAGCATTTACCCTCTAACACTACATTTACCCTCTAACACTACATTTACCCTCTAGTACTACATTTACCCTCTAACTCTACATTTACCCTCTAGTGCTACATTTACCCTCTAGTGCTACATTTACCCTCTAGTACTACATTTACCCTCTAACACTACATTTACCCTCTAACACTACATTTACCCTCTAATATTACATTTACCCTCTAGTACTACATTTACCCTCTCGTACTACATTTACCCTCTAGTACTACATTTACCCTCTAGTACTACATTTACCCTCTAACACTACATTTACCCTCTAATACTACATTTACCCTCTAGTGCTACATTTACCCTCTAGTACTACATTTACCCTCTAGTACTACATTTACCCTCTAACACTACATTTACCCTCTAATGCTACATTTACCCTCTAACACTACATTTACCCTCTAATATCACATTTACCCTCTAATATCACATTTACCCTCTAACACTACATTTACCCTCTAGTGCTACATTTACCCTCTAGTACTACATTTACCCTCTAGTACTACATTTACCCTCTAACACTACATTTGCCCCCTAACATTACATTTACTCTCTAGTGCTACATTTACCCTCTAGTACTACATTTACCCTCTAATACTTTTAAACAGGAAGAGGCTCCACCTGGTGGAACAAACAGGTACTACAGCTGATCTATATTTACTAACATCACGACCTTCTTCTTCTTCCTCATTGGTTAATATGTCCTTTAATAGTTTCTAATCAGACAGATTAATGTCCCACAGTTGAAGAAACGTCTACATGTGGGTAAAATGCAGTGAAGGTCACGGAGTCTCTAAAATGTGAGTGAAGGCTGAGGAGAGTCTGACCTGCGGCCCGGTGATGTGCATCATCCCCGACACTGCCGAGACGATGGAGTCGTATCCTGGACTCTGAGCCTGAGGACCGGTCTGCCCGTAACCTGGACACACAAACACACCATGACCTGACAGGAAGCCCAGCGGGGAATTGGAAGAAACACAAGAACACAAAGAAAAAGCCGATCAAGAAAACAAGACATCAGCCATCAGGGACCACTGGACGGCGGGGGCGTGGCCTATCTGATAGACTCCGACAGATCTGTCAGATCGGTCATGTGATAAAAAAGGACACGTCATCAAACGTCATCAACACGTCATCACACGTCATCACACGTCATCAACACGTCATCAACACATCATCAACACGCTATCAACACATCATCACACGTCATCAACACGTCATCAACACGTCATCACCACGTCATCACATGTCGGATGACGCTCTGAAGAAGACGGTAGAGGCAGTCGAAACATGTCAGCAAGGTAAAACTAGACTTTCCTTATTGAGTTGTTGGTTTAAAAGTGAGGCTATTTCACAAACCTTGAAGGCTCTGAAGCTACGTGTCCACGAGATGCGTTTTTCCTGTTGCATCTGAAAATCATCCGCATGATGGGCGGTCACTAGCGGCCACTAGGAGGTCACATGACCGCGCTTTCAGCTTGACAGTCCGGTAGAGTCAACGGACCAACATGGGGGTTCTGTCTCAAACTTACTCTTTTATTTCAAAAACACTTCAGCCAAAAGTACAAGGTTTTGACATCGTTTCATCACCTAGTAATGGACTTTATCTTAACGAGAATCTACCAGGAAGATGGACTGGACGTGCTAATGATGGAGACAACGTGCTAATGACGGACACAACGTGCTAACAATGGAGACAACGTGCTAACAATGGAGACAACGTGCTAATGACGGAGACAACGTGCTAATGATGGAGACAACGTGCTAATGACGGAGACAACGTGCTAATGAAATGGCCTCCACGCTCACCTGACCCAACATTTCTTTCTGTGGGGTTAAAGGACTGGTCTACATCCCACCACTTCCCACAGAGGAACTCAAGAACGGAACCAGTGAGGCTCTGGAGAACGTTAGCCACCACATGCTGCAGTGAGTGCAGCAGGAACTTCACTACCGACTCGATGTGTGCTTCGTCACAAGCAGCACACGTTGAACGTCTGTTGGGAGCATTAGAAAATTAGCCTGTGTGACTGAACATGTTCTGGTTCTTTCTCTGTGATGGAGACCAAACTCCTAGAAGATAAAATCCAGAAAGTGAAACAACAACGGTAGTCCTGCTTCTCCTCCATCAGGGAACCAACAGCTGAACATCTCCAGGTCAAACTCAGTTGAGGCCACCTGAAGCCAGCTCCTAGTCCTCTAAAAACTGTGTTCTGGGGAGCTCCAGCGTTTGGAGGCGGATCAGGACATCAATCTGAGGTGTCCTGCTCGGCCTCAGACAGCTCAGGATGAAACCAGACCGTAAATCTGCCCGCTGCCTCCAGCTGCTGCAGCCTAATGAGGCCTCCTGGGTAATGGAGTTTCTTTTCTCCTGAAGGACAGGAGGAGGAAGGGACGGCAGAAACGTAGGAGTGATAAAAATGGAACGCTGAGAGAAAAACGGGGACAAAAGAAAAAGAACAAAGACGATCCAAATAAAAGTTGTCCCCAAACCTCCTCAGAATCAGCTTTAATGGATTACATTAAACTGTTTTAGCTTCATTCTATGTTCAGAACTGATGGGATTAGAAACTGATTCTCCTCAGAGTGAATCCTGCTTTCTTCTTCCATCGTCTATAAATGTTCTGACCAACCACCTACCACACATAAAAGTTTACCCAGAATGACCTTTTTAAAGTTTTCTCCAATTTTAGACAGAATTAATCCAACATTTTTGAAAATGACATAAAAAGTTGCCCAAAGTCACACAGAAAAATGTCCAAAATCACAAAAAAAATTTAAAACAGCTTAAAATTACTCCCTATTGTTCAAAATGTCATTTAAATTGTCCAAACTTACTTGAAAATTTCTTATTCACTCAAAAACTGTCCAAAATTCTTGGAAAATGTCTTCAAAATGACACAATGATCATCCAAATGTGTCCAAAATCAGTCAAACTCTCTCCAAATGGACTCAACATTTGTTCAAAATCAGGTGAAAATCTGTCCGAAAGTTTTAATTTACCTACAACCTGTTCTGATCAACCACCTACCAACATGCTGATATGAGCCTTAAAGTTTACCCAGAATGAATTTTGTAAAATTTTCTCCAGCCCCATATCATCATACCGCCACCTCCGTGCTTCACTGTCAGGAATACGCATCCACTGTGGTAGTCCTGGTCAGAAGAGACACAGAATGACTAAAAAAAAAACAACTAAAAACCAACATAAAACCACCATAAAGAGACACAAAACCAGTCTTAAAGTTAACCCAGAATGAGCTCTTTAAAGTTTTCTCCAACTTTAGATGGAATTAATCCAACATTTTGGAAAAAAGTTGTCCAAAATCGCTAAAAAAATGTAAAAACAGCTTTAAATACTTCTAAAATGACTCATTATTGTTCTAAACGTTTTTTAATTTGTCCAATCTTACTTGAAAATTGTTTATTAACTCAAAAACTGTCCAAAATTACTGAAAAATTTCTCCAAAATGACACAATAATCATCCAAATGTGTCCAAAATCAGTCAAACTTTCTCAAAATGGACTCAACATTTGTTCAAAATCCGGTGAAAATCCGTCCGAAACCAAAGAAAAAAGTTTTCCCTGGCTTCTTATCATCATACCGCCACCTCCGTGCTTCACTGTCAGGACTACGCATCCACTGTGGTAGTCCTGGTCAGAAGAGACACAGAAAGACTAAAAAAACAACTATAAACCAACATAAAACGACCACAGAGACACAAAACCAGCCTTAAAGTTTATCCAGAATGAGCTTTGTTCAGTTTTCTCCAGCTATAGATAGAATTAATCCAAAAATTTTGAAAAAAATTGTCCAAAATCACTAAAATCTTTTAAAAATGGTTTTAAATACATCTAAAATGACTCATTATTGTTTTAAATCATCCAAACTTACTTGGAAATTGCTTATTAACTCAAAAACTGTCTAAAATTACTGAAAAATGTCTACAAAATTTGACCAAACAGGTTTAAAAACAACTATTTCAGGTAAATTGTCCGAATGATGAAACATCCTCTACAGTTAATTTGAGACTAACGGACGGATGGAAAACTGATTTATTTGGTCGTTTGTGTTGATTTGTGTTGCTTTGTGTTCGTCTTTGTCATTTTGTTGTCTCCCCTCTCTCATCTCGCATCAGTTCTGTGCTGTTTTCTGTGTTTTTTCCTCCTTTTTGTCTTTTTCCGCTTAGCGTCTCGTTTTCCTTGCTTGGTGTCAGTTTGTGTCTCGTTTTTGTCGTTTATTGTGATGTTTTGTGTGTCTCTGGGACACTTTAGATGCTTAGTTCATCTGATTAAAATGCAGTAAAACTGTCATTATATGGTCAAATATTCTGGGGGAACGTTTTCAGAAAAATACTGATTTCTGGCGCACACTTTTTGTTTTGGTTTTTTAAATAATTGTGGCCAGTTGTTGTTTTTTTCCCATTTAACAGATAAATGCTTCACATTTGCAAATGTACGTTCTGTTCTTTGTAGATGACCAAAAAATACAATAAGTAATAATAAATAATAATAAATGGTGTAATATGATAGAAATATTTCTGCTTTCAAATAACAGCAAATATCTGGAAAATACGGACTTTTTTCTCTTTAATTAAGAGTTAATTAGCACTTACTGTATAAAAATGTACTTTTTGGATTATTTACGGTTTTAATCAGCATTTTTCTTGGACTAAATTTGTAAATTCATACTTTTCTTGTGTGTGTGTTTTTTTTTAGTAGATACTGTCTGGAACTTAACAAAAATATCAATTTTTAAACAAAATCTTTACCATTTCTCAATAATAAATTACAAAAAAAACTTTAATTTTTTTCAAATAACACCAAATATCTGTAAAATAATTAAATTTGCTCCTGATTTCAATAAACTAAAAATAAAATAATCTTAAAGTGAAACGTCGGAAATGAACAAATTAGTATTTATAACAAAAATATAGATTTTCAAGTTTTAGTTTTAGTTTTGTTCTATTTTCTTGTGGGGTTTTTTTAGTAGATATTATCTGGAATTTAACAAAACAGGGAAAATCTGTTAAATATCAATAAATTGTTCAAACAACTGCAGTGAATGTTGGTGTTTTACTGCAGACGGTGACTTGTTCTTATTTATTATTCCTTATTATTACGTATTTTTCCTTATTTGCCTTGTTAGGGTTAACCCAAATTGACTTATTATTCCTTATTATTTGCCTTGTTATTCCTGATAATTTGACTTATTATTCCTTATAATTTGACTTATTATTCCTTATTTTTACCTATTATATATTGTTTGACTTCTTATTCCTTCTTATTCCTTACTATTCTTTATTCTTATTTTGCCTTCTTATTCCTTATAATTGTCCTTCTTATTCCTCATTATTTTCCTTATTTTTCCTAATAATTTGACTTATTTTTCCTTACTGTTCTTTATTATTCCTTTTCCTTATAATTTGACCTGTTTGTGGGAGTTAAACGTGAATTTCTGTCTTTACGGTGGAGTCTGGTGACACCAGGTGGTTCAGTCGGGGAACAGCAGGAGAACCAGACTGTCGGACAGTTTGTCTCGTCTTTGCCATGTTTTGTCTCATTGTCGTCATTTTGTGTCTCATGTTGGTCATTTTATGCGTCTTTAGGACAGTTTGTCTCTTTGTTTTTCACTTTGTGTCTTGATTCTGTTGTTTTCTTTCTCATTTTTGTTGTTTCATGTCTAAGTTTGGTGGTTTTTTGGTGCCTTGTTTCTCTGATTTTTTGTAGTTTTCGTTGTCGTATTGTCTCATTTTTGCTGTTTTCGGTCTTTTTGTGGTCGTTTTGCCTCATTGTCGTCATTTCGTATCTTGATTTTTTGTTTTCTTTCTCATTTTTGTAGTGTTGTGTCTTATTTTGTTAGGGTTTTTTGTCTAGTTTTGCTCATTTTTAGCAGTTTTCTTTTATTTTTGTCGTTATTTTGTGTCTCATGTTGGTCCTTTGTGTCTCATTGGTGTGGTTTTGTGTCTCATTTTTGCTCTTTTCTATCTTTTTGTGGTTGCTTTGTCTCGTCTGTGTCATGTTTTGTCTATGTTCTGTCATTTTGTGTCTCATGTTGGTTATTTCATGAGTCTTTAGGACAGTTTTGTCTCTTTGTGTCTAATTTTGTTGTTTTTTGTCCCGTATTTGTGATTTTGTGTCTCGTTTTTATGATTTTAAGTCTAGTTTTTGGGATTTTGTGCCTCGTTTTTGTGATTTTGTGTCTCATTTTTGTGATTTTGTGTTTCGTTTTTGTGATTTTGTCTCATTAAGATGATTTTGGGTCTCGTTTATGTGATTTAAGGAAGAAGAAGATTGTGCATGTCATCAAAGATCAGCTGTAGTTCCTGGTTGTTCCAGCAGGTGGAACTGTTTTATCCTGTAGTGACCAGAGGAGGCGTCGTGAGTCAGAGTTAACACTCTGCTGCAGGAAAATCTCCTTCATTCAAACGGATCATTTGAAGGAGCTGATCAAGAACATTAGTCCAACTCCACCTCATTCAGAGATGTTGGTTCTAACATTCAGACATTCCATTAATGAGGTTCTACTGTATTTAGAAGGTCCACAGATGTTTTCTGCTTCCAGATGGAATTCTAAGGTGTCAGAAATGAACCATGTGTTTGATGCGCAGCAGCTCCATTCCACCACCAGGTGGCGTCTGGGTGGAGTTTGACTTGCTAACTGATTCAATGCTGGTTCTATAAGAGGACCGAGCAAAATGATGGTTCTAAAAGAGGATCAGACAGACTGATGGTTCTAAAAGAGGACCAAACAGACCGACGGTTCTATAAGAGGACCGAACAGACCGACAGTTCTATAAGAGGACCAAACAGATTGACGGTTCTAAAAGAGGACAGAACAGACCAATGGTTCTATAAGAGGACCGAACCGACTGACGGTTCTATAAGAGGACTGAACCAACAGAAGGTTCTAAAAGAGGACCGTGCAGATTGACTGTTTTAAAAGAGGACAGAACAGACCAGCGGTTCTGAAAGAGGACAGAACAGACCAACAGTTCTATAAGCGGACCGAACCGACTGACGGTTCTCTAAGAGGACCGAGCAGATTGATGGTTCTAAAAGAGGAAACACATCCCTGTTGGTCTGAACAACCCATTCCGAGGACGTGGAGTGAACTAGGTCATTTCTACTTTTTTGTTTATTGTAATTTGGTTAGTGCTAATTTCTATTAGCCTGTCTATGACAACATCCATTATACGTTAGCTTTTAGCTAGCGGACTAATCCTTTTCTACAACTGGTTACAGTTCCGTCGGCTGTTTGAGTTTTTAGGGCCTTAAATTGAGCTGGATAAAACAGTGAATATATCCTGTGACTGAAGACGTGGCATTTAATGACCTCTAGTGTGTTCTTACAGCTCTATGGTGCTTTTATGTGGCTTCAGGCTGCATCTAGAAATCTCCGTCTCTGGTTTAAAGAACCAAACTAAACATAGAATAATGCTAATATCATAAAAACTGGAGTTAAACGATGTTCCAAAAGATCCAATAATGCAACGCCGGCGTCTTCCTACTTTAAAGACATTTTGGATTACTGCATGGCTAATGTACTGGGAAAAAATGCCCCTCTCAAAACAAGAAAAAAAAACTTAGTTCAAGGAACTTTTACCTTGAAATAGGTGAAAAAAATCTGCCAATAGAACAAGTGAAAAATGGCTTGGTAAGATTTCTTGAAATAAGATATGATATTTAGAATATTGAGATCTTGAAATTAGCTGGTAAAACTTATTTTAAGCTCTATTTTACCAGGATTGTCAAGCTTAGGTGTCTTAAAATAAGCCAGACATGCTAAAAAATAGTAGTTTTTCACTCAGAAATAGATTTTTGCTTTCATTTAACCTCCTAATTTTGATGTATTAACCCTCCTGTTGTCTTCATTTACAGGCACCAAAAAATATTGTTTCCTTGTTTAAAAAAAATCCAAAAAATCAGCAAAAAAAATCCCCAAATTTCTGAAAATTTGCAAAACCTTCAGGAAGAAAATTCCAATAATTCCTTAAAAGTTTCCCTTAAAAGTTTTTTTTTTTTTTAATCCCCCAAATTTGGCAAGAAAATTCTTGTAAATATTTTCTAAAAATTAGTAAAACTCTTCCAAAAAAATCCTAAAAATATCTAAAGTGATTCCATATATATCAGTAAAACTTCTAATGTCTCCTTTAAGAACATTCAGAAAAAATCAACCAAAATCCAGCTAAATTCACTGGATTTTGGTTGATTTTTTCTGAAGGTTCTTAAAGAAACATTTTTAACATTTCTTTTTTTCCATCAAAAAATGTTCAAAGATTTCCCAAAAATGTTGAAAATGTGGACATCAGAAGTTTCACTGTGAAAATATTTTTTTTCCCCACATTTTCAAACGGATCAATTTTGACCCGCAGGACGACACCAGGGTTAAACTTATTTTGAGTTTTCTTGTAAAATTCAACTCAAAACAAGATAATTTCAAGATTGTTTGACTTAACAAGATATTTCAGATGCATTGTCTTAAAACAAGTCCCTCCATCTGCTGAAATGTCTCTTGTTAAGTGAATTTATCTTAAATCAAGTGGGATGAGACGTTTTGACTAAAAATAAGACAAATACACTTGGTAAGATTTTGAGTTTTTGCAGTGTGTTGTTTCTTTCAGTAACTTTATGGCTCAGTAGTTGCGTTCCTGACAGTTTGACAGATCTTTCGGTTTTCTGCGTCTCCGTCACAGAACACCAGAACAGTTTACTTTTTGTACGAAACAATAAAAAGCCCCAGCATGGTGTTTCTGAGCTAATGTGCTGTATTTACATCCCTATCCTGGTTCTACCACCGGGTCCCATGGAGGCGTCGGGCTGCTGGGGTGAGTCGGTACCTGATATGGAGCAGTAGATGAGCCGTGGGTTCCCTCTGCTCAGCTGCTCGTATCCTAAACCCATCTGACGAAGCTTCCCTGGAAGGTAGTTCTCCACCAGCACATCGCACACTCCTGCAAGCTGACACAGAAAGCATTCGTTCACCAGACTGGAGGATCACGTCCAGCTTTCCTCAAAGTTTCAGTAAAAAAAAAAAAACCTGAAACCTGGAGCCTGGTGCAGGTTTCTGAGCAGAACTACAACTTACAGCAAGCTATTCAAGCTCAGGTCGGATTGATCTATTTAGATTGAACTTTTCTGTCACCAATGAGGAGATGATAAATGAATGCCGATGACAAATATTAATTACAGATGTCCCAGTCCAGGCCAGTCATGGAACTTTTAACTGCTCAGTCGTCGTCTAGGCTCAAATCTTTGTTTACAGCTGCTGTCATACAGAAACACAAAACAAACTGTAAAAATGGTCATTAAATGTTCTACTTATACATAGAATGACTTCCTGCTGGATCTGGATCTAACATTTGGTCGCTGGTTGGAGGTCATTAAGTAGAACATTAGTCTTTGTCATTGGTGCCCATTGCTGCTAAACTCCCACAGTGCTCTCTGCTTTAACTGTAGTCTGAGTGACACCTCCTCTGGTCTCTACAGGATTAAACAGGAAGAGGCTCCACCTGCTGGAACAACGAGGAACTACAGCTGGTCTGTGATACATTTTATGACATGCATCACTTTCTCCTTCTGACGTATCAGTTAATACATTCTGTAATACTTCAAGTATTATCAAGTGAAATAGTTTAGAATGTTTCTAGATATTAAATATTGAAACTCAGATGACGTCAGGACGTCTCTAACTTTTAGTATTTATTCTAATTCTTAATAAAAATGCCACGTTCAGTCCTGACTGAAATGTGAGTCCATTATCTGATCAGATGAGTTTAAATTGCTTCTAATTTGAGTTTCTGTCCGACTGTTAAATGGCTGCTTGTGTTTTCTATGAACATTTGGGTTGAACAGACTGAAATCAGGCTCATGGTTGGTGCTTCCTACCTCCTGAATGATCTCCACTCCTCTGGGATGTTTCATGTCCACAGCAACACTCTGAAATCAGACAGTTCACCATCAGATTACAACCAACCGATCACGTTTTCTGCACATGAAAATTGAGCTAACTGGGAGCTTTCACGTCTTTTATTTCTCTAACTCTGGCTCACTTCTGTTTGGGTTTTGACCTGTTTCTTTCCAGGCAGCCACTCGTTTCTCCTTGTTTCTATTAACTCTCTGAACTTCATGCATTTATTGAGCGTCTTTTTGCATTTTTTCAAACTGTTGGTTCATTTTCAATCTAAAGTCCTGCAGCTCTGTGGAACCAGAACATCATGAAGAAGGAGAGAACTCCGAGATGACTTCTGTCAGTAGGACTCAGAAAGATGGAAACCAGCAAAGCAGAAAAAAGAAATATTTCTTTGTATATTAATTTGACAAAAGTTGGAAAAAGAAGTTGGAAGTATCCCCAGGTGTTATCCAATGGCATGTCATTATTCTACACTACAAATAGGAGCAAACCAGCTTCAACCATAAAAGACAACCATAAAAAGTAGGAAAATGATGACGAGGCACAAAACAACCACATCATGTTGCAAAACAAACACAAAAATTACACAAAAATACACAAAAAGTTCCAAAAGCTGCACCAACGTGATGCAAAACAATCTCTGAAAGCTGTAAAATGAAAACATAAGTAGTATTTTGGGTGGAACAGACTTTTAAAATTACAGGTACTTTGGCATGAAGTAGTACTTTCTGTGGAATATTCCTTGAATAAACCTTGAAAATTGCAGGTACTTGGACATGAAGTAGTACTTTCTGTGGAATACTTTTTGAATAAACCTTTAAAAATTACAGGCACTTGGACATGAAGTAGTACTTTCTAACCCTAACCCTCCATACAGGAAGTGAAGTCACATTCCGGCGTGCTGACGAGATGTTCTTCCGGCTTCAACTCAACTCAGACTTACCTTCTTGTTTCGGTTGACGCTGAGGAAGTAGGCGCTCTCAGAGCCGATGAACGGAGGACCCCAGGCTCTGGTGTCATCGCCTGCACCTGCTCCACAAACACACTAACAGCATCACCCACAATCCTTCACTGGTCCTCAGGCAGAACCTGGCTGGGACAGAACCACTCACCAGGTCGCTCCACTTTGACCACCTCGGCTCCCAGATCTCCCAGGATCATGGTGGCGAAGGGTCCGGCCAGAACTCTGCAAACACACCATGGAAATCCACTTTAAGTGAGATCCTGAGGAGCTACCTAGAGGCTGAGTGAAGCTGCACGTTTCTCACCTGGTCAGGTCTAAAACTCTGATGCCCTCCAGTGGCCTAAGAGCTCCTCCTGCAGAAGTTACATTCAGACAGTGAAGCATCAACAGTGACGTGAGTCAGTTTAGATCTTCTGACAGCCGAGGTCAAGACAACAGAGTTCAAATGATCATTTTAAAACAAATTAAATCTGTGGGCAGAACGGACACGAAAAGAGGTAGAGGACCAGAAGATGTGTCAGGACACAATCACAAAGAGTCTCAGAATGCATTACCCAGCTCCTCAAGGAATTTGTGATGTGATCACAACAATTGATGCAAATTCAACCAATCTCTGTGAATTCTGCGCGACTTTGCAATTTTGTCCAATCACCGCAACTTTTCCGCAATTTTGGACATCATCCCATGAGTTCCACCAATCATAGCAGTACCAAACGTAGTGCATGTACATCACCAAATTCACTTCCTTGTCTCTCATTTACCAACAAACATTAGTGCTGAAGACCGTGAGAAACAGTTGCCTGATGTTCTTCACTGTAAGCTGTTTTGCACCCGTGCAATACTGTGGTGGAATACAAACGAAAATCATCGACTGACAAACACTTTTCTACCACCAAACATATCAGGAGAACGTCTGAAAGGAGTGGACCACAGACCAGACAAATCACCGTGATGGAAGCTGTTGATCCAGATCTGTTTGAGCTCTGAAAGAATGAAGGTGAGTTAGATTAATTACTCCACCAAGGAAAGCGGCGGAGTTATGTGACGATCGCCGTACCTGAATCCGTCTGTTAGCAACATTACTCAAAAACAGACAAACGGATTTGGATGAAACTTTCAGGGAAGGTCAGAAATGACACAATGACCAAGTGATTAGATTTTGGCAGTGATGCAGCATGTAGTCTGGATCCATGGATTTGTTAAAGATTTCCCCATTGAGACAGCAGAACGGTAACCACGACAAGTGAAGGCTACGTCAGCTGCCTGCTGATGATCACATGACTGTGATCCTACTACAAATCCACCGCTGAGGACTTATCAGGATTTATCCTTCAGAAAAGATACAAGGAACGACTGATTAAATTGTGGGGGTGTTTCTGAGTCCCATCAATTCCCACCACCCGCTACATATTTAGGTCACGTGATTCGGTATTGAGGTGGAAACTAAGTCCCGAATCAGGGCCAGAGTTTACGCCTTGACCGGATTCAAATGTCTAAAAAGCTTCTTTAAAGATCTTCAATAAATCACCAGGAGAAGTCAGCATTCATATGCAGCAGGATTAAGTGTCGACAGAAAATCCAGGAGTAGCTCTTAGTAGTGATTAACACCCCAAGAAGAACCAGAAATACTAAGCTGTGCTTCGTCTTTATGCTGTCAGAGTGGTCATTTGTCCACACCTATAGGGTGTATTATTGGATGGACAGCTCTGCCATTGTTATTCTTTTCTAAATCTATTGGTCAAATCTTGACATCAGGTCATCATATTTCACCACTAGATCACTCCCTACAGAGGGCATCAGGTAATCATTCATGTTTTACAGAGAACTTTATTCTTCAGTTTAATAGCATTTGCCATGATTATATCATCTTTAACTTTTAGTATATTGCACCCAAAAATATCACACGACAGGATCCATATATAACACTACACATGCATAACACACGCATGTGCTCAACGTAAGGTCATTTAGTTTGTGGGTACATCTATATTACTTGGACACATTCTATATTGCTGTGATTTCTAATCATCAATGACTAATAAACAAATGCTGCATTTCTGACAATGCCATATGGGGGAATGAGCAGCCATGGAGGAGGACTGAGCTCTCTGAGGGCTTTTGTAGTTCTTCTGTTGTACTGAATTGCTTTTTTTCTTTTGTCAATGAATGAAATAAAACTAACAAACGAGCTAGCTAACTAACTAAAACTAATTAAGTAGCTAACTAGCTAATTAACTAAAACTAATTAAAAACTAAACTAACCAACTAACGAGGTAACACAAATATTAACTAGCTAACTAAAACTACTTAAAACTAGCTAACTAACAAAAATACTAACTAGTTAACTAAAACTAACAAAAACTAACTAGCTAACCAAAATTAACTAAAGCTAACTAGCAAACCAACCAGCTAACTAAAACTAACAAACCAACTACCTAAAACTAACTAGGTAACTAAAACTAACTAGCTAACTAACTAACTAAAATTAACTGACTAACTAAAGCTAACTAGCGAACTTATTACCTAGCTGACTAACTAACTAAAACTAACTAGCTAGCTAACTAAACCTGACTAACTAAAGCTAACTTACTAACCAGCTAACTAACAGTTCAGTCACAATGCCAGCTGCAGAGACTTTATGGTAAAATGACATTAAATGAGTTGAACTGGTCCTTTAGAACTAATTAAACTGGTAAGCAAACGGCTAAACTGGTTCACGTTGAACCCAAAGGAGCTAAAACTCTGAAGACATGAGGATGGTTGTTTTTCTGGACTAAAAGCAGCTTTTACCAGAGGATCACTGCTGCGCAACACCGGAAGTGACGGCGGACTGGCGCGTCTCCGTCAGCTTGACGCCACTGGCCTGGACCGGCTGGGACCGGACCGTCGGGTCGGACCTCCTGCCGCCGGTTCGTGTGAGCGGCGGATCCGATGATCGCAGCGACTCGTTCGGGAAAACATTCCGCCGCAAACCGCCGCCAGCTGTCGATCAGCTAGCCGGACATGCTAGCTCCAGTACCTGTCAGTGTGCCGGAAATCCACCGTCCGCCTGCCGTACTCCTCCCCGGATGGTTCCCCGGCAGCAGCGACGTGAAAGCGGCTGGCCGGAGAGCCCCGACACGGCTCCTGAACAGTCCGAGAAAAGCCGACATGTTGCACCTGTTAGCACCAAGCTACAAGAACGGAAACAGCCGTGCAGCGTTTCACAATAAAAGCTCATCACCTCAGTGTTTTCTTTAAAAAAAAAAGGAAAAAAGAAAACGAACTATATTAATCTACATGTTACCTGCAAAACAACTTTCAGTCATGGAGTAATAAATAATGTCATGTAAAATCCGTGTTTTTATAAACAGTCATTTGTTCTTTTATAATGAAATTACACTGTTTTAGTGCGTTTAATTCAGAAAAAAACATGATTATTTTCCAGGTATGTTAAATTATTTGATTAAAAATACAAATATTAAGGGCTTAAACGTGGTAAACAATGTTTGTACCCGTTATTTTACAGATTTTCCGTTTAGTTAAATTGCAAATAACATCGAGTGAATTCATGTAAGAAAAATAAACATGTTTACATGTTGACTGTAAAAAACAGTAAGAGGCAGAAACTGTCAATAACGTCCCATCAGGAGCCTGTATTTTTAGAATGATTAATCTGTTCTTTAAAGGTGCTTCCAGGATGTTGGGTAGAATATACCATCAGACCAACCTCCAAGGTCTACAGTAGTGAATTTTAGGTGGAATATACCATTAAACTCACCTTTTAGGTCTACATTGGAGGATTTTAGGTGGATTTTTCTTCCAAACCATCTTTTAGTCTACATTTAAAGATGTTTAGGATGGTATATTCTTCCAAACTAACTTCTGAGATCTACATTTCAGGTGGAATATTCCTCCATACTAACTTTTTTGGTCTACATTGAAGGATTTTTTCTAAACCACCCTTTCGGATCTATATTTGAGGTTTTAGGTGGAATATTCCTTTTAACCAGCCCCTCAGGTCTCTGAGGATTTTGGATGGAATACTCGGTTAAAGCAACATTTTAGGTGCATGTCCAAGGATTTTTGGTGGAATGTTCCTTTAAGGTGGATGTTTGAGGACCTTGTAGGTGGAATACTTCCTGAAATCAACCTTTTAGGTCAACATTCAAAGATTTAAGGTGGAATATTCCTTTAAACCAACCTAAATTTCATGTTTTGATCATTATCAAGTGAGAAACCTCAATCCAGAATCCTCATAATGATGTTTGAGATTTATGCTGCTGTTATTTGTTTAGTCCAGACTAAATGACAGAAATCCACAACTGTAATTTTATTTCAGGACTCGGTTATTAAATGTCAAAACAATCCATGAGACTTTGTGATTTTTCTGCTCACATGTTGTGTTGTCCCGCGACCCTAGTGAGGATTAAGCGGTGTATAGAGAATGGATGGATGGATGGATGTTGTGTTGTTGTAAACTTCCTCTTTCTAATAAATATCCTCCTAACCTCCTGGAAACCAGCGTTTGTCCTGTTTTTGTGTTGCTCCTCTGTGACCCTAGACAGCCGGGTCCTAATGTTTTTGGAGCAACACACCATACTGTGACGTTTTTACAATGATGGTTCTACTATGGAACCAGTTTGACATGTTCAGGTGTTCTTTGTGTGAAAACTCAGAGATTTCAGGGATCAGAAGGTGGTTTTCAACTTTCTTTGTTAACTTTCTGCTTCAACTTTAAACTAAATTTCCTTCACTAACCCCACCCTCTGGACTTCCAGGAAGCTGTGTTCCTATTGGCTGTCCAGGTGGCTGCTTGGTGTTATCAGGAACACCTGAGCAGCTCAGTGTCTTCCTGCTTTGTTTAGCTGCAGACAAACATTTCCTCTGCTTCACCACTGAACCGGGTTTGGCTCCGTTGCTTTAGTTTGTTCTTTAGGCGTTGGCTTGCAGCTTCCAGCAGTAAAATCATCTTTAATGTGTTTCTTGGTGTGTTTTAGGGCTTTGTACTGGATAGTTGTCTTGGTAAATGTGGTGCTTTAGCCACAGTTGGCACATGGTGCTGTGTGTGTGCAGTGATTAGTGGATTTGGTGCAGCTGTGTTGTCTTTATCTTGGCTGTAGTGAGTCTTCAGAGGTTTTTGGTCAGACACATTCTGTATTCTTGTTGGTGAACCAGCGTTGGTTGTCCAGAAGGTAAGAGTTCCTGTCCTGATTCTCTGTTCTCAGAGGTTCTCTGGTAGGCTGCAGGAGACTTTAGCGTTTGGGTTGTGTTAGTTTGGTTTTTGTACGGTTTCATTTGGACGACTATCTTGAGGCTCCTCCATGTGGTTTAGTGAGGTTTTCTGGAACAGTTCTACAAAGCAACCTGCAGCAGAAGAGACTTTGAGAGTTTTTAGGAAGTTCTGGAGACCAGACTTTAGAGCAGCAGAAACATTTGTCAGCAGTTTGAGCAGGAGAAGGTGAGCTTCAGAGTAGAAATGAGATGGAAACCTTCTTGACCCGTGTGGTGAGGTCCTGTACCAAGAGTTTGAGCAGGTTGTGAAGAGTCTGTAGTTCTTTGGTCTAAAAGCACAAGAAGAGTCGACTCATTAAAGGAGAAAACAGGAGATATTGTTGGTTCTTCTGTCGCTCTGCAGTTTCCAGTTTCCTTAGACTGAATATCAAGTTTCTATGTTAAATGATTTCCCATGTGAGCCCAAGAAGACTTCAATAAACTCCCTCCATCCCCTGAACACAACACATTTTATTACCATGTTAAATCTTTTTTTAAAATTTTTTTTATGTTCTTGAGTTTTAATCATAGTTTTAGCATTTTTTTCTCTTTGCTTGTTTAGTTTTGTCATCTGTGTGAAAGCTGCTAAACAAATAAAGTTGAATTGATAAACTGAATAATTGACTAACTCATGATTGTGACAACAGAAGTCTTTTCATTGTGATTTAAGGGTTTGTTTCATTTTTAAGGTTGGGGTTAAAATCTTGACATAAAAAGATGAAACAAATAAACTAAATAACAAAAAGCAATTAAATCAAAGGAAAAAAGCATTTAATACAATAAAACTTTTTAAAAAATGTTTTTGTTTAAAAGTATTTTTTTAAATGTTTAATATTATTCTTGTTTAAAAAGTATATTTTTTTAAATGTTTAATATTATTCTTATTTAAAATAGTGGTTTTGTTAAATTTTTGATATTATTCAAAAATTAATTAATTATTAATGTCAGTTAATTATATTTAATGTTAAGTTCATTAAACTGCCAAAATATTGAATGAGAAAATTAATCACGATACAAAACATGTAAGTATGAAATTAAACAAAATTTTTAAAATACAATTATTACAAATTACAGAGAGAATATTTCAGATAGTTAAACATTTTAAAAGAAACCACTTTTTAAACAAGGATAATGTTGAACATTTTAAAAAAAGTACTTTTGAAACAAGAATAATATTAAACATTTAAAAGAAAATAATGTTAAAGTAAGAATAATATTAAACATTTTAAAAAATACTTTTTAAACAAGAATAATATTAAACATTTAAAAGAAAATACTTTTTAAACAAGAATAATATTAAACATTTAACAAAACCCTCTTTAAGTAAGAATAATATTAAACATTAAAAAAATACTTTTTAAACAAGAATAATATTAAACATTTAAAAGAAAATACTTTTTAAACAAGAATAATATTAAACACTGAACAAAACAACTTTTTAAATGAGAACAATATTAAACATTAAAAAAATACAGAAGATTAAATTACATTATTAAACCTTTATAAAGACAAAACATTTAATTAAAAAATTCAATGTTTAATTACAAAATTACATCTTAAAGACAATACAACTTTAAATAGGAATCAAACAGAAAATACAATGAAGCATTTAAAAAGAAAATTAAACATTAAAAAGTGCTAAAACATTCAAAAAGAAAAATCTTAAAGATTTAGTCGAAAAATTAAACATTAGGAAAGAAAAAAATAATTCAAACAAGCCGATAAAACATTTGAAAAAACAACAATTAAACATTAAAAAGACAAAACATTTGGAAATCAAATCAGACATTAGAACAGAATAAAAGGTGAGAAAAGAGCAAAACTAAACATTTAAGAAGAATCAAACTAAAGACAAAACATTTGAAAAGTCACCAGTTAGACTTTAGAAGATCAAATTAAACAGAAGAGACAATAAAACGATGAAAAAGAGCAAAAACAGATCAAGGTCTTAAAGTGTTTTCTAGTCTGAAATGAAAACATCAAGTTGTTTCTTCAAACATTTCCTCTTTCTATGTTCTTGGTTTGATTGTGGACAGATTTACTAAGAACTCATTTCAGAAAACTGCTTTCCAGATAAAGTCTACTAGTAGTTGAAGGCATTTATCAAACTAATGTTACCTTCTGATCTCCACAAACTTTACTGTTCAGTGAAGAGAATCAAAGTTTGTTGATAATTTCTAAAAAACCCACAGGTGAAGGTCTGTGAAGAACTCAGATGGATGATCTAAATGTGAAATCAAGACTCATGGTCACAAGTTTTAAGGCTTCTGTTAACCACAAAGTTCAAACTAACTAAGTACTGAGAAACTTTTAAGATTTCAGTCCTCAGACTGTCTAAAGCTTCAAACTAACAGAGAAGTACTCAGGAACTTAGAAGATATCAGTCCTTGGACTGTCTGAAGGTTCAAACTAACAGAGAACTACTCAAGAACTTTTAGGTTTTCAGCCCTCAGACTGTCTGAAGGTTCAAACCAACAGAGAACTACTCAAGAACTTCTAAGATTTCAGTCCTCAGACTGTCTAAAGGTTCAAACTAACAGAGAAGTACTCAGGAACTTAGAAGATTTCAGTCCTCAGACTGTCTGAAGGTTCAAACCAACAGAGAACTACTGTGGGACTTAGAAAATTTCAGCCCTCAGACTGTGTGAAAGCTCAGGTCCTGAGGACTCGGGAGGTGTGGAGGCTTTGGAAAGTCTTGGAACTGAGGCTTCAACCCTCCAGCACAAAGGCTGAAGTCCAACCTCCTGAGAAAAACGGTCAAGTTGAAAATTATTTCTTTATATTTCTTATTTCCTTGGTTGCACTAATAACAACAATCAATGGTTTTTTATGAAGAGACCCAGCGATTTTTAAAATATTGACCTCGACCAAACGGTTGAGAAAAATTATTTTACCCTTTTAAAATTTTTTTTTTTTTTTTTACATTTCAAATGACACATTTGTGTTCAGCAACTCCTTAGGCACCATATGCCAAAAGTATTACTTTACCTTTGAAAATCACAGCAAACAGAGGCCTCATGTGAGGAGTGATTTTGCTCGTGCTAACTTCCTGTGAGTAGACTAACTTGCTCTGCAATGTTGTTTCAAAACACATTGACATCTACTGGACTTTTTTTGCATGATGTACCTTAGAGTGGTACCTAATGAGGGGTAGAGATGTCTGGAACAGGTGCACTTTAGTAAAACATATTTTTCAAGAAGATTTAGTGTTGAAAAATCACATTTTTTTCGACATAGTATAGTAAGGCGTTTTTTTGCGCCAAAATTTATGATGATTTTTTTTTCAAAGAAAACCTTTCTACTGTTTTATCACGGCCTCCTTTACATTCTTTCATCATATGGCATGTTTTTAAAACATTTTTGAATAATCGCATTTTTTTTTCGACATAGTATAGCAAGGCGTTTTTTGCGCCAAAATTTATGATGATTTTTTTTTCAAAGAAAACCTTTCTACTGTTTTTCACGGCCTCCTTTACATTCTTTCATCATATGGCATGTTTTTAAAACATTTTTGAATAATCGCATTTTTTTTTTCGACATAGTATAGTAAGGCGTTTTTTGCGCCAAAATTTATGATGATTTTTTTTTCAAAGGAAACCTTTCTGGAGTGTTTTTCACGCCCTCCTTTACATTATTTCATCATATGGCATGTTTTTACAACATGTTTGAAATATCGCATTTTTTTTCGACATAGTATAGTAAGGCGTTTTTTTGCGCCAAAATTCATGATTATTTTCTCTTCAAAGAAAACCTTTCTGCAGTGTTTTTCACGCTCTCCTTTACATCATTTCATCATACGGCACGTTTCTGCAACATGTTCGAAAAATCGCATTTTTTTTCGACATAGTATAGTAAGGCGTTTTTTTGGCGCCAAAATTCATGATGATTTTTTTTGCACAGAAAACCTTTCTGCAGTGTTTTTCCACACTCTCCTTTACATCATTTCATCATACGGCGCATTTCTGCAACATGTTCGAAAAGTCAGATTTTGTTTCGACATAGTATAGTAAGGCGTTTTTTTGGCGCCAAAATTCATGATGATTTTTTTTGCACAGAAAACCTTTCTGCAGTGTTTTTCACGCTCTCCTTTACATCATTTCATCATACGGCGCGTTTCTGCAACATGTTCGAAAAGTCAGATTTTTTTTCGACATAGTATAGTAAGGCGTTTTTTTGGCGCCAAAATTCACGATGATTTTTTTTTGCACAGAAAACCTTTCTGCAGTGTTTTTCACGCTCTCCTTTACATCATTTCATCATACGGCACGTTTCTGCAACATGTTCGAAAAATCGCATTTTTTTTCGACATAGTATAGTAAGGCGTTTTTTTGGCGCCAAAATTCATGATGATATTTTTTGCACAGAAAACCTTTCTGCAGTGTTTTTGACGCTCTCCTTTACATCATTTCATCATACGGCACGTTTCTGCAACATGTTTGAAAAATCGCATTTTTTTTCGACATAGTATAGTAAGGCGTTTTTTTGGCGCCAAAATTCATGATGATTTGTTTTGCACAGAAAACCTTTCTGCAGTGTTTTTCACGCTCTCCTTTACATCATTTCATCATACGGCACATTTCTGCAACATGTTCGAAAAGTCAGATTTTTTTTCGACATAGTATAGTGAGGCGTTTTTTTGGCGCCAAAATTCATGATGAGTTTTTTTGCACAGAAAACCTTTCTGCAGTGTTTTTCACGCTCTCCTTTACATCATTTCATCATACGGCGCGTTTCTGCAACATGTTCGAAAAGTCAGATTTTTTTTCGACATAGTATAGTAAGGCGTTTTTTTGGCGCCAAAATTCACGATGATTTTTTTTGCACAGAAAACCTTTCTGCAGTGTTTTTCACGCTCTCCTTTACATCATTTCATCATACGGCACGTTTCTGCAACATGTTCGAAAAATCGCATTTTTTTTCGACATAGTATAGTAAGGCGTTTTTTTGGCGCCAAAATTCATGATGATATTTTTTGCACAGAAAACCTTTCTGCAGTGTTTTTGACGCTCTCCTTTACATCATTTCATCATACGGCACGTTTCTGCAACATGTTTGAAAAATCGCATTTTTTTTCGACATAGTATAGTAAGGCGTTTTTTTGGCGCCAAAATTCATGATGATTTGTTTTGCACAGAAAACCTTTCTGCAGTGTTTTTCACGCTCTCCTTTACATCATTTCATCATACGGCACATTTCTGCAACATGTTCGAAAAGTCAGATTTTTTTTCGACATAGTATAGTGAGGCGTTTTTTTGGCGCCAAAATTCATGATGAGTTTTTTTGCACAGAAAACCTTTCTGCAGTGTTTTTCACGCTCTCCTTTACATCATTTCATCATACGGCGCGTTTCTGCAACATGTTCGAAAAGTCAGATTTTTTTTCGACATAGTATAGTAAGGCGTTTTTTTGGCGCCAAAATTCATGATGATATTTTTTGCACAGAAAACCTTTCTGCAGTGTTTTTCACGCTCTCCTTTACATCATTTCATCATACGGCGCGTTTCTGCAACATGTTTGAAAAGTCAGATTTTTTTTCGACATAGTATAGTAAGGCGTTTTTTTGGCGCCAAAATTCATGATGATTTTTTTTGCACAGAAAACCTTTCTGCAGTGTTTTTCACGCTCTCCTTTACATCTTTTCATCATACGGCGCGTTTCTGCAACATGTTCGAAAAATCGCATTTTTTTTCGACATAGTATAGTAAGGCGTTTTTTTGGCGCCAAAATTCATGATGATTTTTTTTGCACAGAAAACCTTTCTGCAGTGTTTTTCCACACTCTCCTTTACATCATTTCATCATACGGCGCATTTCTGCAACATGTTCGAAAAGTCAGATTTTGTTTCGACATAGTATAGTAAGGCGTTTTTTTGGCGCCAAAATTCATGATGATTTTTTTTGCACAGAAAACCTTCCTGCAGTGTTTTTCACGTTCTCCTTTACATCATTTCATCATATGGCACGTTTCTGCAACATGTTCGAAAAGTCAGATTTTTTTTCGACATAGTATAGTAAGGCGTTTTTTTGGCGCCAAAATTCATGATGATTTTTTTTGCACAGAAAACCTTTCTGCAGTGTTTTTCACGCTCTCCTTTACATCATTTCATCATGCGGCACGTTTCTGCAACATGTTCGAAAAATCGCATTTTTTTTCGACATAGTATAGTAAGGCGTTTTTTTGGCGCCAAAATTCATGATGATTTTTTTTGCAGAGAAAACCTTTCTGCAGTGTTTTTGACGCTCTCCTTTACATCATTTCATCATACGGCACGTTTCTGCAACATGTTTCAAAAATCGCATTTTTTTTCGACATAGTATAGTAAGGCATTTTTTTGGTGCCAAAATTCATGATGATTTCTTTTGCACAGAAAACCTTTCTGCAGTGTTTTTCACGCTCTCCTTTACATCATTTCATCATACGGCACGTTTCTGCAACATGTTCGAAAAGTCAGATTTTTTTTCGACATAGTATAGTAAGGCGTTTTTTTGGCGCCAAAATTCATGATGATTTTTATTGCACAGAAAACCTTTCTGCAGTGTTTTTCACGCTCTCCTTTACATCATTTCATGATACGGCGCGTTTCTGCAACATGTTCGAAAAGTCAGATTTTTTTTTTCGACATAGTATAGTAAGGCGTTTTTTTGGCGGCAAAATTCATGATGATTTTTTTTGCACAGAAAACCTTTCTGCAGTGTTTTTCACGCTCTCCTTTACATCATTTCATCATACGGCGCGTTTCTGCAACATGTTCGAAAAGTCAGATTTTTTTTCGACATAGTATAGTAAGGCGTTTTTTTGGCGCCAAAATTCATGATGATTTTTTTTGCACAGAAAACCTTTCTGCAGTGTTTTTCACGCTCTCCTTTACATCATTTCATCATACGGCGCGTTTCTGCAACATGTTCGAAAAGTCAGATTTTGTTTCGACATAGTATAGTAAGGCGTTTTTTTGGCGCGAAAATTCATGATGATTTTTTTTGCACAGAAAACCTTTCTGCAGTGTTTATCACGCTCTCCTTTACATCATTTCATCATACGGCACGTTTCTGCAACATGTTCGAAAAGTCAGATTTTGTTTCGACATAGTATAGTAAGGCGTTTTTTTGGCGCCAAAATTCATGATGATTTTTTTTGCACAGAAAACCTTTCTGCAGTGTTTTTCACGCTCTCCTTTACATCATTTCATCATACGGCGCGTTTCTGCAACATGTTCGAAAAGTCAGATTTTGTTTCGACATAGTATAGTAAGGCGTTTTTTTGGCGCGAAAATTCATGATGATTTTTTTTGCACAGAAAACCTTTCTGCAGTGTTTATCACGCTCTCCTTTACATCATTTCATCATACGGCACGTTTCTGCAACATGTTCGAAAAGTCAGATTTTGTTTCGACATAGTATAGTAAGGCGTTTTTTTGGCGCCAAAATTCATGATGATTTTTTTTGCACAGAAAACCTTTCTGCAGTGTTTTTCACGCTCTCCTTTACATCATTTCATCATACGGCACGTTTCTGCAACATGTTCGAAAAGTCAGATTTTTTTTCGACATAGTATAGTAAGGCGTTTTTTTGGCGCCAAAATTCATGATGATTTTTTTTGCACAGAAAACCTTTCTGCAGTGTTTTTCATGCTCTCCTTTACATCATTTCATCATACGGCGCGTTTCTGCAACATGTTCGAAAAGTCAGATTTTTTTTCGACATAGTATAGTAAGGCGTTTTTTTGGCGCCAAAATTCATGATGATTTTTTTTGCACAGAAAACCTTTCTGCAGTGTTTTTCACGCTCTCCTTTACATCATTTCATCATACGGCGCGTTTCTGCAACATGTTCGAAAAGTCAGATTTTGTTTCGACATAGTATAGTAAGGCGTTTTTTTGGCGCCAAAATTCATGATTTTTTTTGTACAGAAAACCTTTCTGCAGTGTTTTTCACGCTCTCCTTTACATCATTTCATCATACGGCGCGTTTCTGCAACATGTTCGAAAAGTCAGATTTTTTTTCGACATAGTATAGTAAGGCGTTTTTTTGGCGCCAAAATTCATGATGATTTTTTTTGCACAGAAAACCTTTCTGCAGTGTTTTTCACGCTCTCCTTTACATCATTTCATCATACGGCACGTTTCTGCAACATGTTCGAAAAGTCAGACTTTTTTTCGACATAGTATAGTAAGGCGTTTTTTTGGCGCCAAAATTCATGATGATTTTTTTTGCACAGAAAACCTTTCTGCAGTGTTTTTCACGCTCTCCTTTACATCATTTCATCATACGGCGCGTTTCTGCAACATGTTCGAAAAGTCAGATTTTTTTTCGACATAGTATAGTAAGGCGTTTTTTTGGCGCCAAAATTCATGATGATTTTTTTTGCACAGAAAACCTTTCTGCAGTGTTTTTCACGCTCTCCTTTACATCATTTCATCATACGGCACGTTTCTGCAACATGTTCGAAAACTCACATTTTTTTTTCGACATAGTATAGTAAGGCGTTTTTTTGGCGCCAAAATTCATGATGATTTTTTTTGCACAGAAAACCTTTCTGCAGTGTTTTTCACGCTCTCCTTTACATCATTTCATCATACGGCGCGTTTCTGCAACATGTTCGAAAAGTCAGATTTTTTTTCGACATAGTATAGTAAGGCGTTTTTTTGGCGCCAAAATTCATGATGATTTTTTTTGCACAGAAAACCTTTCTGCAGTGTTTTTCACGCTCTCCTTTACATCATTTCATCATACGGCGCGTTTCTGCAACATGTTCGAAAAGTCAGATTTTTTTTCGACATAGTATAGTAAGGCGTTTTTTTGGCGCCAAAATTCATGATGATTTTTTTTGCACAGAAAACCTTTCTGCAGTGTTTTTCACGCTCTCCTTTACATCATTTCATCATACGGCACGTTTCTGCAACATGTTCGAAAAGTCGCATTTTTTTCGACATAGTATAGTAAGGCGTTTTTTTGGCGCCAAAATTCATGATGATTTTTTTTGCACAGAAAACCTTTCTGCAGTGTTTTTCACGCTCTCCTTTACATCATTTCATCATACGGCGCGTTTCTGCAACATGTTCGAAAAGTCAGATTTTTTTTCGACATAGTATAGTAAGGCGTTTTTTTGGCGCCAAAATTCATGATGATTTTTTTTGCACAGAAAACCTTTCTGCAGTGTTTTTCACGCTCTCCTTTACATCTTTTCATCATACGGCGCGTTTCTGCAACATGTTCGAAAAGTCAGATTTTTTTTTCGACATAGTATAGTAAGGCGTTTTTTTGGCGCCAAAATTCATGATGATTTTTTTTGCACAGAAAACCTTTCTGCAGTGTTTTTCACGCTCTCCTTTACATCATTTCATCATACGGCGCGTTTCTGCAACATGTTCGAAAAGTCAGATTTTTTTTTCGACATAGTATAGTAAGGCGTTTTTTTGGCGCCAAAATTCATGATGATTTTTTTTGCACAGAAAACCTTTCTGCAGTGTTTTTCACGCTCTCCTTTACATCATTTCATCATACGGCGCGTTTCTGCAACATGTTCGAAAAGTCAGATTTTTTTTTCGACATAGTATAGTAAGGCGTTTTTTTGGCGCCAAAATTCATGATGATTTTTTTTGCACAGAAAACCTTTCTGCAGTGTTTTTCACGCTCTCCTTTACATCATTTCATCATACGGCGCGTTTCTGCAACATGTTCGAAAAGTCAGATTTTTTTTTCGACATAGTATAGTAAGGCGTTTTTTTGGCGCCAAAATTCATGATGATTTTTTTTGCACAGAAAACCTTTCTGCAGTGTTTTTCACGCTCTCCTTTACATCATTTCATCATACGGCGCGTTTCTGCAACATGTTCGAAAAGTCAGATTTTGTTTCGACATAGTATAGTAAGGCGTTTTTTTGGCGCGAAAATTCATGATGATTTTTTTTGCACAGAAAACCTTTCTGCAGTGTTTATCACGCTCTCCTTTACATCATTTCATCATACGGCACGTTTCTGCAACATGTTCGAAAAGTCAGATTTTGTTTCGACATAGTATAGTAAGGCGTTTTTTTGGCGCCAAAATTCATGATGATTTTTTTTGCACAGAAAACCTTTCTGCAGTGTTTTTCACGCTCTCCTTTACATCATTTCATCATACGGCGCGTTTCTGCAACATGTTCGAAAAGTCAGATTTTGTTTCGACATAGTATAGTAAGGCGTTTTTTTGGCGCGAAAATTCATGATGATTTTTTTTGCACAGAAAACCTTTCTGCAGTGTTTTTCACGCTCTCCTTTACATCATTTCATCATACGGCACGTTTCTGCAACATGTTCGAAAAGTCAGATTTTGTTTCGACATAGTATAGTAAGGCGTTTTTTTGGCGCCAAAATTCATGATGATTTTTTTTGCACAGAAAACCTTTCTGCAGTGTTTTTCACGCTCTCCTTTACATCATTTCATCATACGGTACGTTTCTGCAACATGTTCGAAAAGTCAGATTTTTTTTCGACATAGTATAGTAAGGCGTTTTTTTGGCGCCAAAATTCATGATGATTTTTTTTGCACAGAAAACCTTTCTGCAGTGTTTTTCACGCTCTCCTTTACATCATTTCATCATACGGCGCGTTTCTGCAACATGTTCGAAAAGTCAGATTTTTTTTCGACATAGTATAGTAAGGCGTTTTTTTGGCGCCAAAATTCATGATGATTTTTTTTGCACAGAAAACCTTTCTGCAGTGTTTTTCACGCTCTCCTTTACATCATTTCATCATACGGCGCGTTTCTGCAACATGTTCGAAAAGTCAGATTTTTTTTCGACATAGTATAGTAAGGCGTTTTTTTGGCGCCAAAATTCATGATGATTTTTTTTGCACAGAAAACCTTTCTGCAGTGTTTTTCACGCTCTCCTTTACATCATTTCATCATACGGCGCGTTTCTGCAACATGTTCGAAAAGTCAGATTTTTTTTCGACATAGTATAGTAAGGCGTTTTTTTGGCGCCAAAATTCATGATGATTTTTTTTGCACAGAAAACCTTTCTGCAGTGTTTTTCACGCTCTCCTTTACATCATTTCATCATACGGCACGTTTCTGCAACATGTTTCAAAAATCGCATTTTTTTTCGACATAGTATAGTAAGGCGTTTTTTTGGCGCCAAAATTCATGATGATTTTTTTTGCACAGAAAACCTTTCTGCAGTGTTTTTCACGCTCTCCTTTACATCATTTCATCATACGGCACGTTTCTGCAACATGTTCGAAAAGTCAGACTTTTTATCGACATAGTATAGTAAGGCGTTTTTTTGGCACCAAAATTCATGATGATTTTTTTTGCACAGAAAACCTTTCTGCAGTGTTTTTCATGCTCTCCTTTACATCATTTCATCATACGGCGCGTTTCTGCAACATGTTCGAAAAGTCAGATTTTTTTTCGACATAGTATAGTAAGGCGTTTTTTTGGCGCCAAAATTCATGATGATTTTTTTTGCACAGAAAACCTTTCTGCAGTGTTTTTCACACTCTCCTTTACATCATTTCATCATACGGCACGTTTCTGCAACATGTTCGAAAACTCACATTTTTTTTTCGACATAGTATAGTAAGGCGTTTTTTTGGCGCCAAAATTCATGATGATTTTTTTTGCACAGAAAACCTTTCTGCAGTGTTTTTCACGCTCTCCTTTACATCATTTCATCATACGGCGCGTTTCTGCAACATGTTCGAAAAGTCAGATTTTTTTTCGACATAGTATAGTAAGGCGTTTTTTTGGCGCCAAAATTCATGATGATTTTTTTTGCACAGAAAACCTTTCTGCAGTGTTTTTCACGCTCTCCTTTACATCATTTCATCATACGGCGCGTTTCTGCAACATGTTTGAAAAGTCAGATTTTTTTTCGACATAGTATAGTAAGGCGTTTTTTTGGCGCCAAAATTCATGATGATTTTTTTTGCACAGAAAACCTTTCTGCAGTGTTTTTCACGCTCTCCTTTACATCTTTTCATCATACGGCGCGTTTCTGCAACATGTTCGAAAAATCGCATTTTTTTCGACATAGTATAGTAAGGCGTTTTTTTGGCGCCAAAATTCATGATGATTTTTTTTGCACAGAAAACCTTTCTGCAGTGTTTTTCACGCTCTCCTTTACATCATTTCATCATACGGCGCGTTTCTGCAACATGTTCGAAAAGTCAGATTTTTTTTCGACATAGTATAGTAAGGCGTTTTTTTGGCGCCAAAATTCATGATGATTTTTTTTGCACAGAAAACCTTTCTGCAGTGTTTTTCACGCTCTCCTTTACATCTTTTCATCATACGGCGCGTTTCTGCAACATGTTCGAAAAGTCAGATTTTTTTTCGACATAGTATAGTAAGGCGTTTTTTTGGCGCCAAAATTCATGATGATTTTTTTTGCACAGAAAACCTTTCTGCAGTGTTTTTCACACTCTCCTTTACATCATTTCATCATACGGCACGTTTCTGCAACATGTTCGAAAACTCAGATTTTTTTTTCGACATAGTATAGTAAGGCGTTTTTTTGGCGCCAAAATTCATGATGATTTTTTTTGCACAGAAAACCTTTCTGCAGTGTTTTTCACGCTCTCCTTTACATCATTTCATCATACGGCGCGTTTCTGCAACATGTTCGAAAAGTCAGATTTTTTTTCGACATAGTATAGTAAGGCGTTTTTTTGGCGCCAAAATTCATGATGATTTTTTTTGCACAGAAAACCTTTCTGCAGTGTTTTTCACGCTCTCCTTTACATCATTTCATCATACGGCGCGTTTCTGCAGCATGTTCGAAAAGTCAGATTTTTTTTCGACATAGTATAGTAAGGCGTTTTTTTGGCGCCAAAATTCATGATGATTTTTTTTGCACAGAAAACCTTTCTGCAGTGTTTTTCACGCTCTCCTTTACATCATTTCATCATACGGCGCGTTTCTGCAACATGTTTGAAAAGTCAGATTTTTTTTCGACATAGTATAGTAAGGCGTTTTTTTGGCGCCAAAATTCATGATGATTTTTTTTGCACAGAAAACCTTTCTGCAGTGTTTTTCATGCTCTCCTTTACATTATTTCATCATACGGCGCGTTTCTGCAACATGTTCGAAAAATCGCATTTTTTTTCGACATAGTATAGTAAGGCGTTTTTTTGGCGCCAAAATTCATGATGATTTTTTTTGCACAGAAAACCTTTCTGCAGTGTTTTTCACGCTCTCCTTTACATCATTTCATCATACGGCGCGTTTCTGCAGCATGTTCGAAAAGTCAGATTTTTTTTCGACATAGTATAGTAAGGCGTTTTTTTGGCGCCAAAATTCATGATGATTTTTTTTGCACAGAAAACCTTTCTGCAGTGTTTTTCACGCTCTCCTTTACATCTTTTCATCATACGGCGCGTTTCTGCAACATGTTCGAAAAATCGCATTTTTTTTCGACATAGTATAGTAAGGCGTTTTTTTGGCGCCAAAATTCATGATGATTTTTTTTGCACAGAAAACCTTTCTGCAGTGTTTTTCACGCTCTCCTTTACATCATTTCATCATACGGCGCGTTTCTGCAACATGTTCGAAAAGTCAGATTTTTTTCGACATAGTATAGTAAGGCCTTTTTTTGGCGCCAAAATTCATGATTGTCAAAGAGGAGCGCTATTAAGCGGCTCACTCTCCAACCAGGAACCGCTCGCTGTGAAAAACAACACGGAGGCTTCTCTGTACTTGCAGCAAGGGTAACCCACTCAGTGCAACAACACGTCTGTGTAAGTTACAAAGAGGTGGTCCCTGTCATACTTTATTTATACAGGTGGGGTTACAGGATAATGATATGCAAGTAAATGGGAGTGAATAAAGTTGAATGTGGGTGTGAGTGAAGAGAGGTGGTCCATGAGAGAAGCAGAAATAAGAAAAGGTATAATGAGTGTGGTAAATGCATAGCTTATACATGAAAACATCGTATGTTACAATCAGGGTTAACACAGTTCACAGCACAACTATTAATGATAATATAAAAAACCTAACAATGATGATTTTTTTTGCACAGAAAACCTTTCTGCAGTGTTTTTCACGCTCTCCTTTACATCATTTCATCATACGGCGCGTTTCTGCAACATGTTCGAAAAGTCAGATTTTGTTTCGACATAGTATAGTAAGGCGTTTTTTTGGCGCCAAAATTCATGATGATTTTTTTTGCACAGAAAACCTTTCTGCAGTGTTTTTCACGCTCTCCTTTACATCATTTCATCATACGGCGCGTTTCTGCAACATGTTTGAAAAGTCAGATTTTTTTTCGACATAGTATAGTAAGGCGTTTTTTTGGCGCCAAAATTCATGATGATTTCTTTTGCACAGAAAACCTTTCTGCAGTGTTTTTCACGCTCTCCTTTACATCATTTCATCATACGGCACGTTTCTGCAACATGTTCGAAAAGTCAGATTTTTTTTCGACATAGTATAGTAAGGCGTTTTTTTGGCGCCAAAATTCATGATGATTTTTTTTGCACAGAAAACCTTTCTGCAGTGTTTTTCATGCTCTCCTTTACATCATTTCATCATACGGCGCGTTTCTGCAACATGTTCGAAAAGTCAGATTTTTTTTCGACATAGTATAGTAAGGCGTTTTTTTGGCGCCAAAATTCATGATGATTTTTTTTGCACAGAAAACCTTTCTGCAGTGTTTTTCACGCTCTCCTTTACATCATTTCATCATACGGCGCGTTTCTGCAACATGTTCGAAAAGTCAGATTTTTTTTCGACATACTATAGTAAGGCGTTTTTTTGGCGCCAAAATTCATGATGATTTTTTTTGCACAGAAAACCTTTCTGCAGTGTTTTTCACGCTCTCCTTTACATCATTTCATCATACGGCGCGTTTCTGCAACATGTTCGAAAAATCGCATTTTTTTTCGACATAGTATAGTAAGGTGTTTTTTTGGCGCCAAAATTCATGATTGTCAAAGAGGAGCGCTATTAAGCGGCTCACTCTCCAACCAGGAACCGCTCGCTGTGAAAAACAACACGGAGGCTTCTCTGTACTTGCAGCAAGGGTAACCCACTCAGTGCAACAACACGTCTGTGTAAGTTACAAAGAGGTGGTCCCTGTCATACTTTATTTATACAGGTGGGGTTACAGGATAATGATATGCAAGTAAATGGGAGTGAATAAAGTTGAATGTGGGTGTGAGTGAAGAGAGGTGGTCCATGAGAGAAGCAGAAATAAGAAAAGGTATAATGAGTGTGGTAAATGCATAGCTTATACATGAAAACATCGTATGTTACAATCAGGGTTAACACAGTTCACAGCACAACTATTAATGATAATATAAAAAACCTAACAATGATGATTTTTTTTGCACAGAAAACCTTTCTGCAGTGTTTTTCACGTTCTCCTTTACATCATTTCATCATATGGCACGTTTCTGCAACATGTTCGAAAAGTCAGATTTTTTTCGACATAGTATAGTAAGGCGTTTTTTTGGCGCCAAAATTCATGATGATTTTTTTTGCACAGAAAACCTTTCTGCAGTGTTTTTCACGCTCTCCTTTACATCATTTCATCATACGGCGCGTTTCTGCAACATGTTCGAAAAATCGCATTTTTTTTCGACATAGTATAGTAAGGCGTTTTTTTGGCGCCAAAATTCATGATGATTTTTTTTGCACAGAAAACCTTTCTGCAGTGTTTTTCACGCTCTCCCTTACATCATTTCATCATACGGCACGTTTCTGCAACATGTTCGAAAAGTCAGATTTTTTTCGACATAGTATAGTAAGGCGTTTTTTTGGCGCCAAAATTCATGATGATTTTTTTTGCACAGAAAACCTTTCTGCAGTGTTTTTCATGCTCTTCTTTACATCATTTCATCATACGGCGCGTTTCTGCAACATGTTCGAAAAGTCAGATTTTTTTTCGACATAGTATAGTAAGGCGTTTTTTTGGCGCCAAAATTCATGATGATTTTTTTTGCACAGAAAACCTTTCTGCAGTGTTTTTCACGCTCTCCTTTACATCATTTCATCATACGGCGCGTTTCTGCAACATGTTCGAAAAGTCAGATTTTTTTTCGACATAGTATAGTAAGGCGTTTTTTTGGCGCCAAAATTCATGATGATTTTTTTTGCACAGAAAACCTTTCTGCAGTGTTTTTCACGCTCTCCTTTACATCATTTCATCATACGGCGCGTTTCTGCAACATGTTCGAAAAATCGCATTTTTTTTCGACATAGTATAGTAAGGCGTTTTTTTGGCGCCAAAATTCATGATGATTTTTTTTGCACAGAAAACCTTTCTGCAGTGTTTTTCACGCTCTCCTTTACATCATTTCATCATACGGCACGTTTCTGCAACATGTTCGAAAAGTCTGATTTTTTTTCGACATAGTATAGTAAGGCGTTTTTTTGGCGCCAAAATTCATGATGATTTTTTTTGCACAGAAAACCTTTCTGCAGTGTTTTTCACGCTCTCCTTTACATCATTTCATCATACGGCGCGTTTCTGCAACATGTTCGAAAAGTCTGAGTTTTTTTCGACATAGTATAGTAAGGCGTTTTTTTGGCGCCAAAATTCATGATTTTTTTTGCACAGAAAACCTTTCTGCAGTGTTTTTCACGCTCTCCTTTACATCATTTCATCATACGGCGCGTTTCTGCAACATGTTCGAAAAGTCAGATTTTTTTTCGACATAGTATAGTAAGGCGTTTTTTTAGCGCCAAAATTAATGATGATTTTTTTTGCACAGAAAACCTTTCTGCAGTGTTTTTCACACTCTCCTTTACATCATTTCATCATACGGCGCGTTTCTGCAACATGTTTGAAAAACCGCATTTTTTGTCGACATAGTATAGTAAGGCGTTTTTTTGGCGCCAAAATTCATGATGATTTTTTTTGCACAGAAAACCTTTCTGCAGTGTTTTTCACGCTCTCCTTTACATCATTTCATCATACGGCGCGTTTCTGCAACATGTTCGAAAAGTCAGATTTTTTTTCGACATAGTATAGTAAGGCCTTTTTTTGGCGCCAAAATTCATGATTGTCAAAGAGGAGCGCTATTAAGCGGCTCACTCTCCAACCAGGAACCGCTCGCTGTGAAAAACAACACGGAGGCTTCTCTGTACTTGCAGCAAGGGTAACCCACTCAGTGCAACAACACGTCTGTGTAAGTTACAAAGAGGTGGTCCCTGTCATACTTTATTTATACAGGTGGGGTTACAGGATAATGATATGCAAGTAAATGGGAGTGAATAAAGTTGAATGTGGGTGTGAGTGAAGAGAGGTGGTCCATGAGAGAAGCAGAAATAAGAAAAGGTATAATGAGTGCGGTAAATGCATAGCTTATACATGAAAACATCGTATGTTACAATCAGGGTTAACACAGTTCACAGCACAACTATTAATGATAATATAAAAAACCTTCTAACAATGATGATTTTTTTGCACAGAAAACCTTTCTGCAGTGTTTTTCACGCTCTCCTTTACATCATTTCATCATACGGCGCGTTTCTGCAACATGTTCGAAAAGTCAGATTTTTTTTCGACATAGTATAGTAAGGCGTTTTTTTGGCGCCAAAATTCATGATGATTTTTTTTGCACAGAAAACCTTTCTGCAGTGTTTTTCACGCTCTCCTTTACATCATTTCATCATACGGCGCGTTTCTGCAACATGTTCGAAAAGTCAGATTTTTTTTCGACATAGTATAGTAAGGCGTTTTTTTGGCGCCAAAATTCATGATGATTTTTTTTGCACAGAAAACCTTTCTGCAGTATTTTTCACGCTCTCCTTTACATCATTTCATCATACGGCACGTTTCTGCAACATGTTCGAAAAGTCAGATTTTTTTTCGACATAGTATAGTAAGGCGTTTTTTTGGCGCCAAAATTCATGATGATTTTTTTTGCACAGAAAACCTTTCTGCAGTGTTTTTCACGCTCTCCTTTACATCATTTCATCATACGGCGCGTTTCTGCAACATGTTCGAAAAGTCAGATTTTTTTTCGACATAGTATAGTAAGGCGTTTTTTTGGCGCCAAAATTCATGATGATTTTTTTTGCACAGAAAACCTTTCTGCAGTGTTTTTCACGCTCTTCTTTACATCATTTCATCATACGGCGCGTTTCTGCAACATGTTCGAAAAGTCAGATTTTTTTTCGACATAGTATAGTAAGGCGTTTTTTTGGCGCCAAAATTCATGATGATTTTTTTTGCACAGAAAACCTTTCTGCAGTGTTTTTCACGCTCTCCTTTACATCATTTCATCATACGGCGCGTTTCTGCAACATGTTCGAAAAGTCAGATTTTTTTTCGACATAGTATAGTAAGGCGTTTTTTTGGCGCCAAAATTCATGATGATTTTTTTTGCACAGAAAACCTTTCTGCAGTGTTTTTCACGCTCTCCTTTACATCATTTCATCATACGGCACGTTTCTGCAACATGTTCGAAAAGTCAGATTTTTTTTCGACATAGTATAGTAAGGCGTTTTTTTGGCGCCAAAATTCATGATGATTTTTTTTGCACAGAAAACCTTTCTGCAGTGTTTTTCACGCTCTCCTTTACATCATTTCATCATACGGCGCGTTTCTGCAACATGTTCGAAAAGTCAGATTTTTTTTCGACATAGTATAGTAAGGCGTTTTTTTGGCGCCAAAATTCATGATGATTTTTTTTGCACAGAAAACCTTTCTGCAGTGTTTTTCACGCTCTCCTTTACATCATTTCATCATACGGCGCGTTTCTGCAACATGTTCGAAAAGTCAGATTTTTTTTCGACATAGTATAGTAAGGCGTTTTTTTGGCGCCAAAATTCATGATGATTTTTTTTGCACAGAAAACCTTTCTGCAGTGTTTTTCACGCTCTCCTTTACATCTTTTCATCATACGGCGCGTTTCTGCAACATGTTCGAAAAGTCAGATTTTTTTTCGACATAGTATAGTAAGGCGTTTTTTTGGCGCCAAAATTCATGATGATTTTTTTTGCACAGAAAACCTTTCTGCAGTGTTTTTCACACTCTCCTTTACATCATTTCATCATACGGCACGTTTCTGCAACATGTTCGAAAACTCAGATTTTTTTTCGACATAGTATAGTAAGGCGTTTTTTTGGCGCCAAAATTCATGATGATTTTTTTTGCACAGAAAACCTTTCTGCAGTGTTTTTCACGCTCTCCTTTACATCATTTCATCATACGGCGCGTTTCTGCAACATGTTCGAAAAGTCAGATTTTTTTTCGACATAGTATAGTAAGGCGTTTTTTTGGCGCCAAAATTCATGATGATTTTTTTTGCACAGAAAACCTTTCTGCAGTGTTTTTCACGCTCTCCTTTACATCATTTCATCATACGGCGCGTTTCTGCAACATGTTCGAAAAGTCAGATTTTTTTTCGACATAGTATAGTAAGGCGTTTTTTTGGCGCCAAAATTCATGATGATTTTTTTTGCACAGAAAACCTTTCTGCAGTGTTTTTCACGCTCTCCTTTACATCATTTCATCATACGGCGCGTTTCTGCAACATGTTTGAAAAGTCAGATTTTTTTTCGACATAGTATAGTAAGGCGTTTTTTTGGCGCCAAAATTCATGATGATTTTTTTTGCACAGAAAACCTTTCTGCAGTGTTTTTCACGCTCTCCTTTACATCATTTCATCATACGGCGCGTTTCTGCAACATGTTCGAAAAATCGCATTTTTTTTCGACATAGTATAGTAAGGCGTTTTTTTGGCGCCAAAATTCATGATGATTTTTTTTGCACAGAAAACCTTTCTGCAGTGTTTTTCACGCTCTCCTTTACATCATTTCATCATACGGCGCGTTTCTGCAACATGTTCGAAAAGTCAGATTTTTTTTCGACATAGTATAGTAAGGCGTTTTTTTGGCGCCAAAATTCATGATGATTTTTTTTGCACAGAAAACCTTTCTGCAGTGTTTTTCACGCTCTCCTTTACATCTTTTCATCATACGGCGCGTTTCTGCAACATGTTCGAAAAATCGCATTTTTTTTCGACATAGTATAGTAAGGCGTTTTTTTGGCGCCAAAATTCATGATGATTTTTTTTGCACAGAAAACCTTTCTGCAGTGTTTTTCACGCTCTCCTTTACATCATTTCATCATACGGCGCGTTTCTGCAACATGTTCGAAAAGTCAGATTTTTTTTCGACATAGTATAGTAAGGCCTTTTTTTGGCGCCAAAATTCATGATTGTCAAAGAGGAGCGCTATTAAGCGGCTCACTCTCCAACCAGGAACCGCTCGCTGTGAAAAACAACACGGAGGCTTCTCTGTACTTGCAGCAAGGGTAACCCACTCAGTGCAACAACACGTCTGTGTAAGTTACAAAGAGGTGGTCCCTGTCATACTTTATTTATACAGGTGGGGTTACAGGATAATGATATGCAAGTAAATGGGAGTGAATAAAGTTGAATGTGGGTGTGAGTGAAGAGAGGTGGTCCATGAGAGAAGCAGAAATAAGAAAAGGTATAATGAGTGTGGTAAATGCATAGCTTATACATGAAAACATCGTATGTTACAATCAGGGTTAACACAGTTCACAGCACAACTATTAATGATAATATAAAAAACCTAACAATGATGATTTTTTTTGCACAGAAAACCTTTCTGCAGTGTTTTTCACGCTCTCCTTTACATCATTTCATCATACGGCGCGTTTCTGCAACATGTTCGAAAAGTCAGATTTTGTTTCGACATAGTATAGTAAGGCGTTTTTTTGGCGCCAAAATTCATGATGATTTTTTTTGCACAGAAAACCTTTCTGCAGTGTTTTTCATGCTCTCCTTTACATCATTTCATCATACGGCGCGTTTCTGCAACATGTTTGAAAAGTCAGATTTTTTTTCGACATAGTATAGTAAGGCGTTTTTTTGGCGCCAAAATTCATGATGATTTTTTTTGCACAGAAAACCTTTCTGCAGTGTTTTTCACGCTCTCCTTTACATCATTTCATCATACGGCACGTTTCTGCAACATGTTCGAAAAGTCAGATTTTTTTTCGACATAGTATAGTAAGGCGTTTTTTTGGCGCCAAAATTCATGATGATTTTTTTTGCACAGAAAACCTTTCTGCAGTGTTTTTCACGCTCTCCTTTACATCATTTCATCATACGGCGCGTTTCTGCAACATGTTCGAAAAGTCAGATTTTTTTTCGACATAGTATAGTAAGGCGTTTTTTTGGCGCCAAAATTCATGATGATTTTTTTTGCACAGAAAACCTTTCTGCAGTGTTTTTCACGCTCTCCTTTACATCATTTCATCATACGGCGCGTTTCTGCAACATGTTCGAAAAGTCAGATTTTTTTTCGACATACTATAGTAAGGCGTTTTTTTGGCGCCAAAATTCATGATTTTTTTTGCACAGAAAACCTTTCTGCAGTGTTTTTCACGCTCTCCTTTACATCATTTCATCATGCGGCACGTTTCTGCAACATGTTCGAAAAATCGCATTTTTTTTCGACATAGTATAGTAAGGTGTTTTTTTGGCGCCAAAATTCATGATTGTCAAAGAGGAGCGCTATTAAGCGGCTCACTCTCCAACCAGGAACCGCTCGCTGTGAAAAACAACACGGAGGCTTCTCTGTACTTGCAGCAAGGGTAACCCACTCAGTGCAACAACACGTCTGTGTAAGTTACAAAGAGGTGGTCCCTGTCATACTTTATTTATACAGGTGGGGTTACAGGATAATGATATGCAAGTAAATGGGAGTGAATAAAGTTGAATGTGGGTGTGAGTGAAGAGAGGTGGTCCATGAGAGAAGCAGAAATAAGAAAAGGTATAATGAGTGTGGTAAATGCATAGCTTATACATGAAAACATCGTATGTTACAATCAGGGTTAACACAGTTCACAGCACAACTATTAATGATAATATAAAAAACCTAACAATGATGATTTTTTTTGCACAGAAAACCTTTCTGCAGTGTTTTTCACGTTCTCCTTTACATCATTTCATCATATGGCACGTTTCTGCAACATGTTCGAAAAGTCAGATTTTTTTCGACATAGTATAGTAAGGCGTTTTTTTGGCGCCAAAATTCATGATGATTTTTTTTGCACAGAAAACCTTTCTGCAGTGTTTTTCACGCTCTCCTTTACATCATTTCATCATACGGCGCGTTTCTGCAACATGTTCGAAAAATCGCATTTTTTTTCGACATAGTATAGTAAGGCGTTTTTTTGGCGCCAAAATTCATGATGATTTTTTTTGCACAGAAAACCTTTCTGCAGTGTTTTTCACGCTCTCCCTTACATCATTTCATCATACGGCACGTTTCTGCAACATGTTCGAAAAGTCAGATTTTTTTCGACATAGTATAGTAAGGCGTTTTTTTGGCGCCAAAATTCATGATGATTTTTTTTGCACAGAAAACCTTTCTGCAGTGTTTTTCATGCTCTTCTTTACATCATTTCATCATACGGCGCGTTTCTGCAACATGTTCGAAAAGTCAGATTTTTTTTCGACATAGTATAGTAAGGCGTTTTTTTGGCGCCAAAATTCATGATGATTTTTTTTGCACAGAAAACCTTTCTGCAGTGTTTTTCACGCTCTCCTTTACATCATTTCATCATACGGCGCGTTTCTGCAACATGTTCGAAAAGTCAGATTTTTTTTCGACATAGTATAGTAAGGCGTTTTTTTGGCGCCAAAATTCATGATGATTTTTTTTGCACAGAAAACCTTTCTGCAGTGTTTTTCACGCTCTCCTTTACATCATTTCATCATACGGCGCGTTTCTGCAACATGTTCGAAAAATCGCATTTTTTTTCGACATAGTATAGTAAGGCGTTTTTTTGGCGCCAAAATTCATGATGATTTTTTTTGCACAGAAAACCTTTCTGCAGTGTTTTTCACGCTCTCCTTTACATCATTTCATCATACGGCACGTTTCTGCAACATGTTCGAAAAGTCTGATTTTTTTTCGACATAGTATAGTAAGGCGTTTTTTTGGCGCCAAAATTCATGATGATTTTTTTTGCACAGAAAACCTTTCTGCAGTGTTTTTCACGCTCTCCTTTACATCATTTCATCATACGGCGCGTTTCTGCAACATGTTCGAAAAGTCTGAGTTTTTTTCGACATAGTATAGTAAGGCGTTTTTTTGGCGCCAAAATTCATGATTTTTTTTGCACAGAAAACCTTTCTGCAGTGTTTTTCACGCTCTCCTTTACATCATTTCATCATACGGCGCGTTTCTGCAACATGTTTGAAAAGTCAGATTTTTTTTCGACATAGTATAGTAAGGCGTTTTTTTGGCGCCAAAATTCATGATGATTTTTTTTGCACAGAAAACCTTTCTGCAGTGTTTTTCACGTTCTCCTTTACATCATTTCATCATACGGCACGTTTCTGCAACATGTTCGAAAAGTCAGATTTTTTTTCGACATAGTATAGTAAGGCGTTTTTTTGGCGCCAAAATTCATGATGATTTTTTTTGCACAGAAAAACTTTCTGCAGTGTTTTTCACGCTCTCCTTTACATCATTTCATCATACGGCACGTTTCTGCAACATGTTCGAAAAGTCAGATTTTTTTTCGACATAGTATAGTAAGGCGTTTTTTTAGCGCCAAAATTAATGATGATTTTTTTTGCACAGAAAACCTTTCTGCAGTGTTTTTCACACTCTCCTTTACATCATTTCATCATACGGCGCGTTTCTGCAACATGTTTGAAAAACCGCATTTTTTGTCGACATAGTATAGTAAGGCGTTTTTTTGGCGCCAAAATTCATGATGATTTTTTTTGCACAGAAAACCTTTCTGCAGTGTTTTTCACGCTCTCCTTTACATCATTTCATCATACGGCGCGTTTCTGCAACATGTTCGAAAAGTCAGATTTTTTTTCGACATAGTATAGTAAGGCCTTTTTTTGGCGCCAAAATTCATGATTGTCAAAGAGGAGCGCTATTAAGCGGCTCACTCTCCAACCAGGAACCGCTCGCTGTGAAAAACAACACGGAGGCTTCTCTGTACTTGCAGCAAGGGTAACCCACTCAGTGCAACAACACGTCTGTGTAAGTTACAAAGAGGTGGTCCCTGTCATACTTTATTTATACAGGTGGGGTTACAGGATAATGATATGCAAGTAAATGGGAGTGAATAAAGTTGAATGTGGGTGTGAGTGAAGAGAGGTGGTCCATGAGAGAAGCAGAAATAAGAAAAGGTATAATGAGTGTGGTAAATGCATAGCTTATACATGAAAACATCGTATGTTACAATCAGGGTTAACACAGTTCACAGCACAACTATTAATGATAATATAAAAAACCTTCTAACAATGATGATTTTTTTGCACAGAAAACCTTTCTGCAGTGTTTTTCACGCTCTCCTTTACATCATTTCATCATACGGCGCGTTTCTGCAACATGTTCGAAAAGTCAGATTTTTTTTCGACATAGTATAGTAAGGCGTTTTTTTGGCGCCAAAATTCATGATGATTTTTTTTGCACAGAAAACCTTTCTGCAGTGTTTTTCACGCTCTCCTTTACATCATTTCATCATACGGCGCGTTTCTGCAACATGTTCGAAAAGTCAGATTTTTTTTCGACATAGTATAGTAAGGCGTTTTTTTGGCGCCAAAATTCATGATGATTTTTTTTGCACAGAAAACCTTTCTGCAGTGTTTTTCACGCTCTCCTTTACATCATTTCATCATACGGCGCGTTTCTGCAACATGTTCGAAAAGTCAGATTTTTTTTCGACATAGTATAGTAAGGCGTTTTTTTGGCGCCAAAATTCATGATGATTTTTTTTGCACAGAAAACCTTTCTGCAGTGTTTTTCACGCTCTTCTTTACATCATTTCATCATACGGCGCGTTTCTGCAACATGTTCGAAAAGTCAGATTTTTTTTCGACATAGTATAGTAAGGCGTTTTTTTGGCGCCAAAATTCATGATGATTTTTTTTGCACAGAAAACCTTTCTGCAGTGTTTTTCACGCTCTCCTTTACATCATTTCATCATACGGCGCGTTTCTGCAACATGTTCGAAAAGTCAGATTTTTTTTCGACATAGTATAGTAAGGCGTTTTTTTGGCGCCAAAATTCATGATGATTTTTTTTGCACAGATAACCTTTCTGCAGTGTTTCTCACGCTCTCCTTTACATCATTTCATCATACGGCACGTTTCTGCAACATGTTCGAAAAATCGCATTTTTTTTCGACATAGTATAGTAAGGCGTTTTTTTGGCGCCAAAATTCATGATGATTTTTTTGCACAGAAAACCTTTCTGCAGTGTTTTTCACGCTCTCCTGTACATCATTTCATCATACGGCATGTTTCTGCAACATGTTCGAAAAATCGCATTTTTTTTCGACATAGTATAGTAAGGCGTTTTTTGGCGCCAAAATTCATGATGATTTTTTTTGCACAAAAAACATTTCTGCAGTGTTTTTCACGCTCTCCTTTACATCATTTCATCATACGGCGCGTTTCTGCAACATGTTCGAAAAGTCAGATTTTTTTTCGACATAGTATAGTAAGGCGTTTTTTTGGCGCCAAAATTCATGATGATTTTTTTTTGCACAGAAAACCTTTCTGCAGTGTTTTTCACGCTCTCCTTTACATCATTTCATCATACGGCACGTTTCTGCAACATGTTCGAAAAATCGCATTTTTTTTCGACATAGTATAGTAAGGCGTTTTCTTGGCGCCAAAATTCATGATGATTTTTTTTGCACAGAAAACCTTTCTGCAGTGTTTTTCACGCTCTCCTTTACATCATTTCATCATACGGCGCGTTTCTGCAACATGTTCGAAAAGTCAGATTTTTTTTCGACATAGTATAGTAAGGCGTTTTTTTGGCGCCAAAATTCATGATGATTTTTTTTGCACAGAAAACCTTTCTGCAGTGTTTTTCACGCTCTCCTTTACATCATTTCATCATACGGTGCGTTTCTGCAACATGTTCGAAAAGTCAGATTTTTTTCGACATAGTATAGTAAGGCCTTTTTTTGGCGCCAAAATTCATGATTGTCAAAGAGGAGCGCTATTAAGCGGCTCACTCTCCAACCAGGAACCGCTCGCTGTGAAAAACAACACGGAGGCTTCTCTGTACTTGCAGCAAGGGTAACCCACTCAGTGCAACAACACGTCTGTGTAAGTTACAAAGAGGTGGTCCCTGTCATACTTTATTTATACAGGTGGGGTTACAGGATAATGATATGCAAGTAAATGGGAGTGAATAAAGTTGAATGTGGGTGTGAGTGAAGAGAGGTGGTCCATGAGAGAAGCAGAAATAAGAAAAGGTATAATGAGTGTGGTAAATGCATAGCTTATACATGAAAACATCGTATGTTACAATCAGGGTTAACACAGTTCACAGCACAACTATTAATGATAATATAAAAAACCTAACAATGATGATTTTTTTTGCACAGAAAACCTTTCTGCAGTGTTTTTCACGCTCTCCTTTACATCATTTCATCATACGGCGCGTTTCTGCAACATGTTCGAAAAGTCAGATTTTGTTTCGACATAGTATAGTAAGGCGTTTTTTTGGCGCCAAAATTCATGATGATTTTTTTTGCACAGAAAACCTTTCTGCAGTGTTTTTCACGCTCTTCTTTACATCATTTCATCATACGGAGCGTTTCTGCAACATGTTCGAAAAGTCAGATTTTTTTTCGACATAGTATAGTAAGGCGTTTTTTTGGCGCCAAAATTCATGATGTTTTTTTTGCACAGAAAACCTTTCTGCAGTGTTTTTCACGCTCTCCTTTACATCATTTCATCATACGGCACGTTTCTGCAACATGTTTCAAAAATCGCATTTTTTTTCGACATAGTATAGTAAGGCGTTTTTTTGGCGCCAAAATTCATGATGATTTTTTTTGCACAGAAAACCTTTCTGCAGTGTTTTTCACGCTCTTCTTTACATCATTTCATCATACGGAGCGTTTCTGCAACATGTTCGAAAAGTCAGATTTTTTTTCGACATAGTATAGTAAGGCGTTTTTTTGGCGCCAAAATTCATGATGTTTTTTTTGCACAGAAAACCTTTCTGCAGTGTTTTTCACGCTCTCCTTTACATCATTTCATCATACGGCACGTTTCTGCAACATGTTCGAAAAATCGCATTTTTTTTCGACATAGTATAGTAAGGCGTTTTTTTGGCGCCAAAATTCATGATGATTTTTTTTGCACAGAAAACCTTTCTGCAGTGTTTTTGACGCTCTCCTGTACATCATTTCATCATACGGCATGTTTCTGCAACATGTTCGAAAAATCGCATTTTTTTTCGACATAGTATAGTAAGGCGTTTTTTGGCGCCAAAATTCATGATGTTTTTTTTGCACAAAAAACATTTCTGCAGTGTTTTTCATGCTCTCCTTTACATCATTTCATCATACGGCACGTTTCTGCAACATGTTCGAAAAATCGCATTTTTTTTCGACATAGTATAGTAAGGCGTTTTTTTGGCGCCAAAATTCATGATGATTTTTTTTGCACAGAAAACCTTTCTGCAGTGTTTTTCACGCTCTCCTTTACATCATTTCATCATACGGCGCGTTTTTACAACATGTTCGAAAAATTGCATTTTTTTTCGACATAGTATAGTAAGGCGTTTTTTTGCGCCAAAATTAATGATGATTTTTTTTTCAAAGAAAACCTTTCTGGAGTGTTTTTCATGACCTCCTTTACATTATTTCATCATATGGCACGTTTTTACAACATGTTTGAAAAATCATGTTTTTTTGGACAGTATGTCATCCACAATGTGACAAAAACGTCATAGTCAACAGTCCAAAATGTCAAAAACTACTAACAGGTTTGGAATCCTGTGGTCATCTGGAGACATCTGGTCAAATACTTCCTCCAAAAGTCCGAGATTTACTGAAAGATCTTGTTCTAAAGACTTATCATTCATTCATGGCAAAATGATGTAGAGAGATGTAGACAACTGTGTGTGAAGGTTCTACTATGGAACCAGTTTGACATGTTCAGGCGTTCTTTGTGTGAAAACTCAGAGGTTTCAGGGATCAGAAGGTGGTTTTCAACTTTCTTTGTTAACTTTCTGCTTCAACTTTAAACTAAATTTCCTTCACTAACCCCACCCTCTGGACTTCCAGTAAGCTGTGTTCCTATTGGCTGGCCAGGTGGCTGCTTGGTGTTATCAGGAACACCTGAGCAGCTTGGTGTTATCAGGAACACCTGAGCAGCTCAGTGTCTTCCTGCTTTATGTGGCTGCAGACAAACATTTCCTCTGCTTCCCTTCACCACTGAACCGGGTTTGGCTCCGTTGCTTTAGTTTGTTCTTTAGGCGTTGGCTTGCAGCTTCCAGCAGTAAAATCATCTTTAATGTGTTTCTTGGTGTGTTTTAGGGCTTTGTACTGGATAGTTGTCTTGGTAAATGTGGTGCTTTAGCCACAGTTAGCACATGGTGCTGATGTGTGCAGTGATTAGTAGATTTGGTGCAGGTGAGTTGTGTCCTTATCTTGGCTGTAGTGAGTCTTCAGAGGTTTTTGGTCAGACACATTCTGTATTCTTGTTTGTGAACCAGCGTTGGTTGTCCAGAAGGTAAGAGTTCCTGTCCTGATTCTCTGTTCTCAGAGGTTCTCTGGTAGGCTGCAGGAGACTTTAGCGTTTGGGTTGTGCTAGTTTGGTTTTTGTACGGTTTCCTTTGGACGACTATCTTGAGGCCCCTCCATGTGGTTTAGTGAGGTTTTCTGGAACAGTTCTACAAAGCAACCTGCAGCAGAAGAGACTTTGAGAGTTTTTAGGAAGTTCTGGAGAGCAGACTTTAGAGCAGCAGAAACATTTGTCAGCAGTTTGAGCAGGAGAAGGTGAGCTTCAGAGTAGAAATGAGACAGAAACCTTCTTGACCTGTGTGGTGAGGTCCTGTACCAAGAGTTTGAGCAGGTTGTGAAGAGTCTGTAGTTCTTTGGTCTGAAAGCACAAGAAGAGTCGACTCATTAAAGGAGAAAACAGGAGATATTGTTGGTTCTTCTGTCGGTCTGCAGTTTCCAGTTTCCTTAGACTGAATATCAAGTTTATATGTTAAATGATTTCCCATGTGAGCCCAAGAAGACTTCAATAAACTCCCTCCATCCCCTGGACACAACACATTTTATTACCATGTTAAATCTTCCTTTTTTGAAATATGTTTTTGAGGTTTAATCATAGTTTTAGCAGTTTTTTCTCTTTGCTTGTTTAGTTTTGTCATCTGTGTGAAAGCTGCTAAACAAATAAAGTTAAATTGATAAACTGAATAACTGACTAACTCATGATTGTGACAACAGAAATATTATCATTGTGGTTTAAGGGTTTGTTTCATTTTTAAGGTTGGGGTTAAAATCTTGACAGAAAAAGATTAAAGAAATAAACTACATTAAAAAAGCAATTAAAGGAAAAAAAAACATTTAATACAATAAAACTTCTAGAAAGAAAATTAAATGTTAAATACAATTAAATTATATTAAACAGACAAAATATTTAATTAGATAATTAAACAGAAGATACAAAACATGTAATTATGAAAATAAACAAAATTTTAATACAAAAATATTAAACATTAAAGGTGAAATATTTTACATAATTAAACATTTAAAAAATACCAAACATTTAATTAGATTATTAAACCTTTAGAAAGACAAAACATTTAATCAAAAAATTTAATGTTTAATTAGAAAATTAAATCTTAAAGACAAAAGTTTAAATAGGAATTAAACAGAAAATACAATGAAGCATTTAAAAAGAAAATTAAACATTTAAAGGTGGTAAAACATTTAAAAAGAAAAAACTTAAAGATTCAATCGATAAATTAAACACAGGGAAAGAAAAGGAAATTTTTCAAACAAGCCGATAAAACATTTGAAAAAATAACAAACATTAAAAAGACAAAACATTTGGAAATCAAATCAGACATTAGAACAGAATAAAAGGTGAGAAAAGAGCAAAACTAAACATTTAAGAAGAATCAAACTAAAGACAAAACATTTGAAAAGACACCAGTTAAACTTTAGAAGATCAAATTAAACAGAAGAGACAATAAAACGATGAAAAAGAGCAAAAACAGATCAAAGTCTTAAAGTGTTTTCTAGTCTGAAATGAAAACATCAAGTTGTTTCTTCAAACATTTCCTCTTTCTATGTTCTTGGTTTGATTGTGGACAGATTTACTAAGAACTCATTTCAGAAAACTGTTTTCCAGATAAAGTCTACTAGTAGTTGAAGGCATGGATCAAACTAATGTTACCTTCTGATCTCCACAAACTTTACTGTTCAGTGAAGAGAATCAAAGTTTGTTGAGGATTTCTAAAAAACCCACAGGTGAAGGTCTAAGAAGAACTCAGATGGATGATCTAAATGTGAAATCAAGACTCATGGTCACAAGTTTTAAGGCTTCTGTTAACCAGAAAGTTCAAACTAACAGAGAAGTACTGAGAAACTTTTAAAACTTCAGCCCTCAGACTGTCTGAAGGTTCAAACTAACAGAGATCTACTGTGGGACTTAGAAAATTTCAGCCCTCAGACTGTCTGAAGGTTCAAACTAACAGAGAACTACTCAGGAACTTAGAAGATATCAGTCCTTGGACTGTCTGAAGGTTCAAACTAACAGAGATCTACTGTGGGCCTTAGAAAATTTCAGCCCTCAGACTGTGTGAAAGCTCAGGTCCTGAGGACTTGGGAGGTGTGGAGGCTTTGGAAAGTCTTGGAACTGAGGGTTCCACCCTCCAGCACAAAGGCTGAAGTCCAACCTCCTGAGAAAAACGGTCGAGTTGAGACTCGAGAAAAAAAAAAACTCGAAAATGGCAAAAAATAGATGATAAATGCGCAAAAAAAACTAAAATTAGTATCTGAGCGAGTAGCTCAGGAGGATAAGAGGATAGACTACAGATTGGAAGGTCGCCGGTTCAAGACCGGCCACGGGCAGTTTTCTTTCTTTGTCTTTGTCAGGATTTTGATGAAAATTTAAGAAGGGTCTGGTCTTGAACCAGCGACCTGCAGCTCCATAGGCAAATCCTTAACTCACTGAGCTACAGATCATATAAAAAGAAATAAATTCGTCGTCCCTTTGACATCGTAGTTGGTGAGGTCACCACATGGGTGGAGCCAAGGCGGAGTCAGGGTGGAGTCAGGGCGGAGAGTAGGCGGGGAGGTGGGTGGTGGCCTCCCGCCCCTCTACTCCACCCACCTCCCCGCCTACTCTCCGCCCTGACTCCACCCAGACTCCCCCACCACACCTTCCCCCGCCCGACGAGTTTTTCGAGTCGCCACGAGTTCTTCGAGTCTCCACAGGTTTTCCCGAGTTTCTGGAGTTTCCACCAGGTCGGAGGCAGAACAAGCTGTCATGAAGAGGTGTTGAAGTCGGCCAGGATGGACTGACTTTTTACAGCGACTAGAAGGAAGACCACTAGAAGAGCAGGTCTTTAACCAGCATCCATAAAATCCATGGAGTCGCTCCAGAGAAATGAAGGAAGGTCAACTTTTATCAACCTCCATCCAGATGTTCAACTTGATATCTTTACTTTGACATTTTTAGCACCACAAACTTTTAGTATCACACTTTATTATCATTTATTAGGACTTTCATGGAATCCACCAGCAGATTTACTTTTTGTTGACAAACTTTATTCTTGTCGTCGTGGGACTGCAGTATTTAAAACTCTTCCTTCTATTTGACCTCATGTTTATTAGTTTTAGTGGAGAAAGTTATTTTAGTCGTCAATTAGTCTCTTAAAAACCAAATAATAAATTGGATTATTCAAGAGGTTTCAATTTCTTACTTTGTCATATTTTAAATAAGACAAAAAAATATAAAAATAAAGCGTCTTGAGACAATTTGACCTGTAACTGGTGTTATATAAATAAAATTTAATGAAAATTGTATGTATCTTGTAATGTTGGAGTAATTCAGCCATATATGTTGGAAAACACATTTTGTTTGTCCATTAATCTGTTGATTGTTTTCTCCACTAATTCATTTCTTGTTTTGGTTTATAAAATGTCAAACCCAAATATATTCAGTTTACTGACATAAAAACCAAAAAGATTTACATTCATGATGCAGGAATCAGGCAGTTTTTCACTTTTTATCTTAGTTTAGTCAGAAAGATAGTTGATAATGTGTGAATTGTTGCAGCTTGTGAGCCGTAAAAGGTTTTAATCTTTGGGGCCGAGTGTCAGAAAACATTTAGAAACCAACATCAACAAAACACTCAACAAAGATTTGAACATCATTAAAGGGAAATCCAACTTTTGCATGACAATGTCTAATTAAAGGACATTTATTTCAACGTAAATGTGTGATATTCATCCTCTGGAGCTTTCTCTTCACATCGTCTTCCACCTGGACTGGTTTGGTCGGGAGCATGTGCAACAAACATTTGAAAAACTGCACTTTAACATCAATGAATGACACTGAAGTTTCATCTCTACATAAATGAGACTGAGTCTGGATGTGCTGCTCTGTCATTAACTCCTAAGTTTAGGGAAAGTTCAAACAAAAGAGGACAGTTCAGATCAGACTTGAGAATGAACTTATTCTGAACAAACATCTCAGACTTTCTGAGCTTCAGCACCTCTAGCAAGATATTTTAACAACAAGCAACTCAAGAGATCCAGAAGTTGGAGAGAGTTAGCTTTAGCTGAGCCAAAGAACATGTGGGACGCTAACCTAGCAAACATTTCAGACTTTTCTCTGTGAATTCTGAGAAATAATTTCCTATTTAATGACAGAGCTACACATCTTAACTCAGTCTCATTAAAACAGACTCTAATTCAGTGTCATCCATCCATATTAAAGTGCAGTTACCCAAAATGTTTGTTGCATGAGCTCCAACAAAACCTGTCCAGGTAGAAGGCCACTTTGACAAACAGGAAGTGGAAGATTCCAAGCAGATTTATAGAAGGGGGAACCAGACTGTACTAAATGTGGTCAAGTATAGAGGGGTGTTTTGTGGGTTTTTAAGGCTGACAATGATTATTAGTGAGACATTTGGAGTAGATATTCATTTGCAGTAAATGAAAGTATTTAAAATCTTGGAGTTAAACTTAGAAGAACACAAACTCTAACAGAAAACTTTGTTGATACGTTTTTGTTTTGTTTACAGATGTTAAGTTAAAGGAGTTTTATTCGTGACGTATAACCAATCAAATCACTCCAGAAGACAGAGCGACCAGGTAGATAAAGGTTCAGAGCCAAAGTAGCACCATTTTTAAATTGATTTATTACCGTAAATCAGTAAAAAATAAAATACTGATAATCAGTAAATCAGTCAGCCCACAATTACTACAATTCTACAATGTATGTCTCTTTCCTTTGACTTGTTATTTGTACAATCTACGATGTATATGATGGTGTTTTTTCATACCAAAGGCTATACTATGATGTTTTCTAAGAGACATACCATGCTAGTCTGGTTGTTCTGGCTGCTGCATTCCTCCTCTGTTGTTTTCTGGATTGTTCTCAGCTCCATGCCTTCGTCCATCCGGCCTCCGTTGACTCGTCCCGCCTGCCGTCTCTGGAGCTGAAGCTGGATTGGAACAGACCAAAGTACAGTCCAATCACGATGCCAGCTGCCTCTCAAAAGGCTCCTTCATCTGGCAGGTGGAGGAACTTCTTCTGAGGGGAAGCTGAGCTGGACCAGCAGAACTTTGGAGATGTGTTCCAGTGGTTGGTGGATCTGTGGGGAGATAGAGAGGGACCTTTGAATTGTTCACAAAGAAAAACAGGGAACCCAGTGGTAGTTTCAGTTTAGGGTGCTACTGCGGTGTGTTTTTGGGTTTTAAGAGGTGAACAGGAAGAGGTTTTTTCCTATTGATTATCTTTTACTTTGTTCCTGGTTGGAATGCCCATCAATGTCAACGTGAAGTTCACTTTTATTTCTGTTTATTTATTTTTATTTTACTACCACCCATTTGCTTTTAACCCCCTCACATGTTGCGTTGTTGTAAACTTACTCTTTCCAATAAATACTCGTCTAACCCTCTGGAAACCAGCGTTTGGACTGTTTTTCTGTTGCTCCTCACCTACTTCAGACAGCCGGGACAAAACAACGTTTTGTGGACTAAAGGCTAAACTATCACGTTTTTAGGGCGACATGCTAAACTATGACGTTTTTTGGACCAAAGCGTTTTTTGAGCAACATGCTATACCATGACTTTTTAGACCAAAGGCTATACTATGACAATTGTTGAGCGACATGCTAAAAAAAGACACAGCAAAGCAGGGCAGTGGACTGATAGTTAAGGTTCACCTCTCACCTCTTCATGGACAGACAACTGGAGGCTGGAAACTCCTCCTCCTCACAATCACTCATCTTGTGGACTTCAGTCAGTCTGAGAGGAAAACCAGCAACACTGACTGAGAGGTCAGGAAATAATAAAAGTCAAAAGAACACACAAGTTCATGTTTGTCTTCATTCAGGTTCTTTGTCCACAGAAGTGAACTCTGAAAAAGTCCTCAGAGAGAAAACTGACTCAATGATTGAGACTCTCACCTGCCTCCACAACCAGGTTTCTTCCTCCTACTGAGTCTGAACTGGCGACAGCTGTAGTGTTTCCTTCCTGTTCTCACAGTTCTTCCTGTGCTGATGCTCCACCTCATCCCACTGCAGGATCCATTTAACCTCCACAGGAAGACTTTAACTGCTTCTATTTACTGCACTTACTAACTTTATTCATGACATTGTGTTTCCTGACTCATTATATTTGACCCCTTGCTAACAAATCCAAATGTTTACGACGTCTACAGTCCATCTCTGACACGTTAAACTCTTCATTTGTGTTGGAAAAGTGTCGCACAAACCACTCTTCATAACTCAGTCTGAGAGTTAAACTATTAACACTGAGTGACACACAACAAGAACCAGAACAAACAAGTCTGTTCCAGAATCAGTTCAAACTTTCAGATCAGAAAATAAAACACAGTGTCCAGAGAGGAACAAAACCAGTCAACAGTCCACCTGGTAAATGAATACATCCTGATTTTCTCTTACAGTCCACAGACAGACAACTGACTGAGAGACTCTGACAGGACAAAAATAAGAATGTTGGACCAACACTCACCTTATTGTCCTCCTCTGTCCACTGTAAAATGGAGTCTGAACTGTTCACTTTCTCTTTCTGTTCTCAGAGCTGTTCCTCCTCTGATTGCTGGAAAACACATGACTCCAGCTAAAAATAGGATCCTGGGATGGAAACAAGCATCTGCATCATTTTATCTGATGACACACATTAGAGATGATTGATCCAAACTGATGCTGTTTACTGCTGTGGAGACGTCAAATCAGCAGAAAAGCAGCACATTCATTCACAGGAAATAGTCACTATTTAATGGACACAAAAATCTCACTGTCGTATTATTTTCACATGGTTCAGCCCTCGCTAACAGCTGCATGAAGCTAATTAGACCACTGAGTTTAGTTAGCAGAAAACCAGCTTCATGTCACCGTGTCACTCTTTATTACTAATATTCAAGTCCACTCACTGGTTACAGATTAAAGGAATTAATAAAACACACGTGGATTTACTAAACAAGTTTAAGTACTAAGGCTAAGATTCTACAGTCATGTGTAAAATATAAATTTAACAGATTAAAGTAAATATTACGAAAAAGAATAAAAAAAATCACATCAACAAAACATACTAGCTGAATAATAAAAATTTTAAACCACTATAAAATATGATCTAATAACACAAACTAACATGTTAAGGTTAATATCATATTAAATGCAGTAAAACTACTAATATGTTAAATTGTGGAGTGTTTCCTATGAACTGAATGGTGTCAGAGTAAAGTCTAACTTCTTACCTTCCAGCTGAATATGGTTTGAACCATTTACTTTTCATATATTTTAACCTGGGTCAACAAAATCCACTGTGACTGTGATTCAGCAGTACAAAGTTTGTCCTGAGTCCTCCTGGCTGTAAACCTGCTAACTAACAGCTAACTAGGTCAAGCTGACTAAGTAGACAGTAGCTCAGTTAGCTAGCAGTTGGAATGACTCTCACACATGTTGACTCTGTTTGTGTCCTAAAATTCAGCTGTCAGCAGCACAAACAGCCGCTGTGGCCGCAGTCTGACTGAAGAGACGTTAGCTACCGGATGCTAACCTAGCTAACGGAGCTAACGCTAATTTCCGACCGTTAGCTAGCTAGCTCGTCATAAAGCCTCCTGAATGAGTGCAGGTTGTCTCAGTCAAACTTTACCGAACCTTCCTGGAATAAAACACCATCTTCCTCACCTCAGCTGTGATATACTTATTTGTATAAGCACCAGGAAATATAGCAGAGACGGTAGTAGCTAACGAACAATAACAGTACGGCTAGCGACAAAGGACATAAATGGCAAGTACGACTTTTTACATTATGCATATATTACATCCCCTTTTCTCAGAAACAAAAATACAATCTTGAACAGTGCAATACTGAATATAGAAAATACTAATATTCTTTTTATTTTCTTTTAGGTTATGAGTACGGTGAATATTTTATATTAAGCAAACAATAAACATTTCTTTCTTTCTTTTTCTGTTTTTTTTTTGTACTCAACTAGTCTAGGAAGGAGAGGTTACCAGCACATCACTTCCATGAGGCACATGGTCCACACTTGCCCCTGACTACAAACTGCATTCCGATGTAAACAGTTCATAAGTTCAGTTTGTCCAGGGGTGTCCCTACTCTGCCCCGTGTGGTTCAATAAAGTTCACCTGATGGGTGTGTGAGCGCTGGGACACCACAATGGGGGAAGATGGTGGTTCAGGACAGGCAGTCTATCTCATGCCAGGGTGCATCTCTGCATCAGTCATAGATCTAGATGAGAAGGCCACAGGCTGGTGTTATGTGTGCTTTGCTTTTGTTGAGTGGTCTTTTGCTGGGTGTGACAGTATGCCTTATTGTTTTGTACAATGAACTTTGGTCTACTTGAAACTCTTGAAACCTGTGCATCTTCCTCTCAAACAATTTTCTTGTCTAACTTGTCTAGAAATGATTTTAAATTTATAGTTTTACTGATTTACAATCTGCAGTTAATGACTTTAATGTGTGATCAGGATGACAGATGGATGGATGTGGGGATATTTCTCTTCTTGTCCAATAAAACCCTGATAGACTCGGGGCTGTATCCTGGGAAGTCCCACACACGAACATGGACTGAAGACTTTAGGAGTTTAAAATCATCTCTTCAGATGCACTGTGGAAGCATTTCCAGATGACTGAAGGAGCTTCACCTTTTAAAGTCATTTTTCATCATTTATTTCTCTGAATTTCTGCATTCTGTTACAAGAGCCTCTTTCGTCCAATGAAACCATCAAACTTCCTGTCCTCAGTTGTCCTCAGACAACACTTCATGGAGCTCATTTTAGCAGCTTCCTGATCAGAATAAAGCTTCAGATTTTAGTTCTGTTCTTCATGATGAACTAGAACTGTTCAGGTAGTGCAGTAATACTCAATACTGTGCAGTACTCAAGTAAAAGTACTCAGTTACTCCCTGAAGCTGATACCTGTGGAACCATGGTGTCAGAGCGCCATCTGCTGGTGGTCTGTTGGTACTGCAGCTTCTTTCATATCATCCAGAGCATCAGCAGCTTTGTTGGAGACGGAAACATTCTGAAGGAGCTCTGAAGAAAGTCCACATTTATAAAAGTACAAGTTCAGCTCAGAACTACAAGTGAAAAAGTCTCAAATGTAAATCTGTTTTGGTTCCAGTCACTCTTCACAAGTTTCACTATTTCCTGACATTTTATAAAGAAACCAGTCAGCAGATTCACCACCGTCCATCAGTTTCCTCCTCTTCTGGTGCCTGCAGTATTTTCCAGCTCCTACTGGAGAATCCCAGGTCAGACGAGATACAGTGCTGTGAAAAAGTATTTGCCCCCTGCTCAAATTTTTATTTTTTGCATATTTTCCCCACTTTAATGTTCAAGATCATCAAACAAATGTAAATATCAGACAAAGATAACCGAAGTAAACACAAAATGCAGTTTTTAAATGATGATTTTATTTATTAAGGAAAGAAATCTATTCAAAGCTCCCTGGCCCTGTGTGAAAAAGTAATTGCCCTCTAAAGCTAATAACTGGTTGCGCCGCTGTCAGCAGCAACAACTGAAATCAAACATTTTCTATAACTGGCAATGCACTGCACAGCAGCCGGAGCTGTCATTGGCAGGGCAGCTCAAATGAAATTTCGTTGTATATGAAAGTGTGCAATGACCAATAAAGATTGATTGATTGATTGATTGATTGATTGATTGATTGATTGATTGATTGATTGATTGATTGATTGATTGATTGATTGATTGATTGATTGATTGATTGATTGATTGATTGATTGATTGATTGATTGATTGATGGAATGAGTCTTTCTCATCTCTGTGGAGATGTTCTGGTCCACTCTTCGTTGCAGAATTGTTTTATTTCAGCAGCACTGGAGGGTTTTCCAGCTTGAACGGCCTTTTTTTAAAGTCATCCCACAGCATTTCAATCAGATTCAAGTCCAGACTTTGACTCGGCCATTCCAGAACCTTCATTTAGTTTCTTTAATCTGTTCAGAAGCCGACTTCCTCGGGTGTTTTGGATCGTTGTTCTGCTGCAGAACCCAAGTGAGCTTCAGCTGGAGGTCAGGAACTGATGGCCGAACGCTCTCCTTCTGGATTTTCTGGTAGAGATCAGAATTCATGGTTCCATCAGTCACAGCGAGTTGTCCAGGTCCTCAGATCATCACACCACCACCACCATGCTGGACTGATGATTTGATGTTCTTTTTCTGAAATGCAGATGTAACAAGACACACTCCTTCCAAAAAGTTCAACTTTTGTCTCGTCAGTCCATAGAATATCCTCCCTAAGGTCTTGGGATCATTCAGATGTTTGTTTCCTTTATGTTCTTGTTGGTCAGCAGTGGTTTTCTCCTTGGAACTGTGCCATGGATCCATCTTCACCCAGTCTCTTCCTTACTGTTGAGTCATGAATACTGACCTTAGCTGAGGCCTGCAGGTCTTTAGATGTTCTCCTGGGTTCCTTTGTGACTCCTGGATGAGTTGTCGCTGTGCTCTTGGGGTAGTTTTGGTCGCTGATCCACTCCTGGGAAGGTTCTCCACTGTTCCATGTTTTCTCCATATGTGGATAATGTCTCTCACCATGGTTCTCTGGAGTCCTAAAGCTTTAGAAATGTCTTTGGAACCCTTTCCAGACTGATAGATGTTGGTTTCTTTATTTCTCATCTGTTCTTGAATTTCTTTGGATCATTTTGTTTCAACTTCTTGAGATTTTCTGGCCGACTTCATTTAGTCAGACAGGTGATTTCTGGATTGAACAGGTCTGGAGGGCATCAGGTTGGGTGTGGTCGGTGACACTGAACTCGCTTTCCAAAAAATGTGATTAGCCACAGTTAGTTCATGCTTTTGCAAAGGGGGCAATTACTTTTCTCACACAGGGCCAGGTAGGTTTTGAATCATCGTTTAAAACCTGCATTTTGTGTTTACTTTGGTTATCTTTGTCTAATATTTCACTTTGTTTGATAGTCTTAAACATTAAAGTGGTGGAAATATTCAAAAAAATAAGAATTTGAGAAGGAGGCAAATGCTTTTTTCACGGCACTGTATATGATTCTCGAGAGAGTTCTCCTAGAAACCCTCCAGAGGAAGGTCCAGGAAGCTTCTAATCCTCCCAGTCAATGAATCCCAGCCTCAGCTTCTCCTTCCACTTCTTGTTTTTCTTATTACTTTTCCTTTCTTATTCTTGTTTTTTCTTCTTCTTCTTCTTCAGATGACTCTTTGCAGGTCATTTGTAGAATCACACAAGATTTTCGTCCCAACAACATGAGCTAACATCACCTACAAATTCAAATAATGTTCTTAAGAAAATATTTTAATCAAACACTCAAAGAACATTTTAAGAATATTATTATTTATCTCTAGTAATGGTCTTACAAAGTCTAAATAATGTTGTAATGTCAACATTTAGACGATGTTGGAGGAATGTTCTCAAACCAAATAATGTTTTCCAGATGTTATCAAAATGTCAGAGAGACCCCAGAAGACAGAACGTTCTTCATGAGATGTTCCTCTAATGCATCACATTAACAAAGGTGGAACTTTGGCTGCAATGTTCTCAAGTTGTTTTGGGGATGTTGTTGAGAGAACGTTATAGAATCTATAAAAGTTCACACAACGTTTCACAGTGTTAGATGATAAGACAGGAGGAGAGTTCTCAACGCAACATTCAGGAAATGTCTGAAGAATGTTAGATCACAATGTTTTAGAAACGTCTGAGGAACATTGCAGGAACTGTCTCAGAACTTACTCACTTTCTTCATTTCCATTTGGGCTCATTTCAGATGTTCCAGCAGCCAGATGTTTCCTAGCTTTCTGCCACACGGTGGAGCCAGAGAGTCAGAAATGTCTTTGCTCCTTTTCAGTCAGTTTAAAGTCACATCCGAAGCAAACAGATTTTAGATTCCCGTCCATTCCAGCTCCAGAAACCTGCACAGGAACCAGAGGAACCAGGTCCTTCAGGCAGATGATGCCCTCAGTATTCCCCTCAGTATTTCACTTCCCTTAAATAGCTTCACTTAAATGCCTTTCCTTTCCATTAAACATCTTCACTTCCCTCAAATGTCTTGACTTTTGTTAATGTCTTTCCATAAATGTCTTAACACCCCTTAAATATCCACACTACCCTTAAATGTCCTCACTTTCCTGTAATATCCCCTCTCAAATGTCTTCCTTTTAGTATTTTTTACTTCCTTTAAATGTCTTTACTTTTATTTGATGTCTTTCCATAAATATCTGGACTTTCCTTAAATATCCACATTTCCCTTAAATGTCCACACTTGCCTTAAAGATCCACACTTCCCTTAAATATCCTCACTTCCCTTAAAGGTCCTCCCTTCCCTTAAACATTCACCCTTCCCTTAAATGTCCTCTGTTACCTTAAATATCTACACTTCCCTTAAATATCCACACTTCCCTTAAATGTCCTCCTTTCCCTTAAACATCCTCCTTTCCCTTAAAATCCTCACTTCCCTTAACTGTCCTCCCTTCCTAAACCCTGCAGACGTTGTCCCTTGCTGTCCCCTGTCTTGCAGTACCGGTGTCCTCCTGCAGGGGACAGTAGAGCTCCACGCTCCTTCATTCCTTTCGTCGTCGTCTTTTGTCTCAGATATTTGTGTGGCGATCAGGTCGGAACAAATATGATTAAAGACAAAGTTGATCGATACCGCTGTTTGTTTGATGGAACGTGTGCGACAGACCGTGTGTGTGTGTGTGTGTGTGTGTGTGTGTGTGTGTGTGTGTGTGTGTGTGTTATCAGCCAGCGTCAAGCGGCTCTTTGCTTTGTTTTTAGGTCACTTGTTCTTCCTTAAATCAGTCTGAAAGCAGCTCAGATCTCTAAAATAGAAACAATTAGTGCGAGCTTGACACTCAACTTTCTCTTTCATTCCTTCTTTCTTCTCCTTGTCTGTCTTTCTGTGTCGTTCTTTCTGTTTCCTTTTGTTGGGAGAAGTAGGCCGTCTGTCTTCACTTTCCCTTAATATCCTCACATCCCTTAACTTTCCTTTAATATGCTCACAGCCCTTAACTTTCCCTTAATATCTTCACATCCCTTAATTTTCCTTGAATATCGTCACGTCCCCTAACTCTTAAATATCCTCATTTCCCTTAAATATCATTTTTCTTAAATGTCCTCATTTCCCTTAAATATCTTCATTTCCCTTAAATATCTTCATTTTCCTTAAATCTCTTTGCTTTCCTTAAATAGACTCATTTTCCTTAAATGTTTTCATTTCCCTTAAATCTCTTCAATTTCCTTAAATAGCTTAATATCCCTTAAATCTCTTCACTTGTGTGTCTTTGCTTCCCGCAAATATCCTTATTTCCCTTACATGGCTCCATTTTCCTTATCTGTCATCATTTCCCTTAAATTACTTTCCTTCAGTGTTTTCCCTTAAATGTCTTAAGGAAAAGTGAAAATCAGATTTTCCTTTTTGCTCTTCCAGTCTCTCGCTCTGATAAAAGGTGTAGTTTTGGTGAATCTTTAAGTGCTTCCTTTAAATCCAACGGTGGTTTCCTTCAGAAAAGAACCGCAGTAATCGTCATGACGACCTTTAATTGAATAAAAACTGCATTCTGGTTGGACTGTTGTGCTTTAAGTCCCACGAGAACAGCAGAGTGTGTCTGATCCGCCTCTGGAGAATGAGGTCGGGGAACATCTTCACCGTCACGGGACCATGTCAACACCTCGCTGCCATGGCGACGGACAACACCAGAGGAGGAAACGTGTCCCGCGGGAACATGAGGTGGAGAGGACAGAGGATGTTTCCATCCGGTCGGTGGAAAGTCTCTCTGCTGCTTCATAAACTGAACGAACTGGATGCATCAGCAGATAGACCGATCCCAGCCGACTGAAGACAAAGAGATACGACAAACATTCACACCGACTTTAAATGAATGAGAACCATCACCGTTTCTATCAGATCATAATCTGTCAGGTTCTGGGACTAAAGTTTAATCTGTTCTTCCATGAAATACCTCAGGATTTTCAACCAAACTGCTAAAACAAAAAAAAGCCCCCTAATACTCACATTCCTTAACTTTCCCTTAACTTTCTCTCACATCCCTTAACTTTTCCTTAATATCCTCACCTCCCTTAACTTTCCCTTAATATACTCACATCCCTTAACGTTCCATTAATATCCTCACATCCCTTAACTTTCCCTTAATATCCTCAAATCCCTTAACTTTCCCTTCATATCCTCACATACCTTAACTTTTCCTTGACTTTCCAGAAACTTTCCCTTAATATCCTCACCTCCCTTAACTTTCCCTCACATCTCTTAACTTTCCCTTAGTAACCTCACATCCCTTAAATTTCCCTTAATATCCTCACATCCCCTAACTTTCCCTCACATCCCTTAACTTTCCCTTAATATCCTTACATCCCTTAACTTTCCTTTAATATCCTCACATCCCCTAACTTTCCCTCACATCCCTTAACTTTCCCTTAATATCCTCACATCCCTTTACTTTAATATCCTCACATCCCTTAAATTTCCTTTAATATCCTCACATCCCTTAACTTTCCCTTAATATCCTCACATCCCTTAACTTTCCCTTAATATCCTTACATCCCGTAACTTTCCTTTAATATCCTCACATCCCCTAACTTTCCCTCACATCCCTTAACTTTCCCTTAATATCCTCACATCCCTTAACTTTACTTTAATATCCTCACATCCCTTAACTTTCCTTTAATATCCTCACATCCCTTTACTTTAATATCCTCACATCCCTTAACTTTCCTTTAGTATCCTCACATCCCTTAACGTGAACCCAGTTTCTTTTTCTTTTCTTTGTTGTTGTTGGTTCCATCCATCCATCATCTATACACCGCTTAATCCTCACTAGGGTCGCGGGGGGTGCTGGAGCCTATCCCAGCTGACTCGGGCGAAGGCAGGGGACACCCTAGACAGGTCACCAGTCTGTCGCAGGGCTACATACAAAGACAAACAATCACTCTCACATTCACACCTACGGGCAATTTAGAATAATCAATTAACCTCAGCATGTTTTTGGACTGTGGGAGGAAGCCGGAGTACCCGGAGAAAACCCACGCATGCACAGGGAGAACATGCAAACTCCATGCAGAAAGATCCCGGGAAAGCCGGGACGCGAACCAGGGACCTTCTAGCTGCAAGGTGAAAGTGCTAACCACTACACCACTGTGCAGCCCTTGTTGTTGGTTTAAAACTGGAAAAATAAAACAAATACCTGTTTTTTGTTTCCTTTTTTTGTGGAAAAAATTAAAAATAGGTCCATTCTTAATCCGTGCATGGTTTGTTCTTTGGTTTTCCGAAATACAAAATACGGCTGTTGTTTTATTTTGTAGCAACACTGGAAGTCGCCGAGGAAGAACAGTTTAGAGCTGGTCTGGACCGTGAACACATCTAGAATGTCTGTCCTCGAACCCTTCTCCTATTTCATTCTCTTTAAGAGTGGAAACCCCACGCAGAAATCATGGAGCTCCACCTTGTTCTATAATGAGAGTCAGGAGGTTCTGCTGGAGAACAGTTTAAGATCAATCATGTGTCTGATGCTGATCTGGAGAGAGCTGGAATTTGTTCTGTTAACCACAGAAGTTATTTTCAGTGATACTGGTCATCTACTGGTGCTGATGTTCCAGTTTAACTGGTGATCAGGTTAACTGGTGATCAGTTTAACTGGTGATCAGGTTAACTGGTGATCAGGTTAACTGGTGATCAGGTTAACTGGTGATCAGTTTAACTGGTGATCAGTTTAACTGGTGATCAGGTTAACTGGTGATCAGTTTAACTGGTGATCAGTTTAACTGGTGATCAGGTTAACTGGTGATCAGTTTAACCGGTGATCAGGTTAACTGGTGATAGTTTCCGTCTCCAGATGTTTCGTCCTCAGATTCGTCCAGACCTGACTGTGAGATAAAGATACTAGATAAAGAAAACCTGCTGAAAAATGTCGACATCACTACTTAATAAAGTCTGTATCCATGTAAATATCATCTACAGACGGTAAAAAGAAACGTGCTGGAGAAATAAAAACACGTGTTTTTATGAAGGGTGAGAGGAAACAATGGAATCCAGAGATAAAATCAGACCTCAATCTGACTCATCATGTCACTGATACGATGAGTGAGTGAAAGACAGAAAAGCAGCAGAATCACTATTAGTTTTTTCTGGTTTATTACAGGAGGCTTTTGTTTTATATACAGACATGTATTTGCAAAATACTAAAAAGTATTTCAACTCAAAGTACTAAAAAGTATATATATATATATATATATATATATATATATATATATATATATATATATATATATATATATATATATATATATATATACATATATATATTGGTATAATAATTCTTATTGTCTCTAAAACACCAGGGAGGGTCACTGAGGCTTGGCCTCCGTTCCACCGACGGTTCCACGGCTGCAGGGAGTCGCTGAGAAGAAGAAGAAGAAGAAGAAGAAGAAGAAGAAGAAGAAGAAGAAGAAGAAGAAGAAGAAGAAGAAGAAGAAGGTTCCACCACACTTTCTGTCCTCAGGTTAGAACGTCTTTCTGGAGTGTTCCTGGAGACGTCCTCCACAGTTTTCACATTATTACGGCTCATTCTGGACAGATTTTGGATGAATTTAGAATAATTTGGGAAAAATTTTGAATAATTTTGAACACATTTTGAAAAAAAAAAAACAGGTTATTTTGACCCGATTTTGAATAATTTTGGATAATTCTGTGGAAGTTTTGGATATTTTTGTAATTTTTTTTGATAATTTTGGACAGATTTCAGATCATTTAGAACAGATTTAAATTATTTTGGACAGATTTTAGATCTTTAGAAGAAATTTTAGATAATTTTGAAGAGTTTATTGAATAATTTTGGACAGATTTTGATCATTTCAGGTTTCAATCTTTTTCAGGCAGGTTTTCTGAGTCCTTTTGGACGACTGGACATGTGGAACCTTCTACTCCTCTCTCTGTGGGTCCACGTGTGAATGAAGAAGTTCTGGAGAACCCTTCACCTTCGACTCAGCGATTCCCGTTTCCCGGCGCGGTGCGTTTGCGGTCGGCGTGTTAAACGGAGAATCGACGGCGGCAGGGAGGGAAATGTGCGGCCGCTGCTCCCCTCCGCTCCTGAAAAAGGCAACTTTCTCCAGATATGAGGCTTCGCTGGGGCTGATATGACGCCGGGGGTTCTGGAGGAAGGAACCGGCCGTGGAACCGGAGCGGCTGGGAACGTGGCCGTGCCGCGGATCACGTCCACCCGGTTACACCACGGTTGTATTGCATTTATCACACAGTTAGGAGAACAAGAGTAACATCGGGAACTACCAAACGGTTTCTGTGCATTTCCTCCGCTGTCCTCGCCGTTTCCATGGTGACGAAGCAGCTTTTGGTTCTGAAACGGGGAGAAGAAGAAGGAAGGAACGCCCCCCTAGCGTCCCAGGATGGACTCTTCCAGACCCCCAGGTAGCACCACATGGTCCGGTCCACAGAGCGCCCAATCAGAGAGCTGCTGCTGGTCTTCACCAAAGATTCACCAAAGGCTGGACTTCTGTCAACATTCAGTCACTCAGGGCCACATTTCAAGCAATTTTCTCAAATTTATGAAGCGTTTTGCACTTTTTTCAATAGATTTTGGACAAATTTCGAATCATTTTGAACATTTTAAACAATTCTGCACAAGTTTCGAGTCATTTTTGATCATTTTCCAAAAGTTTAGTTATTTAGGACACAACTTGAGTAACTTGGAACAAATTTGAGACATAATTTTTTTGCAATTTATGAAGCATTTTGCACTTTTTTCAACTGATTTTCAACAAATCTTGAATAATTCTGGACAGATTTTGAATAATTTTAAAAATAATTTTGGACAATTTTGAACAAATTTAGATTTTTTTGGTAATTTTAGAGATTTTGAATATTTTTGGACAATTTTGATATAATATATATAATATTTAAATAATTGTGGACAAGTTTGGAGTCATTTTTGATCATTGATGAATCGTTTTGAGCTCATGCTTCTGGACACCTTCTGAGTGACTTTTCACAATAGACACATATTTCCCACTGATTTTGAGTAGTTTTGAACAATTTTGGACAAGATTCAGGCTATTTTCAATCATTTGTGACAACTTTCGAGTAATTTTGGACAGTTTTTTTTGGATAATTTATGTGGACATTTTTTTGAATCATTTTAAATCATTTTATTCATTTTGAATAATTCTGGACAAGTTTGAAGTCATTTTTTGATATTTTTTGGGCAAATCTGAGTGACTTTTCACAAATTTGAATGTATTTAAGACCGATTCTAAGTACTTTTTCATCATCTTTAACTCATTTTGGACAAGCTTCAGGCCTTTTTCAATCATTTGTGAATCATTTTTGACAACTTCCAAGTCATTTTGGACAGTTTCTATGCCATTTAAAACCATTTTGTTCATTTTGAGTAATTCTAAACAAGTTTCAAGTAATTTTTGATCATTTATGAATCATCTTGGGCACATTTTTAGTGATTTTTCACAAATTTGAAGGTATGTAAGACAGATGTTAAGTAATTTTGGACAGGACCTTTTGGATCATTTTGTACATTTGGAACAATTCTGGACAGATTTCAAGTTATTTTTGATAATTTATGAATCATTTTGAGCTCATTTTGAATCCAAGCGGACGAATTTTGAGTTACTTTTCACACATTTTCAGGTATTTAAGGCAGATTGTCGGTAACTTTGTGTGTATTTTCCTCTAGATGTTGCTCCAGCTCTGGTTTTCCTGCATCCTTTCGGTGAATCTGAGCCTCTCTGATGGTTTTAGAAGCAGCCGATCATCTCTGAGTGCAGTTTGCTGGATGGCGGCGGCGAGTCCTGGGAGTTATCAAAAAACCAATCGATCCATGGAGTAACCAAATAACGGATAATCAGTGGCCCAGCGGGGGAGCATGGCTTGGAGCGTTGGGTTGACGTGTAGCAGGCACACTCTGGGTCTATTGCTACTGAAAACAGCCCTTCAGCACAACTGCAACCTGAAATAGGAGTCCAGCAGAGTTTCTCCGCTCATCGATCCCCAACGGAGTCGAGTAGAAATAGAGTCCAGACGGTGCCGGGAAAAACCTTTTCTCCTCTTCTTTTTCCTAAAATGAGTCTAGTAAAGCGTTTCGTGGAGATCCCTCGGGTGACGACGGAGACGGAGAGAGAGGTTGCCGTTGGAAATATCGAACAGACGCTTTGTACACTTTGACACTTTCCGCCCTCGGGGGTTTCGTTCGAAGCTTCGGGCGTCGCCTCTTATTGCTAGACGCGGCTTTTTTGTTTGTTTGTTTGTTTCTCTGTGCAAAATAGATAAAGAGCCGTCCCAAAAGAGCCCGATAAAATAAAACGGCGAAAAGCAAAGGCAGCAAATAAATAAATAAATAAATAAATAAACAAACAAGCGATGAGCTTCCTTCCACTGCGGCGGGAAAAATCCATAAAAGTCTCCAACAAGCTGAATAGAAAATTAGTTAAAAACTTTTAATCAAATCTTTCAAATTCACCGTTTTTTTTGTCAAGTTGAAGTTGAATTTATGGATTTATTTCTCCACGTCTGGAAGGAAACGCTTCGTTCAGCAGGAAACAGGAAGCTGGAAAGATTTTAGAATCCCGGAAAAAAAAACAAAAAAAAACGTCAACCAGAAAAACTCAGGAAGTCATTTTTGATCATTCGTGAATCTTTTCGGATGCATTTTTAGGATTTACTTTGAATAATATTGATTTAAGATTTCTTTGCACTGGAAAGGAGAAGCTCTCAACCCCGTTATACTGTATAATGACAGTAAAGCATATTCTATTCTATTCTTCTATTTTTTCAATTCATTTTAGACGCATTTTGAATAATTCTGCACAAGTTTTAAGTTGTTTTTGATCATTTAGAGATGAATTTTGACTAATTTTTTAAAAAGAACATTATTTCAAGCACATTTTGAATCATTTGGAAGAATTTCTAAATTTGAGTAATTTTTGGACAATTTCTGACCTAATTTTCTACAATTTACGAAGCATTTTGCACTTTTTTTCAGTTCATTTTGAACAAGTTTCGAATGATTCTGAACATTTTAAACAATTCTGCACACGTTTCGGGGCATTTTTAATCATTTATGAACAATTTTGAGATATTTAACTAAAATCTAACATTATTTAGGACACATTTTGAGTATTTTGGAACAATGTCAGGCCCAATTTTGTACAATTTATGAAGCATTTTGTGCTTTTTTTCAATAAAGTTTGGACAAATATTGAATAATTCTGCACATTTTTAATAATTCTGCACAAGTTTCGAGTCATTTTTGATATTTTATAGACAGATTTTGAACAATTTTCCAAAAATCTAATGTTATCTGAGCATATTTGTAGTCATTTTGAGCAATTTCTCACTCAGCTTTGACAAGATTCAGGCTATTTTCAATCATTTGTGAATCATTTTGGACAACTTTCAAATAATCTTGGACAGGGTTTGACTCATTTTGGACAGTTTTTGAATCATTTTGGACACATTTTAAATGATTCTGTACGATTCGAATCATTCTGGACAAGTTTCAAGTCATTTTTGATCATTTATGAATCATTTTGGACAAATTTTGAATCCTCCTGGACACATTTTGAGTGACTTTTCACAAATTTTGAGGTATTTAAGACAGATTTGAAGTCATTTTGAACAATTTATCACTCAACTTTGACAAGATTCAGGCAATTTTCAATCATTTGTGAATCATTTTGGACAACTTCCAAGTCATCTTGGACTGGTTTTGACTCATTTCGGATCATTTATGTGGACGTTTTGAACAGTTTTTGAACCATTTTAAATCATTTTGCACAATAATTTTGTTCTGGACCAGATTTTTGATCAGTCTCCTACGATTCCTGGGCTGTTTAAAGTTTTCCATCTTATTGACATCCTGAGAAACACTCAACCCGGACAGAGACGAATAAAAGGAGAAGCTTTATCATCCTCAGACTGAGCGACTTCACTCCGCCTTTATTTGTTTTGAGTTTTTTCCAAGGACGATCTTTTCCAGCTTCCGGCGGAGGTAAATGTAGTGAAATGCTGATTGTCGGACGCCTTCGGCTTCGACGCCTCGGTTCAAGTCGTTTGAGCCGAACTCGGACCAGACGGAGAGTCGGCGGCGAGCGGTTTGATGTTTTATTGTTCGGACTGAAAGAAACTAAACTATTAAAGGCATCAAAAAGCGACGTCATATCGTTGGCATCATTCCCACTTCAACTTTAAAGGACATTCTGGTGGATTTCAACAGTTCTTTGTTTTATTGTTGTGTAAAATTTACACTCGAACATTTGTGGAAAAATTTTGAACTGATTTCTGACAGAATTCCAGTATTTTTGGAAAAAGCTGGAATATTTTTTGTAGTTTTTTTAAAACACTTTTACAATGTTGTCAAATAATTTTGGACAATTTGTAAAATTTTTCCAAACATTTTCAAGTAATTCTGGACAAAAACAATTTGGGACAAATTATGAAACATTTTGAGATTTTATAAACAATTTGGATGAGTTCCACATTTTTTTTCTTGCCAGTTTTCTAGTCTTTTTATGCAAATTTTGAATTCTTTTGGATAAAATTTTAACTATTTTGAGGAGGCTCTGAGTCATTTGGCACAGTTTCTAAATTATTTTGGGCAAGTTTTAAGTCATTTTGGACATTTTTCAAATACTTTTTGACAAATCTTCAATTGTTTTGGACATTTTAAATCAATTTGGACAAATTCTGAATAATTTAGGAACAGTTTTGTAACATTTTTAACAAAGTAATTTTCGATTAATTTCAAATAATTTTGGACAATCTGTGAATTTTTGAAATGTTTTCAAGTAATTCTGGAAATTTTCAAACAATTTGGGACAAAATTTTGAATCATTTTGGGATTTTAGAATCAATTTAGATGAGTTTCACATTTTTTTGCCAACTTTCTAATCATTTTAGACTCATCTCAAGTCATTCTGTGCAAATTTTGAATATTTTCGGTTAATAGTCAAACTATTTTGAGCAGGCTCAGAGTAATTTTGGACAGCTTCTAACTTATTTTGGGAAAGTTTTAAGTCATTTTAGACATATTTCAAATACTTGACAAATCTTCAATCTTTTTGGACATTTTGAAATCAATCTGGACAAATTTCAAATAATTTAGGAACAGTTTTCTAATATTTTGAACTATTTGTTGACATCTTTCAAGTAATTTTCCACAAGTTTCAAGTCATTTTTTGGTTAATTCCGAGTGATTTTGCACAATTCCAAACTTATTTTGAGACCACTTAATTTGGGCAATTTGTGAATTAATTCTTGGACCATTTTGGCCACATTTTCAGTCTTTTTTTTTTGATAATTTAGGAATAATTTAGGAAAGATTTTAAATCCTTTTTGGACAAATTTTGAGCATTTTTTTCTCTCCCACATATTTAGAATTATTTAGGACACGTTTTGCGTGATTTTTTTTTAACCCTGTCTACTCATTTTGTAGCTGTTTGAAGTCATTATTGACCATTTGTGAGGCATTTTGGACTAATTTTTAAACTGCTAATCCCTCTTCCCTAAAATCAGTGTGAAGTTTGTGTCACATTAAGCAGCCAAATAAATAAGCCTTGTTGAAATAAAACAGAATTTTCCTGCTTTGATCGCAGGTAGATGCACCTGAGGGGTTACTTCCTGTTCTGATATGACGGTGAAAGTTGTTGCAAAAGAGAAGCTGGAAATTTTAGACAAATCACCTGCCGGCCAACAAACAAACGGACGCACATGAGGATGTTCACCACCAGGGCAACACACGTTACAAGAGTTCGGTACCATGTAGAAAATCTCATTGTGCACTTGTACTAGTTTTTGGTGTTATCGCAAAGGTTCTCAGAAGAAAAATAAAGACTTCCCAGGCTCTTTTCCACGGTGTCTTTGCCCAGGTGGGCAAAAAGTGACAGCACATGTAAACTCAAAAGTGCAAAAAACTGCCAACGAAAACAGATGAAGTTGCTTTTTCCTGACCGCACTCTCTCCTCTCACCTATTACAACATGGTAGTTCAGCCACTTTTTCATAGCTAGTGCCACTTCAATGTCAAAAGAGAGAGACGGCTTGTTTTTTTCATCAACTTACTCTAAAAAATATAAAAAATAGTAATAATTGTACCGCTATTAAAAGACTGGTAACATCAACAACGTTATACTTTTACTACGAAAACATCTTTTTAAATCACGTTGTCATTATTTTCCCTACTCTCTCGAGTCTCGGTCCGTCAGAACGTGTTGAGAAACGCCACCAGAAACGCCGTCACTCCTACAGCCAAGCATACTCTGAAAATATTGATCAATGGTGGGAAGGCACAAACCCCCCAGGCCAATAAATGATGGATACATCTGTGATATAGTTTCTCTGACCTCCTGCAGCTCAGGTTCAAGGTCAGTCATTGTTCTGGACTCTTGGCTCCAGGTAGTGGTTCTCCTTTACGTTCGGTCTGAACTGCGACTAAAGGCAGAGCTGAACCGACAGTTTTTCTGCTTCCCTTCAAGAAATGCTGTTCAACCGAGTCCAGGATTCTCCACAGGGAGCAGGACAAAATATTAAAGGTAGTAAATATTCCACTTGGTTCTCCTCATAGCTTCTCCTCAGCGTTCCTCAGCTATGGTACATTCAGTAAACGAAAGAACAAACAGGCTTTACCCAAAACGAGAAAATCCTCATTTGTTGAATTTTTTGCTTTTAGGTTCCGACTACGGAACCGTTTCTTGCTGTCTGTCGGTGTCGAGCGCTGACTGTTCGCTGCCTCCAGCATCAGCAGGCATTTCCGTCTTGACGGCGAGTGGGTTAAAGATTTCGGACGTCACTCGCGTCACGCTGTCGTAAGACGGCGGAGACGAGGTGGAGGAAATCGTCTCGGAGCGCTCCATCCCCAACAGACTCGAGCCGTAGTTCTCCCTCATCATGGCGGCAATCAGGCCTTCTTTCTCAGGCGCATCCTCCCCAAATATCCCTTCCCCGCCTTCATCGCTGTCTCCGACTGCGTGCCGAGGTGTGGTGATCTGACGGTACAGGTAGGAGGCGGCCTTCATCTGCCGCCTCACCAGGTGTCTGCGGTAGCACCTCTGGATGACAGTGGCGGAGACTTCTTCCTGTTTGCGCCTCAAAGTTGTTGTGATCGGCTCGTAGGAAATCTTGGACGGGTTGGCCATCATGAACTTCTCCTCCATCTGCTGCTTGAGGGCGTCCATCTCCCCCGACTCGCCCAGGACGCGCTTGGTGAAGGCAAATAGGATGTCCAGGCAGTGGATTTTATCCCCACTGACCATGGGCAGATCCATGGAGATCAGTTTGATTTTGTTCGGCTTGCCGATGCGCAGTGGCTCCGACAGCGAGTCGGCGAAGTCGGACAGCTTGGCGTACTCGATGAACTGCGTGGCTTCCGGGTCAAACTTCTCCCAAACCTCGTAGAACATCTCGAAGTCGTCCTCACTCAGCGGTTCGGTGCTCTCCTCCGTAGCCACACTGAAGTTCTCCAGGATGATGGCAATGTACATGTTCACCACGATGAGGAAGGAGATGATGATGTAGGTGACGAAGAAGGTGATGCCCACCGACGGGTTCCCACAGTTGCCCCTGACAGTGGTGCCGGTGTGGGGGATGTTGGGGTTGCACTCCTCGGGGGAGTTGTTGAGGATGGGGCTGAGCAGACTGTCCCACCCGGCCGAGGTGGTGATCTGGAACAGGCAGATCATGCTGTTCCCGAACGTCTCAAAGTTAAACATGTCGTCAATCCCCGCCTGCCGCTTCACGTAGGCGAAGTTGGCCATGCCGAAGATGGCGTAGATGAACATGACGAGGAAGAGGAGGAGTCCGATGTTGAAGAGAGCCGGGAGGGACATCATGAGGGCAAACAGCAACGTCCGGATGCCCTTAGCGCCTCTGATGAGACGCAGAATTCGTCCAATTCGGGCCAACCGGATCACTCGGAACAAGGTGGGCGAAACAAAGTACTTCTCAATGATGTCAGCGAGTACGATCCCTGAAACACAGATGAAGAGAAGAAGAAGTCAGTCCTGTGCAGTGGAACCAGTTCTGACATTTCCTGTATGAATATTCTCAAACAACAAACCCAAATGATAAATGAACAGCTCAGTTCCCAGATCTAGGAACAGGTAGTTTCCTGTCTCCTCAGGTCTGGTAGAATTCTAATGAAGGTTTGAAGCCGTCAGTGTCGTCATTATTACAGAACAACTGGTACTAAGACAAGTGTTGCTGATCGGGATGCAACGACTTCCTTCAACAATCGTGTTGAAGGTGAATCACTGATTACCTGTTTATATTTACGCTACCGTTTAAAAGTTTGGGGTCACTTAGAAATGTCCTTATTTTAGAAAGAAAAGCAGTTTTTTTCCAGCGAAGATAACATTAATTGAATAGAGATGAAAGTGGCTGTTGGCAAAAAACCCTGAAAATTTTTTTTCTAAGCAACTTTGCCAAGTGAGCGCTGAAGGTGCGCCAAGAGGCTGCCGAAGGCAGCCTTATGCGAGTGCCGAATAATAAATTATAATAGTGCCATTGTTACAATTAAATTAACATAGCATTATAGTCTTTATTAACAATAAGAATATATATAAAAAATTAAAATGACCACGCAATATTCAATGAAGATAAAAATTTAAAAATGACCAAACAATATAGATCTTTAATGGAGTCTATCTTATGAATAAAATAGATAAATAAAAAAAAAGTTCCTAGTTTGTCTAATTTCCTGATATATTCAGACAAGAAATGGCCGTTCGTATCTTTCTCTTCTAACCACGACCACCGGAACGCGTTCTTGACTGTCGCGTCTATAGCACGCACGTCAGCGTACCTGTCTACCTGTTTAAACATTGTCCTGACAGGTACGGGTCATTACATTTACACAAAAGCAAAGGTCGTCTATTCAATGAGCGCTATTCAATGATTAATCTCTCCTTTGTACTCAAAACTGGCGCTATTCAGTGCATCCGCTCTCGCAAATTCTCGCAGCATTAGATTGGAATCGCGTCAATGACCGAGATTCAAAATGGCTGCCTCCGTACAGGAATATAAACAACAAACAACGCATTAGCGATAAGAATATGATTTTCAAAAAGAATACTATCAATCAAATTCTGATTTTCACTGAAAACTTTGATCAATTTTCCCAGATTCCCGGAAATGAACTCACAAAATTTGAAATCCCAGATTTCCGGGAAAACCCGGTAAACTTTCATCTCTGATTGAATGACAAATCCAGTGTAGACATTGTTAATGTGGTAAATGACTATTGTAGCTGGAAACGGCTGATTTTTAATGGAATATCTCCATAGAGGTGCAGAGGAACATTTCCAGCAACCATCACTCCTGTGTTCTAATGCTACATTGTGTTAGTCTCTCTCTCTACTCTCTTTCTAGTAACTCCTTCAGAGCAGTCATAGGAGTTTTGGTGGCCTCCCTCTCTAGTCTCTTTCTCCTTCAGAGGAGTCATAGGAGTCTTGGTGGCCTCCCTCTCTAGTCTCTTTCTCCTTCACAGGAGTCATAGGAGTCTTGGTGGCCTCCCTCTCTAGTCTCTTTCTCCTTCAGAGGAGTCATAGGAGTCTTGGTGGCCTCCCTCTCTAGTCTCTTTCTCCTTCACAGGAGTCATAGGAGTCTTGGTGGCCTCCCTCTCTAGTCTCTTTCTCCTTCAGAGGAGTCATAGGAGTCTTGGTGGCCTCCCTCTCTAGTCTCTTTCTCCTTCACAGGAGTCATAGGAGTCTTGGTGGCCTCCCTCTCTAGTCTCTTTCTCCTTCAGAGGAGTCATAGGAGTCTTGGTGGCCTCCATCTCTCATTCCTTTCTCCTTCAGAGGAGTCATAGGAGTCTTGGTGGCCTCCCTCTCTAGTCTCTTTCTCCTTCAGAGGAGTCATAGGAGTCTTGGTGGCCTCCCTCTCTAGTCTCTCAGGTCTTGAGGACGTCCTGCTCTAGTCAGATTTATTCATGTTTCATCTTCCTTCCATTTCTTAATGATGGATTTAACTGGACTCCAGGAGATCTCCAGGAACTTTAAATGTTCTTGTATCGTCCTGACTGATGCTTTTCTACAACCAACATTGCTTCATGACTTTTTGCCTACATTTCTACACACACAAATGTTTTGGTTCCTATCAAAACATCATTGTTTCCTAGAATATTCTTCATTCTAATCTTCACATGTTTTCACACGACATCAGTTTAACTGCTTTGGTTCTATTCTCTTTACTGTTAGATTTTACGCCACACCTGACCACTGGCAGATTTCTCACACAAAATCGATAAGCTGAAGACTATTAGATTTTCTTTTATTTGACGACATTCCTGTGAGTTACATCATCTAAAAGCTCTCAGTTTGGATATTTCAGTCTTTATGTGGCAGCTCGGCTGTGATTACAACCTGAGTAATTGGTTCTGGAGGGCTGAGCCGTCGTTCCCCTCCAACAGCCAGTCAAACACTGTAATTCATCCGTCTTTTCCTTGTTATCCAGGAATGATAAACTTGGAGAGGAGGAACGAACACGAACACACACACACACACACACACACACACACACACACACACACACACACACACACACACACACACACACTCCTGTCTTTCATTGGACTCCCTGTGCTGAGTTATAGCTGATGGAAGGGATGAGCAGAGGGGAGTCGTGAGGGAATCACCATCACATCGTACATCAACTCAGCGACTCCCCCCCCACCCTGACATCTCTGTCACACACACACACACACACACACACACACACACACACACACACACACACACACACACACACACACACACACACACACACACACACACACACACACACACACAGCAGCTGATGTAACAGGTCAATCATGTTTGATTTGTCTCCAGGGACCGCCCTCTGGCAGCTCTGATTGCTGCTGTTACCTTCACCTCCCCCAGCCAGCCTCGTCCGAGCGTGCACACAACACACACCTGCACACGTACGGACTCACACTTAATTACACGCAATCTTGTCGAGCTAACAGGAGGAGCGGCGCACACGAAATATGAGCGGCGATAGCTAAATTACCTGCTTAGGTTGCTGCGCGCCGCCTCGGCCGTGTCATGTGTGTGGTTAGCGTGTTACTGTAATACGACCACACGGGACCTCGGTTCAGGAGGAACATCAAGGCCACTCGGACGCTCGCTTTGTTGACAGATAACTGCCAGGCAGATATTACAGCGTTTCCTGCTGCCACAGCTGATGCCTCTCACTCTGACAGTAGCTGAGCTCAGCCTACAGAGTCTGGAAGAAGGACTCCGTCCCTCAGAGCTCCTCACTGCTGCTGGCTTTCACTTTTCAATCAAGGTGTGTATATTTTATGACGGGACAGTTGTTGGATGAACAGTCTGAAGATGGAACTCCTTCAGAGGAGTCATAGGAGTCTTGGTGGCCTCCCTCTCTAGTCTCTTTCTCCTTCAGAGGAGTCGTAGGAGTCTTGGTGGCCTCCCTCTCTAGTCTCTTTCTCCTTCAGAGGAGTCATAGGAGTCTTGGTGGCCTCCCTCTCTAGTCTCTTTCTCCTTCAGAGGAGTCATAGGAGTCTTGGTGGCCTCCCTCTCTAGTCTCTCAGGTCTTGAGGACGTCCTGCTCTAGTCAGATTTATTCACGTTCCATCTTCCTTCCATTTCTTAATGATGGATTTAACTGGACTCCAGGAGATCTTCAGGAACTTTAAATGTTCTTGTATCGTCCTGACTGATGCTTTTCTACAACCTTTCCTCAGAGTTTCTTGGTTCTTCAGTCTTCATGGTGTAGTTCTATCCAGGAGTTCTGATCCACCAGAGGATGGACCTTCCAGATCCAGGAGTCTTTATCCTACAATCACTGACCTCAGATCATCCATTAAATGACTGATGACTTCTAGAACCAACTGTGTTGAGTCAGCTGAGTCACTTTAAGAGGGATAATGCTATGCAATCATTTATTCTACCATGTATATTTCTAATGAAATGATTTTACTTTGTAGAAATCTGTTTTCACTTTTTTCTGTAAATTCCCGCCACAAAAGAAAAAAATAGACCACGATTCGATGTTGAGAAGCAATAAAAAGGGAAAACTACCAACAAGGGGTTTTATAGGCATGGTAAAAAACAAAACAAAAACAACCAAAAAAAAAGTTTATTCCAAATTCTTATCATTTTATCACTGTTGATTTTCCTTTAAACTTGTTGCTGAACTCACCAACGATGGACAGAATGACGACCACGAAGTCGAAGATGTTCCAGCCGACCGTGAAGAAGTAGCATCGCAGCGCCACGATCTTGATGAGGCACTCGGTGGTGAAGACGATGATGAAGGCCAGGTTGATGTTGTTCAGGATGTACTCCATCTGGGGCGACTGCTCGTCCGTCTCCACCATCATGGTGATCATGTTGAAGAGGATCAGCACCATGATGATTATGTCGAACGCCTGTTTCCCCACCAGGTCGAAGAAGAAGCCCTGCAGCGTGTTCTACAAAGAACCAAGAGCTGCAGGTTTCTGTTCAGTCTTTTACTGATTAACACATTCAGTTTTAAAGCGATCAGCCACAACATTAAAACCACTGACAGGTGGAGTGAGAATCATCGATCATCTTGGTTCTATGTGGCGTTCTGCTGGAGAACCTTGGATTCTGGTGTCCATGTTGATCAGACATCTAAATAAACATTGTCCAGAACAAACACACTCCTTCATGCAAATGGAAATACCAAATGTCACTGGTCTACCCGCAGGAAAATGCATCCCACCACATCTCAAAAACATCAACCAATCAGGAACATCTTGAGGAACATAACAATTGCCCAAGATGTTGACTTGACCTCCAAACTTCCTAGACCATGCATCAACAGGATGCAGCGGAACAAGTTTGATTCCTGAATACCCCACTGCAAAACCCAGAGGAACCAAAGATCCACAGCCAACGTCCTGGTCCAGACCCCATAGGACACCCCGAGAGGTCCTCTGGTCCAGACCCCATAGGACACCCCGAGAGGTCCTCTGGTCCAGACCCCATAGGACACCCCGAGAGGTCCTCTGGTCCAGACCCCATAGGACACCCTGAGAGGTCCTCTGGTCCAGACCCCATAGGACACCCTGAGAGGTCCTCTGGTCCAGACCCAGGTTCATGTCAAACATCCACATGAATGTGAGGACTGAAGGTTCCCCAGCAGAACGTTGCACTTCACCTGTCAGTGGTCATTGCGTTACATCTGATCGGTGTCTATAATATCTGCTGACACATTAAAGCTTGTGAACATTGCTAGAATTTCTTGTCGACCTGAACCAATGTTTCATTGAGTGTTTTGGTACCAGAGGTCTGGGAATCGGCTTTTGAGGTTTCTTGGAGCCCAGTTTCTTCATGGCGTTGTAGTACTTCTTCTGCTCCTCCGTCATGAAGATGTCCTGCCCTCCTAAGTAAACACACCCAGCAGCTACTGTTATTTCTACCGGAATTAGATGTGATTTCAACCCTCTGAACCCCAAAAACTCACTGGTGGTTTGAAAAAGCATGCTAGCTTCAAAATAAAATATTAAAAATAATCAAATTTACACTATTTATCTGCACCAGAGCTGTAGAAACAAAGCATTCAGTCAAAACTACCCCCAACCCAAATCTGAGTTTGAACCAACAGTGAAGAAAAATAAACAAAAAATGTCCCGCCACTGTTTCATGGTGTTCAGAGTTAACCTTACATTAAATGGAAATACTGTTGTATCATCAGCAACACTATAACTTTCATTTTTATTTATTTATTTTTACAGTTTTTAAGAAAAAATAAAAACCTTTTTGTCTCTTAGTGTCATTTTGTCTTTATGTGTAATTTCTGCAACTTTTTGTCATTTTTGCAATTTTTTTTGTTATTTTTGTCTTTATGTATCCTTTTTGCAACTTTTTTTAATGTCATTTGTGCATTTGTAAGTGTAATTTTTGCAATTTTTTGCATTATTTTTACATTATTTCTCTATTTTTGCAACCTTTTCTGATATCTCTGCATCTTTTAGTATAACTTTAGCATTTTTTTTCCTTTGTATTATTTTTTGCAACTATTTGTGTCATTTCTGCATTTTTTTTGTTTCTTTTCCCAATTTTATGTCTCATTTTTGTAACTTTTCATGTAATTTGTGCATCTGTTGGCATAATGTTTGCAATTTGTTTTATTATTTTTGCGTCTTTTTGTATAATTTTTGAATTTTTTGTATTATTTTTTCATTTTGTATTATTTTTGCATCTTTGTATCATTTTTGCATCTTTTAGTGTCATTTTTTAAATCTTTTGGTGCCATTTTTGCAGCTACTTGTGTCTTTTTGTGCTGTTTGTGTGTGCTTTTGTGTGTCAGATGTGCATTGTGCGTCGGTGCTTATCTTTCTCTTCTGCTGGTTGAAGTTGTCGATGATGACGCCGATGAACAGGTTGAGGGTGAAGAAGGAGCCGAAGATGATGAAGATGACGAAGTACAGGTACATGTACAGGTTGACCTCCTTGATGGGCTGCTCCTCCACCTGCAGAACGATTCCACAAACAAACGGAACCACATCAGCTCTTTGTTCTGTCTCTTTACATACTAAAGTAAAATCAGGTCATGAGAGTTTTCTACTCGTTTCTACTGTTTGTGTGACTTACAGCTCTGGAGTCCACGGCTGCGTACATGATCTCCATCCAGCCTTTGAACGTCGCCTTGGAGACAAACAAACAGCAGAGCAGGAATGATTTCATCAACGTGTGATTTAGAACCAAAACATCTGAGCCTCATTTTCATTTAAAGAACTGAAGTGAACCTGAACCTTAATGTGGTGAAAACAGCAGAAATGAAAGAAAAGCCGGTTTGCGTTTTCACTTCACTGCGACCTTTTCGTTGTTTTTCTTATGAAATGCTGATAATCGCTGCTCTTCTCACCTCTAAAGATGATTTTCAGCTTTTGAGCTCTGAAGGAAAACCTGAACAGCTTTCAGTGAATCCACTGGATCTTAGAATGATTTAATTATCTCATTTAATGCTGCACAACTGTCAACTTTTATTTTATTCAGTTTTGAGGATCTGGAAAAGTCACACAATAAATAGATCAATTTATAAATTAAGTATAAAAAAAATTATAAACAATAAAATATCTACATCAAAATTCTGTATTTTTGCATGTGGTAGTTCGCAAGTTTTTTCCTTCATTATTTCTTTTGCCACCACCGTGCTTCACCTCATGATGCTGCCTCCACCAGGCTTTACATCATGATGCTGCCTCCACCATGCTTCACATCATGATGCTGCCACCACCATGCTTCACATCATGATGCTGCTACCACCATGCTTCACATCATGATGCTGCCACCACCATGCTTCATATCATGATGCTGCCTCCACCATGCTTCACATCATGATGCTGCCACCACCATGCTTCATATCATGATGCTGCCTCCACCATGCTTCACCTCATGATGCTGCCTCCACCAGGCTTTACATCATGATGCTGCCTCCACCATGCTTCACATCATGATGCTGCCACCACCATGCTTCACATCATGATGCTGCCACCACCATGCTTCACATCATGATGCTGCCACCACCATGCTTCATATCATGATGCTGCCTCCACCATGCTTCACATCATGATGCTGCCACCTCCATGCTTCACATCATGATGCTGCCACCTCCATGCTTCACATCATGATGCTGCCACCACCATGCTTCACATCATGATGCTGCCTCCACCATGCAAAACAGAAAGTTTTATAAATTGTTTACTATTCTTCAATCATTAATATAAATGTTTTTCATTTTTCCTCTCAAATAACAGCAAATATCTGTAAAAATAATGAATAATGTTTGTTGCAGTAAACACCATAAAAATTAAACATTATCAATGATCATTTCTAAAATATGTATTTTTGATGTGGACATTGTTGACAGTTGTTGTGGTAACATGTAAATGATTACGAGACATTATCTTTAAATCTGTAAAATCTGTAGATAAAAATCCACAGATGTTTAAAGGTGGATTTTTAAAATTTTTGCTTCTTTAACAGGAAGTGTTAGCGACTCTCTGCTGTGACTTTCTCAATAAGAGCTCAACTTCCTTTCATGGACTTCTTTCCTCGGTGGGAGGGAGCGTGGGCGCCTGCTGTCCGTCACTCAGACCTGAAATCACCTTGTTGCCACGGGTTACCGCTACCTGCTATTATTATGGTCTGTGGGAGCCGACAGGTGGTGATTTAAGCTCCATCAGACGTTTGAAACCTTCTGGAGTCACTTAAAATGATTAATAATGAAAAATGTATTACTAACATTATTTAACGCACATTTGCTACAACTTTTTATGTCATTTGTGCATTTGTGAGTGTAATCTTTGGATTTTTTGTATTATTTTTATAGCTTTTGTAAGATTTTTGGAACTTTTTGTGTCATTTTTGCATCATTTTGTGTCATTTTTGTGTCATTATGTGTTATCTTTGACACTTTTTATGTCATTTGTGCATCTGTTAGCACATTTTTGCAATTTTTTATTATATTTTTGCAACCTTTTGTGTCATTTTTACATGTTTTTGTGTCTTTATGGGTCATGTTTACAACCATCTATGTCATTTGTGCATCAGTTTGAATTAATTTTTTTGATTTTTTTTAAAGCTTTTTGTGTCATGTTGGGTCTTTATATGTAATTTCTGCAACTTTTTGTGTCATTTTCGAGTCTTTAAGTGTTATTTTTGCAACTCTTGATATCATTTGTGCATCGTTTGTGTAAGTTTTACAATTTTAAGCATTATTTTTTTAAAAAATACAGCATTTAAATCAGAAAAAACATGGTTATTACAATCATGTTTTTATTTTTATATATATATATATATATATATATATATATATATATATATATATATTATTGTAATTACTTATTTATTTGAAAGAAATTTCACAAATTCTAGAAAAAAGTCATAATTTTTTTTCAAATCAACTATTGTAATGAAAAAAACTTTAAATAATGTTTAAAAATCAAAAACTTGTGTTTTTAAAATAGTAATTTGTTCTTTTGACACCGTTTGACTGTTAAAGAGATTTGCTGCTAAAATTATCATTATTTTACAGACATGTTCTGGTATTTTCCCTTTATTTAACAGTGGTTTTTTTTTATGTTAAATCATTTTTTTAAAAATTTGTTTGATACACCTGCTGCCAGATTTTCACTGTTAAAGAATATTTTATTATCATTTCCTTTATTAAAGTTATATTTTGATTAATATTTGTTCTTTTACGACATCAGCTAAAACTCTCCTTCCAGATGTCAGTTTTCTGTTTAGTTTTATAGTTTTTTGAACGTTTTTCTAAAATATCGTGGATATTTTAATCTGTTGTTTCTTTAACGGCGTATTGGGTTATTCTTCATGGAGTTATTTCCAGATGCTGAGGCGACGGTTGCCCCGCCGACCAGAGATGTGCTGAGCAACTCGTTGCCAAGGCGACCGCATCCCGACTCCTCTTAAGTTGACCCTCTAGTCGTCGTTCCGCCTCGTTTCCGTCTCTTTATCCCCTCCTCGCCGGCGCTGCTTCCTGTCTGAAGGCGCCGGTTTCCCGCCCACTCGGCCGGAGCCTCTAAAAATAAACGCTCTCAGACGCTGATTGATCCGAGGAAAACCGAACGACGGAAAACCGCAGAGGAAGGGAGGAATCCAGGAGAGGAAAGAAGGAAACGATGAAGGGACAAAATTCTGTCTTTGAGTTTCTGGTTTGAAAATGAGAGTTTTTGTCTTTTGTTCCAGACGAGTTTCTGTAAAATTCATCTTCATAGAAAACATCCATCCATCCATCCATCCATCCATCCATCCATCCATCCATCCATCCATCCATCCATCCATTATCTATACACCGCTTAATCCTCACTAGGGTCGCGGGGGGGTGGAGCCTATCCCAGCTGACTCAGGTGAAGGCAGGGGACACCCTAGACAGGTCGCCAGTCTGTCGCAGGGCTACATATAGAGACAAACAATCACTCTCACATTCACACCTACGGGCAATTTAGAATAATCAATTAACCTCAGCATGTTTTTGGACTGTGGGAGGAAGCCGGAGTACCCGGAGAAAACCCACGCATGCACAGGGAGAACATGCAAACTCCATGCAGAAAGATCCCAGGAAAGCCGGGACGTGAACCAGGGATCTTCTAGCTGCAAGGCGAAAGTGCTAACCACTACGCCACTGTGCAGCCCTCATAGAAAACAAATAAACATTATTAAGGTCTGATGAATGTTTGCTATGAAACCATTTAGCTGCAAAAAAAAAGATAAAAAAATGATTTATTAGGAGTTAAAACTACAGAAAATGAGAAAAAATAGCTTTAAACACTTAAAAAACTATTTACAGTTAATAAACAGATGATTTAATGAAATATTAAGGCAAGAAAATGAGGAATATTTTTAAATTGTTTATTTAAATCAATATCTTGGTGCAAAATTGAAGATATTAAAAGATTTATTAAATAACATGAAGGCCAGAAAATGTTAAATCAATGTTTTTTTTACTATTTTTCACAATAATTTTTCCCAATAACTGCAAATATCTGTAAAATAATGATATTTTTGCAGATTGAAATAAAATAAAATTAAATACAAAATACAAAAATTAAATAAATTTGAAAATACATTTTTAAACGTTTCCTATCAAACTATTCTGGTGCAAAAAATAAGATAAAAAAATGATTTATTAAAATCAACATAAAAAATCTGTTCAGTGCTTTCTATTTTTATTTATACTATTTCTTCAACTTTAAGTGTCATTTTTGTAAATTTTTGTGTCATTTTGCATCTGTTAGTGTAATTTCTGTAAACTATTTGTATTATTTTTGCAACTGTTTGTGTCATTCTACATATTTTGTGTCATTTTTGTGCCTATATAAAATATATATATCTATTAAAAAACACCATTGTATGTCAAATTTAGACAGGAAAATGTATTTTCATGATTTTATTCTGGTGCTCCAGAAATCGTCCGCTTGCATTTTTTATTTAAAACAAACTCCTTTGTCTTTTTCTTCTTTTAAGCTTCTAGATTTTAAGTTTTAATGCTGATGATCTGAGCTTGTAGACGACTTATTATAATTTACAGATGATTTAAATCACACTAAACAACGTTGGCATAAAAGAGCAAAACGCTGCGTTCACTGTCATCCTGTAATTATGATTTTTAACGCTGGATTCGATAATTAAATTCTGCTCTAATGCAGTTTTAATTGAATAAATGGATGCTTTGTCCTGACAAAGCTGAAGGAACTGGAGGAGGAAGAACCGCCGCTTACACAACAGACCAGACAGCGAGGAAAAGTCAGAGAGGAGAAAACGGCGTGGGAGGGAAACCAAGGCCAAGAAAAGTCAACCTCCTACGATCCGTGGAGGCTTCGGCTTCTTCACCTGCAGCGTTTGTGGTCCTGCTGTTTGAAAACCAGACAGATTTCCTGCTGCGCCGCTCTGCAGTCTTCAAGGCTCCATTAGAAACACGAAGGAGGCCAAAAAAAACCACGATTTAACCCGTTCATCAGCAGTTTAACCCTCTGAAGCCTCGTTTTGTTTTAGAAAGTCGAGTTACCTTGGAAAAAAACTATTTATCAGTCAGAAACTGCAAAAAATAGTCTGATTTTAACTTCCGAAGGAACATCAGAAATGTTTTACCATCTGTAACCAAAAAAATTACACTTTAGTGAATTTCAATGTCTGTGTAGTTTCTCATTCATCCAGGTCATGGTTATCCAAAGTTGTTAAAATCAATCCAGCTGGACTTTAAGCAGGTTCCTTGAAAGGAACAGCTAAAAACACCATTATTTTACAGACATTCTCTGTGTAGATTTTTTAACGCTACGGTTTTCCACGGTTTTTTAATGCACTTTTTTGGCTCCTTTGCTTCCCGTCTTTCACAGCTACTTTACAGAAGTTTCAGTTTTAGTTTTTTGTAAGTAAGTTGGTGAAATGTCGACCAAAGACTGGATTTTAGTAGAAACAAGGAAGCATCCATAGATATACACTAACAGGAACTTTATGGAGACACTAGACCAGCGTGGATTGAAAGTTTGGCCACTTTTTTCCATTTTAAGGGCAAAAATATTTTAAACATTTGTCCTCTACTGGAGACATTAAATCATTAGGATCTGCTGGAAACTATTCTGTCTCTGTCCAAAACAACTTAAAGTCTGTCCAAAATGAGTCCAAAATGGTTCAAATTACTCTGAAACGTGTAAAAAGATGCACAGTTTATCCAAAATGACACCAAATGGACCCATATTGGCATTTTTACATGTTAAAATAACAAAACTGGAACCTTGTCTGGTCCAACTTTAACACATCAGATTCTACTGATGTTAGAGCCTCAACAGTTGGTAGAAACATCTGACCAACATCTGTTCCTTTAGCTCGGACCTTTTGACACCAGTCGTCTCTGGATGGACTCGTGTTGACATTTCTACATGTCAGATGCGTAAATCTTTTTTCTTGGCGTGTTTTTGGTCTCACCACTTGCAGCAGCGCCAGATATCCGGCGCCCACGTTGTCGAAGTTGACCTTGACTTTGCTCCAGTAGAACAGCGAGGTGTCGTTGAACGCTTCGCACTCGGTCTTGTTGTTGATGAAGGCGGAGTCGTAGATGTGGCCGGTGCGGTTGACGCAGCGGCCGAACTTGCCGGCGAACAGGTTGACGCCCATGATGCTGAAGATGAGCCAGAAGATGAGGCAGACCAGCAGCACGTTCATGATGGAGGGGATGGCCCCGATCAGAGCGTTCACCACCACCTGCAGCACAAACGCCACACAATCAGACACTCCAAGGCAGCCAAACCTTCACCTGCAGCACAAACGCCACACAATCAGATATTTTAGTCGTGATCTGGTTGTGTTTGTGTTAATAATCCACAAAAAACTGCAGAAATGAATCAAATGTGTCTCATTTAACTCATTTCTGTGAATTCTTTCATTTAAATTCTGCTCCAATTTGTTCTGAACGCCGACAGTCAATAAAGTTTCTGACTGTTTTGAATAAATCCCACAAGCTGCTCCCACAATGCATCTCTTCCACCCAGAATCCTGAGCGCTAGCACAGCCGCTAATCTCGTTAGCGGGAGGCGATGAGCGTTTTCCCAGCATGCACGGCGGTCCTGAGCAGAGTCGACGTCCTGCAGACTGAACGTTTGATTTTGATCTTTTCTGGACGGAAACGACTGAAAATCATTTCATTAAACACGATTTTAAAAAACAACCAATGAGATAACCTCAGCCGTCCGTTCTTCTGTCACAGAATCACTGTTAATTATCATTATTATCGTAGTTTTCCATAAATAAAATACACTTTCCAACCCTTAATTACACTTAATGTAATCAATAACATTTAGATGTGTGTCTGTTTCTGCAGTTTGATTCATATTTTCATTTGTTTTTGAAATGTGGAAAAAAATCTGTAAATTAAATGAATGAAAAAATGTGAAAAATTATAGATTTTTTACAGTGTAATGTTGCATAAAATAAGAAAATGGAAAATAAGCCAAAGCAAAACAAGAAAAATGAGACAAAAAAGAAGAAAAACAAGACAAAAAAAGAAATTTGACAAAAAAACATAAAACAAGAAAAAGAAGACATGAAAAGCCATAAAACAAGAAAAAGCTAGACAAAAAAGCAAAGATAACCAGAAAAATGAGACAAAAAAATCACAAAACAAGAAAAATATGACCAAAAAAGTCAAAAAAAGAAGAAAAACAAGACAAAAAAGAAGAAAACGGAGACAAGAAAATCACAAAACAAGAAAAATGAGACAAAAAAGCCACAAAAGAGAAATACAGGACACAAAAGGAAGAAAAACGAAACAGAAAATGCCATAAAACAAGAAAAATTACGCATAAAAAGTCACAAAACTAGAAAAATTAGATCAAAAAAGAAGAAAAATAAGACACAAAACGGTAAAAAACAAGAAAAATCTGCCAAAAAGACATAAAACTAGAAGAACGAGACACAAAATGCCTAAAAACTGTCCCAAAAACACACAAAACAACACAAAACTGACACAAAATTACAAAAGGTAGACAAAAAATGACGATGAGCTCAAAAAAACATAAAACAAACACAAAAAGAAAAACGAGTCACAAAATGTCCGACAAAATCACACCAAACTGGAGAAACAAGACACAAAAAGGCAAAAAGCGAGAAAAAACACAGGAAAAACGACACACAAAGCAGAAAAAGAGACAAAAAATGACAAAGATGACAGAATCCCCGTTAAAGAAGAGGAATTTACATCATTTTAAATCCAAACTCATCATTAAAACTGGTTCTATTTCAACACGTTTCTGTGTGACTCAGTAACACTGTTCAAATACTGATACAGGAATAAACGGACCAATCAGAGAGCAGAGAGAGAAAATAAAGGTTCGAGGAGGAAACACTGTAAAAAAACAAAACAACACTGAGGGGATTTATTCCAAACACACCTGGACACAGAATGACTGTAAAACTACGAGCGCTGGATTTATATTATTTATGTTATGATGCAGGAGTACACTGTAAAAATGTTTAATATATTTACATTATTATATAGGAGTACACTGTAAAAATGTTTAATATATTTACATTATTATATAGGAGTACACTGTAAAAATGTTTAATATATTTACATTATTATATAGGAGTACACTGTAAAAATGTTTAATATATTTACATTATTATATAGGAGTACATTGTAAAAAATGTTTAATCTGCTGTGGAATCAAAAGATACGGTAAAATAACCATCCAATTAAACTCTAAATATAGTTTCTAACCCTAATTTAACTTTATGTGTTTATTTTTGGCTTTTAAAGGTAATTTGGGTTCACCTTAAGGGGATATGGATTCTTTTTTAAGGTGATTTGAGGTCTTCTAAAGGTGATTTGGGATCCTTTTAAGATAATCTGGCCTCTTTTTGGGGTGATTTGGACTCGTTTTAAGAGGATTTGATGGTCTTTAAAATGGGATCAGAGGCCTTTTTAAGGTGATTTTCGGGTCTTTTAAAGGTGGTTTGGGGTATATTTTAGGGGATTTTGGGTCATTTCAAAGTGAATTGGTGTGTTTTAATGGAATTTGGGGTCTTTTTAAGGGGATATGGGGACTTTTGAAGGTAATTTGGGGTCATTTTAAGGTGATTTGAGGTCTTTTAAATATGATTTGAGGTCTTTTTAAGGTGGTTTGAGGTCTTTTTAAGGTGGTTTGGGGTATATTTTAGGGGATTTTGGGTCATTTCAAAGTGAATTGGTGTGTTTTAATGGAATTTTGGGTCTTTTTAAGGGGATATGGGGACTTTTGAAGGTAATTTGGGGTCATTTTAAGGTGATTTGAGGTTTTTTAAATATGATTTGAGGTCTTTTTAAGGTGGTTTGAGGTCTTTTTAAGGTGGTTTGGGGTCTTTAAAAGGGGATTTTTGGTCATTGTAAGGGAATTTGGGCTGTTTTACAGGTGATTTGGGGTATTTTTTGGGAATCTAAACTCTTGTCGTGCACTTTTGAAGAAGTGAAAGTTGCCGTCTAAACCAAGCACTCGACAGCTCGACTGAACAAAACGAGGACTGGTGTCTGACTGAAACCCCGGTTCTGTTTGGAGAACGTTGGGTCTGGATTAGAACTCGTCAGGTGAAGGGTTCAGGTGTGGTCCAGGTGAGTTCAGCTCCATAATACTGACTCTTACCCTCATGCCTTCAAATCTGGACAGAGCCCTGAGGGGCCGCAGGGCTCGGAGCGTCCGGAGGGATTTGATGGCTGCAAAGTCGGAATAACCCAAAGTGTTGGCGACTAAACTGACCAACGAGACCTGAGGGACAAGGACAGACGGAAAAACAGAAAGACAGGAAGGACTGTTAACGTCTACTCTAGCAGGAAGGCAAAGAACCTGAACGAGATGATCGGAAGAAACCTGGAAATGGAGAAGAACGAGGAGGAAAGATGGAGGAGGATGAAGAAGAAGGAGGAGATGAAGGAGGAGATTGAGAAGAAGGAGAAGAAAAAGATGAGAAGATGGAGAAGGAGAAGAAGGAGAGAAAGAAGATAAAGAAGACGAAGGAGAAGAAGCAGCAACGACGACTAACTGCAGCTTCGACCTGTGAGACAAAAGGGTTGGTGGTTAGTGAAGTCCTCAGGTGAAGCTGCAGAAAGACGAGAAAATAATGATGTTATTTTAGTTCCACCTTAAATAAACCACCTGAGAAAGAAAAGAGAACAGACTGAGTGGATTCTGTTGTGGCTTCATCTAAAACCTCCTCAGAACATCTGGTTCTTCATCTCCAGTAACTTTATCAATGATCAGAGTTCTACCTTCATACTGGGAATATTTCCAGAATGACTCAAAACATCCCCTAAAAGACAAACATTTGCTCCAAATGGTCAAAAATATGTAGAAAACCAAAATAACATTAAAAAATTACCTAAAAACTGCAATATTCCATCAGTTGGGGATCAAAAAACTACTAAAAACGACCAGAAAACTACTAAAAACTACAGAAAACTAATAGCAATCTACCATAAAACTACAGAAAACTACAGAAAACAACCATCTTATACTGACTATAGAAACTTTCCATATTGAAGCACATCTAACTATAGTTTTATTGTCATTAACATGTTCAAACGACTAAATCAGCTCTAAAACATAAAATAAACTTCGTGAACTTTTCCTCCATTTAAAAACGTTCAACTTTCTGGGTAGTTTCACTTTTACAGCTTTAGTTTTTCTGCGTCATTTTTTGGTCTTTGACGATGTTTTGCCCCGCGACCCTAGTGAGGATTAAGCGGTGTATAGATAATGGATGGATGGATGGATGGATGGATGGACGATGTTTTGCTGTGGAACTGAACCTCAGAATGAAGGTAGAACTCTGGTCTTTAATCAATGAGGTTCCTGTGGAGGCGGAACCAGCCGATCGGAGGCTCTCATTGGTCGGTTAAATGGGACGTTTGTTTGGAGTCGACAGTCTGAGGAACCTTCTCTGATCAGAACCAGAACAGCAGCGTTTCTACACCCTCTAGAATCTCCCGTGTTCTCCAGCACCGATCCGTCGGTTCTTACCCTGATCCCGGCAAAGCGGGAGGCGGCCCGGAGAGGACGCAGAGCCCTGAGGGTCCTCAGAACCCTCATGGTGGAGATCTGGTCCACCGAGATGAACTGGGCCAGCTGACCCGCGACGGAGATCTATGGGAGGTTAGAGCAGGAGACCCCTACAGAACCAAGCAGAGAACGCTGGACGTTCTCCAGTCCAGCGTTCTCTGGGCTCAATGAAACATCAACAAGTGTTCTCCAGATGTTAGCAGAACTTCAGATGAAGAACGGTTTCAGAAAACATTTCTGTGACGTGACAGCGTTCTGAGGATGTTCTGGAGATGATGATTGAAGAACGTTCTTCTATAAGACATTCTCTCAGTGTTCCACAATAAAGAAGCAAGAACGTTCTCAAACTAACATCTAAAAAATGTTCTCCAGATGTTATCAAGGCCTCAGATGACACAATGTTTTCATACAGAACGTTTTAGAACGTTCCTGTCATATTTTAAAGGTAGAACATTTTGTTCTAGGACTTTCTTCTTTAGGACCTTACCACAATGATCACGAAGCAAGAGCGTTCTCAATGCAACGTAGGGAAAATGTTATTGAGACGTCAGAAGACAAAACGTTCTTTTAACCCTTTGATGCATAGACCACATGAGGAGATACCCATTTTCCATTGGATTTGGGTCACTTTTGACCCAGGTTATGCATCAAAGGGTTAAGGATGTTCCAGTACCGAGATATATTAACAAAGGTGGAACCTTGTGGCTGCAATGTTCTAAAGATGTTCTGGGGACGTTTTTGACAGAACACAGTATAGAAGCTATGTAACATTCTCACAATGTTCCACAGTGTTACGTGAAGAACATTCTCGGTGTCCGTTTAGGGTGTAATAGTCAACCAATGTCACCACTAGACAACTTTAGAACGTCTTTAGAGAACTTCCTGCTGAAAACATTCACAGAACTTCCTCAGAACGTTTTTGAAACGTATACATTCTATAGTCTGAGTTATCTAGTTTATCTGGGTGATTGTTCTGATGTATTTCTGCCCCCTGGTGGCTGAAAATGAAAGAATGTTCTTTAGATAGTGTTCCGGTACTGCGATGTATTAACAACGGTGGAACATTCTTCTTGAGGATGTTTTGGGGACGCTGTTGATGGAACACAGTATAGGGCCTATAAAATGTTCTGACAGTGTTCCACAGTGTTACATGAAGAACGTTCTCATGTCCATTTAGGTCATAAGAGTCAACATATTTAGAACGCCTTTAGAGCACATTCTGGGAAATAAACGAACACTTCCTGCTGAAAACATTCATGGAACTTCCTCAGAACGTTTTCGGAACATAAATTCTTATGGTCTTGTTATATGTGCCTGACTGCTCTGCAGCGTTTCTGCCCCCTGGTGGCCGATAATTAAAGACTAAGCAGAAGTTCGGAGCTTATCTTGGTCTTCTTCCACCACGTCTGCGTTGATGAAACTCTGCGTCTCGTTTTCCTCTTCGTGTGACTCAAGCTTCCTGTCTTCGGGCCGCTGCAGTCAAATGAAAACGTCACAACACGGAAAGGCGACAAGGCAGCGAGCGTGTCGATTTCCGACTGGATGGTGAGCTTCACGGACCCGGCGAGTCACTCCACATAATCCCAGGCCGGAGGCGGCGGAGGGAGTCGGATACACTCGACTTTGTGTGTCTGTGTGGAGGTTAGAAAGCCAACGCTGACTGTTTGGCTGCCGGCGCTCTGAGCTTCTCTGCTGCCTTTTATTCGTGCGGCGGTGAAGCAGCAGCAGAGCAACGTTCAGGGCAAACAAACAGCGACACACAACCAGCATCATGTCCAGCGCCATCAGGCTGGATGTGCAGCTGCTGATCCGGATCTTAGAAATGAGGGGACGAAAAGACGGAGACACAAAGTCCTTCATCATGGCTGGAGATCGTTGGGTCTCTCTCTGGTCAGTTAGTGTCTTTTTGTCATCATTTTGTGTCTATTTCAGGTCATTATGTGTCTATGTCGTCATTTTGGGTCTCTTTGGGGTCATTTTGTGTTTGTTTGTGGTCATTTTGTGTCTTTTTGTCAACATTTCGTCTTTGTGGTCGTTCTGTGTTTGTGGTTGTTTTTGTGTCTGTCGTCATTCTGGGTCTTTTTGAGGTCATTTGGGGTCTTTGTCCTGTCATTTTGTGTCTATTTTTGTTTTGCGTCTGTCATCATTTTGTCTTTGTGGTCATTTTGTGTCTATTTGTGGCCGTTTTGTGTCTTTTTGTTGTCATTTTTGTGGTCGTTTTGTATCTTTGTGGTTAGGGTAAGTCTTTTTCTGTACATTTTGGGTCTTTGTCGAGTCATTTTATATCCCATTGTCATCATTTTGTGTCGCTTTGTGGTCATTCTACGTCTTTTTCTGGTTGTTTTGTGTTTTTGGAGTTATTTTGGATGTTTTTGTTGTCATTTTGTGTCTGTTGTCATTTTGTGTCTCTTTGTCGTCGTTTTCTCTCTTTGGGGTCATTTTGTGTCTTTGAGGTCATCATTTTGTGTCTATTTGTTGTCGTTTTGGTCTTGTAGAGATCATTTTGTGTCTCCTGGTCATCATTTAGCATCTTTTTCTGGTTGTTTTGTGTCTTTTTGTCGTCATCTGGGTCTTTTAATGTTTTTTGTGTCTCTTTGGGGTCATTTTGTGTCTTTTTCTGGTCGATTTGTGTGTTTGTGTCGCCATTTTGTGTCCCTTTGTCATGGTTTTCTCTCCTTATGGTCATTTTGTGTGTCTTTGTGATTGTTTTGTGTCTTTGTGTCGTTGTTTACTGTCTCATTGCGTGTCTCTGAGGTCGTTTTGTGTTTCTCTGTCGGCATTACTTACTAATAATTCAACGTCATCACCAGCATGGAGACACAATCACAGAAATCTGTAGTAACCGTGATTGTTCGAACAAACCAATCAATAAAAGACTGATCAACCACAAACGAAGCGACCAATAAAAGACTGATTGACCAGAAACGAAGCGATCAATAACTTACGTCGACGATGAGGAAGTCGAGCCAGCACCAGTAGTTGGTGAAGTACTTCTTGAAGCCGTAGGCCAGCCACTTGAGCAGCATCTCCAGGATGAAGATGTAGGTGAAGATCTTGTCAGCGAACTCCAGCACCACCTTGACCACCCTCCTCTGCTCGATGTAGATGTCCTCGAAGGCCTGCAGGGGGCGGAAAAGCGCTCGGTTAGCCAGGGGTGGGCGGTAAATCTGACAGTCGTCCCGCTAAAAACAGTGAAGTGTGAGTCTGACCAGAGCTCCGGAGCTGAGGAGGATCATGAAGATGATGAAGGACTCGAACCAGCTGTGCTCTACAATCTGGTAGCAGGTCTTCCTCATCCTCCACCAGACCTGGCCGAGACCCGCCGTCGTGTCGACGTCGCAGCACTGAAACCTGGAGACGCACACTGAACACAAACACAGGGTTCGGGTTAGAAAACTATCTTCATCTACGACGTCTGAGGAGGTTCTCAGTCATCAAGTCATGGACATCCTAGGAGCTTCAGGAGAAACCAAATGGACTTCACTGGTTGGTTTCTACTGAAGCTCCTACGATTGTCTTCATCCAGCTTCACCTCAACGTGTTCTGCATGGAAACAAGAGGAGGAACCAACTTTTCCTGACCGAGTTGAAAATGACTTTCATGATGAGTTCAATGACTGTCAGAAAGTAGCAAATGTGACGTTTCTGTTTGTTTGGACAGTCTCAGGCTGATAATTTGTGTTTTAAAGTTGGAAATATGCACATATAACACCTAAGGACTCTAAAATGACACAAAAGATGCAAAAATTAAGCAAAACAAGAAGATGCAAAAATGATTCAAAAAGATGCAAAAATGATACAAAGAGACAAAAATGTTAAAAAGTTTAAAAATGAAACAAGAATTATCCAAAAAGATGCAAAAATTAAACAAAAATGACAAAGGAGACAGAAATTAGATAAAAATGTTTTTTTTTGTAAAAAAAACAAAGTGACGCAACAGTGACCCGAAAAGATGCAAAATGACCGAAAAATTACACAAAATTTTGATAAAATTAACTCAAAAACTGCAGAAAAAATCTCGATTCTAAACTCAGACTATTTTAATTTTATTCTTAATGATTTGCGATGAGTTCAAGGACTGTCAGAGAGTAGGAAATGTGAGGATTCTGTTTGTTTTCACGGTTTCTGGCTGATAAATGTTGTTTTAACGCCGTTGGAGAGTTCCGACAGTGAATGAGACACGCGCCTCTTCTCCTCCCGTCTCCTTTTCTTTGACCGAGTTGAAAACGAGTTGGAGCTCACAATAGCGGCCGGCCCCGGGGCCCACTGGTGTCGCCACGACAACACTCAGGGTCGCTGCTGATGACTGCCAGCAGAAAGAGTCCGTCCTCCTTACGTAACCTCGACTCTCTGGCAGATGTTGGGCCTCTGCTCTCAGGCAGCGAGTGTGTATGTGTGTGTGTGTGTGTGTGTGTGTGTGTGTGTGTGTGTGTGTGTGTGTGTGTGTGTGTAATGGAGTGATAAAGATAGCAGACTGCAGCATTCACATCAAATCCACTTTCATTTTCTGCCCTGAACTCTCTGTGGGAACGAAACTGGATTTAAACTCATTTAAACAAAACCAGATTCTCCTTTCTCTGAATCTGTCGGACGTTTCATCGACATCCCATAAAAACGTCACCACCACAGACCATCTCTTATTTATCCGTCTTTTCACACTGCTGGACGTCACAGTTTCCTACTGGACCTGCCCAGGGGCAACCGATGCTAATTAGCTCTTAGCTAACGCCGGTGTAATTAATTCTAACTGTGGGCCACAAAAACAAATGAATAAACTAATTAATTAATCAGTGGAAGTTTTTCTGCTTCTGTCTCATTTTTCTTCACTGTTGGTTCAGTTTTAATCTAAAGTCTTGCAGCTCTGAGGAACCAGAATGAAGAAGGAGAGAGAATCTTCTGTCAGAATGACACAAAGAGACAAAATAGGATGGAAAGATGCACAAATTATACAAAAAGATGTAGAAATTACAATAAAATGACACAAAAGACACAAAAAGGCAGAAAGACACAAAAAATATGTAAAAATGACACAAAAAGATGAAACAAGAATGACAGAAAAATACCCCAACATGATAGAAATAAACAAAAAAAAAGGATGAAATAGGATGTCATTTGTGCATCGGCACAGAGGACATTAAAATGACACAAAGAAATGAAAAAAATAAAAATGACACAAAAAGATGTAAAAGTTACACTAAAATTACACAAAAATGTTAACATGACAAAAAGATTTAAAAATGACACAAAAGATGCAGAAATGAAACAAGACTGATAGAAATAACAGTAAAAATGTAACAGGAATCCCAGAGACAAAAATTAAATATTTTTTTCTTAAATGAAACAGAAAGTGATGCAAAAGTGACACAAAAAGATGTAAAATGAGAGAAAAATTACACCAAACTCAGAAACTGTACCAAAATACTTTGAATTAGTTCAAAATGAGTTAAATTAGTAAAATTAACAGAAAATGAGTTTAAAATGACAATATTTGAGAATCTGAGTCATTTTTCAAGATGCTGTTTATTGTTTTGGAGACGTTTTAGTCCAGCTGCAGAAAGATGTTCCACCATCATCAGTAGAAAGATGTTCCACCATCATCAGTAGAAAGATGTTCCACCATCATCTGTAGATGTTCCACCATCATCGTAGATGTTCCACCATCAGCTGCAGATGTTCCACCATCATCAGTAGAAAGATGTTCCACCATCATCTGTAGATGTTCCACCATCAGCTGTAGAAAGATGTTCCACCATCATCTGTAGATGTTCCACCATCATCTGTAGATGTTCCACCATCATCAGTAGATGTTCCACCATCATCAGTAGAAAGATGTTTCACCATCATGGTAGATGTTCCACCATCAGCTGCAGAAAGATGTTTCACCATCATCAGTAGAAAGATGTTCCACCATCATCAGTAGAAAGATGTTCCACCATCATCTGTACATGTTCCACCATCATCAGTAGAAAGATGTTCCACCATCATGGTAGATGTTCTACCATCATCTGTAGAAAGATGTTCCACCATCATCTGTAGAAAGATGTTCCACCATCATCAGTAGAAAGATGTTCCACCATCATCTGTAGAAAGATGTTCCACCATCATCTGTAGATGTTCCACCATCATCTGTAGATGTTCCACCATCAGCTGTAGAAAGATGTTCCACCATCATCAGTAGAAAGATGTTCCACCATCATCTGTAGATGTTCCACCATCATCAGTAGAAAGATGTTCCACCATCATCTGTAGATGTTCCACCATCATCTGTAGATGTTCCACCATCATCTGTAGATGTTCCACCATCATCAGTAGAAAGATTTTCCACCATCATCTGTAGAAAGATGTTCCACCATCATCAGTAGAAAGATGTTCCACCATCATCAGTAGAAAGATGTTCCACCATCATCTGTAGATGTTCCACCATCATCAGTAGAAAGATGTTCCACCATCATCAGTAGAAAGATGTTCCACCATCATCTGTAGATGTTCCACCATCAGCTGTAGAGTAGCAGGTTCTCCATGCTGGATGGATCTCCAACCACTTCCTTCTCTGTTCTCTGTTTCTGAGCCATGCTGCATTTATTTTACTAATCAATCCTAAACCCTGAGTCAACATGAGCAACAATTAAAATCAGAATAAATCGATTTGGATGAAAAATCACAATTCTAAACTCAGATTTGGTTAATTCACGATGAGTTCAAAGATCTGTTGGAAAGTAGGAAATGTGACGATTCTTTTTGTTCAAGGATGAACTGAAACAAAAATGACACAAAAAGATGCAAAAATGACACGAAGAGACAAAATATGTAAAAAAAAAATGACACAAAAGGAAACAAAAAGACGCAAAAAGGCCACAAAAAGATGCAAAATGGCACAAAAATGTAAAAATGACAAACAGAGACAAAAAATAGGATGGAAAGATCCACAAATGACACCTAAGGACAGAAAAAGGACAGAAAAAGATGATGAGTAGTTCAAGGACCGTCAGAAAGTTGGTTATATAAACGCTGCCTGTTGCTAGCAGGTCTGGGGTAAACATGAGTAATGTTTTAAATCAGAATAAATCGATTTGGATGAAAAATCTCGATTTTAGGGTCAGATATGATTAATTCCTGATGAGTTCAAGGACCGTCAGAAAGTAGGAAATGTGACGGTTCCTTCTGTCCCAGGATGAGCTGTGTTTAAACCTGTTCTGAGGGTGAATGAGCCTCGCAGTGCTGGTTCCTGTCGGTTCCAGACTCACCGAGGACATCATGATTGTGGCGTAATTAGAGCTCTGATTACTGCGGCTTTCTGTCTCCATGGCAACTAACAGGCTTCTCCCCGATAAGCCAATCGGGTAATCCGATGAAAACGAGCGGGCGGGAACCCGACACTCATTCAGTGGCGCCGTTATCGGAACCCACCTGCCAACAAACAGCTCTTAGTGACCCTGAACGCCTCGTTACACCAGAGAACCTCTGAGAACCCACGCCTGCTTAGAACGTCCAGATTCTAGAGGATTCAAACAGCTGGAAGTACAAAGAACCGAAGTTCTAGGTTCTAACAAATGTACTGAGAAGGTTCTGTAAGGTTCCTCTAATATTTTCTTTCAGATCCCAGAATGTTCTACTAAAAAGCAGGATAACGTTCTGTAAGTGTTCTACAGAACCCCAACGTTCTCAAAACTACCACTGACACTGACAACATTCATCATATAAAACTGTGGAACACTGAGAGAACGTTTGATAGATTGTACAAAATGTTCCTTCAACAACACCCCTAAAACATCAAAGCCAGAAGGTTCCACCTTTCTCAGTATATCACAGTACAGGAACGTCCTCTGAAGAACGTTCTGTCATCTGAGGTCTCCATAACATCTTGAGAACAGAGTGCTGCATTGGGAACGTTCTTCCTTTGCTGCAGAACTTTCTCAGATCATATTTGGAACAAAAAAAAGACTGTTTACATACAGAACACTTTAATAAAGGTAGAACATTTAGCATTTTTGGTGAGTGAACATGTTACAGAACGTTCTTCTATATTCTACAATGATAACAAAGAAAGAATGTTCTCAATACAACACTGTTCTAAAGATGTTATGGAGACCTCAGATGACAGAACGTTCTTTAGAGGACGTTCCTGTACTCTGATACACTAAGAAAGGTGGAACATTCATGCTGTGATGTTCTAAGGATGATATTGAGGGAACATGTTGTAGAATCTATTAAATGTTCCCACAACGTTCTGCACTGTTACGAGCCAAAAAGAAAGAATGTTCTCAATAAATATAGTTATAAAGTTCTTAGATGACAGAATTTTTCCATGCAGAACGTTTTATAACGTTCTCCTAAAGTGACACATTAAATGTGGAACATTTTGCCTTTTTGTTGAGGGAACATGTCATGGAATCTATTAAACGTTCCTGCGACGTTCCACTGTGTGACATGACACCAAAGAAGAACGTTCTCAGCATCGCATTCAGCTTTGAGAACGTTCTAACAATGTTTATGGAACGTCTTCAGTCTTCCTACTTTTAAGAGGAACTTTCTGGGAAAGGAAATGTCTAGATGAAAAGGTGAGAACCTTTGAGGAAAGTAGAGGTTCTAGTTGGGTTCCTTTATCTCCACTCTGAGGCCGTTTCAGCATCACGACATTAACCAATGAGGTGGCATTTAGGCGGCTAATGAGGCGGCTAACGCGGCGGCTGCATTTTCCTGTTTACTCTCTATTAGCATGTGAGCTAACGTGATGCTAATGGCTCCGTTAGAGCTCCGTGAGGCCGAGTGTCTGATGGAGATAACGCTGGAATAACGACTGAACCTCCAGCCGGGACTGCGGAACATGTTATCCTCCTCTCAGGCTGGAGGTTTGAGGTCCAGGATGATGAATAAATATTAATATTTCTATAACAAATAACCAGCTAGTAAAAAACATTAACTGTTGATAATTAAAATACCGTTTTTGGGTTTATTTTGACTTCATTTGTCCTGTCTGTTGGTGTTTTGTGTTTAATGAAGAAGGTTTACATGTAAAATTGTGACATATGGGGACAGAAAAGAGCCATTATTAGCAGGATTTTATTGTAGCTTTTATGTAAAAAGCCAAAAAATGCTGTAAGATAACAGAAAATAGCCATCTAATAAAACATTTTATTTTCCACAATTAAAATACAGATTCTAAGCAAAAATTTGACGTTTATTTATTTATTTAGTTTTATAAATTTTTTTATGTAAATTGTTATTTTCTAAATTTTGTATTTATTTATTTATTTACTTAATTAATTGATTAATTAACTTTTTTTTTTTACTTAAAATAATCTAAAATTATAATATCACTTTTCTGTGTCCTGGTTATTGTTCTTATAGCAATATTCAAAATTATTTATCTACGCTTCATAATAATTTTTTATTTTTTTAAATAATTTATATTTCTTTATAAATTATTATTCTATAATTTGTTGTTATTATTATTATTATTATTATTATTATTATTATTATTATTATTTTACAATAAACCCGAACTAATAATATCACTTTTCTGCGGTCTGGTTATTGTTCTTATAATATTCTTAATAATTTATTTCTTTTTATCACAGTTTATTTATTTATTTATTTACTATTGTTCTTACAACAATATTCAAAATAATTCATTTATTTTTTATAATTTATATGTCTTTCTAAAATATTATTCTATAATTTTTTATTGTTTTTATTTTTTATTTTTTTACAATAAACCCCAGCTAATATTAGCACTTTTCTGCAGCCCGGTTATTGTTCTTACAGCATTATTCAAAATATTTTTTTTATTTTATGTTTTATGAGGTGCTTGTTTTCAGTTTATTTTTTGTTTTTGTTTTTAAACCTAGAATTATCCAATAAAACCACATTAATACTGAAAGTTTTCTGCCGTTTTATTTGTCCTCCTGACGTGAACTTTTTCTCATTTAATGTGTGAAAACCCTCAGAGTTCTGCAGGTTCTGGACCTGAGTCCTTCCTGATCTGGCCTCTGTTTGATGAAAGCAGCGAGGCAATGACCTTGGTTCCTCTCAGAACCTCTCTGAGGGTTTTATTGCCGTCCGGCCGACCTTTCTTTGTGCGTAGTGAATAATTAGCGTGGGGAAGCGTTTCCAGCGACACTCCGTCTTCCGCTGCCGTTTGTGCTTCGTAATCACAGCCAGAAACACAGAGAGACGCAGAAACACCATCCTTCATCGGCCAGACAGGAAGTACACACAAATGCAGCGCCAGCGTTAAAAAGCTCACATCTACGGCTTTATTTTAATGTCCAACATCAACAACCGCACCTCACAACTTCTCCGCTAAAGTAGTTTATCTCCAAAAATAAACTCTCTACAGGTAAAGTAGTTTCATCTCTGTAGTTAATAACCGAATTATCGCGTATTACAGTCACGTCAAGTCGTCTTTTTTAAAAACAGCCTGATTTCCCACATTTTGACAGTCCCTGAACTACTCAGACTGTGTTTACATGCAGAAAACACAAACAAAAAAACCTAAAGTAAACTAAAGTATTATTTTGAATATTTTTGTAGGTTTTGAATTAGGCATCAACCCACATCTTGTTTTGTTAAAAAAAAGTCAGATTTCCTACTTTTCAGTGGTCCTTGAACTACTCATAAACACACAAACACACAGACACACACACACGTAGTTTTACTGTAATTTGACAACAAACTGTAGTTTTAGTTCTAATTTTTCATAAAGTGTTTTCCTGTAATAATGAATTCTAAATGAGGTTAAATCGGGTTTAGTTTGATCCGGTTATAGTTTCTACATGTTATCGAGTATCTGAAGGTTCCTGCAGAGTTCTGCTGTGTTCTGCTCTGTTCTGATCCAGTCCAGCTGTGAAGGTTCTGCTGAGTTAGCAGGAAGAGACGACGCATCAATCTGTTAAATGAATCACAGATAATCAGCATCTGCTGCTGGCAGGAACCCAGAGAACCACATCTAGAACCAGGAAACAAGAAAAACCAGGACCTGGAGGGACCACAGAACCATCAGAACCACATCTAGAACCAGGAAACAAGAAAAACCAGGACCTGGAGGGACCACAGAACCATCAGAACCACATCTAGAACCAGGAAACAAGAAAACCAGGACCTGGAGGACCACAGAACCATCAGAACCACATCTAGAACCAGGAAACAAGAAAAACCAGGACCTGGAGGGACCACAGAACCATCAGAACCACATCTAGAACCAGGAAACAAGAAAAACCAGGACCTGGAGGGACCACAGAACCATCAGAACCACATCTAGAACCAGGAAACAAGAAAAACCAGGACCTGGAGGGACCACAGAACCATCAGAACCACATCTAGAACCAGGAAACAAGAAAAACCAGGACCTGGAGGGACCACAGAACCATCAGAACCACAACTAGAACCAGGAAACAAGAAAAACCAGGACCTGGAGGGACCACAGAACCATCAGAACCACAACTAGAACCAGGAAACAAGAAAAACCAGGACCTGGAGGGACCACAGAACCATCAGAACTAGAACCAGAACCACAACTAGAACTAGGACCATCAGAACCAGAACCAGAGTTAGAACCAGAACCAGCAGCACGGACTGGACGTCTGCTGGTGGAACATTTAGTGGAATACAGAGAAACACTTTTTTTATTTCAGCATAAATGAGTCTAACTGTGTTGACGTGAAGAAGGAGTCATAGGAGTCTTGGTGGCCTCCTTCCTCTCGGTGACCTATTTTATATTTCTAATGATTGACGTAATATTTTGGTTTAAATCTTTCAATGGAGACGTGACAGAAACCTCTGGTTTTTTATTTAAACGAGTGAAGAAATAAAACTGGAGTGTTTGTTCACTAAACTGCTTCTGAAGAGTCAAACTTTGAGAAAGGTTTTATCATCCAGGTGAAGGAGTTTCAATGAACTCTGGGTATTTGAGTTTCCTTCAGGGTGCAGCTCAAATAAAGTTTGGCTGAATGAAGCGCTGAGCGTCGGCTCGTGTTCTACCTCCTCCTGATCCCAGCAGGTGTGGGGATGTTCTCTGTTGTTCTTCTGGAGGCTTTTCCAGCTGGCCGGCCTCATTCTTTCTCTTCTTCATGACCTCACCTTCCCTCTGAACGTCCGACCGGCGGCGGCGGATTAAAAACCGAAGCGGCGAGCCGAGGTTTCTCTTCTGCTGAAGCGTGGCCACGTCAAACGCCCAAGACAAATGTGTGCGCTGCGGGACACAACGGGCTGAGTCAGGTGTGTTCCTCACCTGGACGAGGCGGCGCAGCATCATAAATCTCATCATGAAAGTATTGGGCCAAGTGGGCGTGGGATGGGATTCTAACGATACCCACTCACAGCACAGAGATAGAAACACACACTCAGCAATCAGCCACACCAGCAGGACACACAACCACACAGCGGAACGACAAAGAGACAAAAACACACACACAACGAAACGACAAAGAGACAAAAACACACACAAAACCACACAACGGAACGACAAAGAGACAAAAAACAGACACGAATTGACAAAGGCGAGACAGAAAACAAAGAAAAACAGACAAATAAATCAATCAAAACAAGACAAAAAAATGACAGATGAGACAGAAAACAAACAGAAAGAAGAAAAATAAGACCTGAAATGACAAAAAAACTAAGAAAATGAGACACTAAACAAGAAAATTAAGACAGAAATCAAACAAAAAGAGACAGAATTGTCCCAAAGATGAATAAAACAACCAAAACAAGACACAAAATGACAAACCAAGACAAAATGAGACATAAAACAACAACAAATGACAAAAACAGGACAAAAAAATGATAAAATTGAGACACACAATTACAGCAATGAGACACAAAACAAGACAATGTAAAACCAATCAATTGTTGGAGATCCATCCAGCATAGTGGAACATCTTTCTACAGCTGATGGTGGAACATCTACAGATGATGGTGGAACATCTACAGCTGATGGTGGAACATCTTTCTACAGCTGATGGTGGAACATCTACAGCTGATGGTGGAACATCTACAGATGATGGTGGAACATCTACTGATGATGGTGGAACATCTACAGATGATGGTGGAACATCTACAGCTGATGGTGGAACATCTACAGATGATGGTGTAACATCTTTCTACAGCTGATGGTGGAACATCTACAGCTGATGGTGGAACATCTACAGATAATGGTGTAACATCTACAGATGATGGTGGAACATCTTTCTACAGCTGATGGTGGAACATCTACAGATGATGGTGGAACATCTTTCTACAGCTGATGGTGGAACATCTACAGATGATGGTGGAACATCTACAGATGATGGTGGAACATCTACAGATGATGGTGGAACATCTACAGATGATGGTGGAACATCTACAGATGATGGTGGAACATCTTGCTACAGCTGGACTAAAACGACTTCAAACAACAAAGAACATCTTGAAAAACGGCTCAGATTCTCATAATGACTCAAACGTTATTTAAAACTCATTTTCTGTTAATTTAACTAATTTAAATAATTTTGAACCAAAAATAATTAAACTAAAAATTAAAATTAAACTTTAAAATTTTTGTAATTTCTGAGTTCTCTCCTTCTTCATTCTGGTTCCACAGAAAAATGAAACCTTAACTACTTCTTAGTCTTTTTGTGCCATTTTAACATATTTAGTGTCAGTTTTCTGTCAGCTTGTGCCATTTTTTTTTTAGGTCTTATTGTCTCATTTTTGCATCTTTTTGTGCTATTTTGTCTCTTTGTGTTATTCTGAGTCGTAGGGGACATTTCTGCAGGACTTTAGGCTGAATAATGAACCTACAGTGGGTTACAATGAGACAGGAAGTGCTGCTGGAGTTGATGGAGTTTGTAGTTCTAGATGTTCCTCATGTTTCTATAGTTTGTAGTTCTAGATGTTCCTCATGTTTCTGTGTCTGGTGTGTTTCTATAGTTTGTAGTTCTAGACGTTCCTCATGTTTCTAGAGTTTGTAGTTCTAGACGTTCCTCAAGTTTCCATAGCTTGTAGATCCAGATATTCCTCATGTTTCTATAGTTTGTAGTTCCAGATGTTCCTCATGTTCTATAGCTTGTAGATCCAGATGTTCCTCATATTTCTATAGTTTAAAGTTCCAGATGTTCCTCATGTTCTATAGCTTGTAGATCCAGATATTCCTCATGTTTCTATAGTTTGAAGTTCCAGATGTTCCTCCTGTTTCTATAGCTTGTAGACCCAGATGTTCCTCATGTTTTTGTGTGTCTGGTGCGTTTTCTTTTTCTTACTGTCAGGGAAACAGTTGTCGGGGTCCATCGCCTCCTCGGCCGTCTCTGAGTACTCGTCCTCCTCCTCTCCGGGCTTCCTCAGGTCCACCGTGCTGCCCTCTGATAGGCTGATCTCGTCCTTCTGCTGAAAACAACAACAGCAAACAACCAATCAGGAACCTCCGTTTTCTAACTGCTTTACACCGGCCAATCAGCTGAAGGAAGCTTTGTGTGTCTTTGTGGCCAGTTTATGTCCATTTGTGATCGTTTTGTGTCTCTTTCTGAGTCTATATCAGGTCTTTTTGAGTCTACGTGACGTCTTTTGAGTCTACGTGACGTCTTTTTGAGTCTACTTGACGTCTTTTTGAGTTTACTTGGCGTCTTTTGAGTCTACTTCAAGTCTTTTTGAGTCTACTTGACGTCTTTTGAGTCTACGTGACGTCTTTTTGAGTTTACTTGGCGTCTTTTGAGTCTAGTTGACGTCTTTTTGAGTCTACTTGATGTCTTTTTGAGTCTACTTGACGTCTTTTGAGTCTACTTGACGTCTTTTGAGTCTACGTGACGTCTTTTTGAGTTTACTTGGCGTCTTTTGAGTCTAGTTGACGTCTTTTTGAGTCTACTTGATGTCTTTTTGAGTCTACTTGACGTCTTTTGAGTCTACTTGACGTCTTTTGAGTCTACTTGACGTCTTTTTGAGTCTACTTGGTATCTTTTGATTCTACTTGACGTCTTTTTGTTGTCACTTTAGTGTCTTTGTGGCTTGTTTATGTCAATTTGGGATCGTTCTGTGTCGTTGTTTTGCATCTTTTGTGGTTATTTTGCACAATTATCTGGTTATTCTGTTTTTTTCATTATTTTCCACTTTTTGTCATCACTTTTGTGTCATTTGTAGTTGTTTTGAACCTTTTTGAGGTCTTTTTTGCGAGTTTTTGTGATCATTTTTCATCTTTTTGTTATCGGTTTGGTGCCTTTGTTGTCATTTTGTGTCTCTTTAAGCTTAATTTAAGCGTTTTTGTCATTGATTTGTGTCTCTTTGTGGTCATTTTGCGTCGGTCTGTAGTCATTTTGTGTCTCTTCTTCACCATTTCATATCTTTTCAGTCGGTTTGTTATCGTTCTGTGTGCCGTTGTGGCCATTTTGTGTCTCTATAAGCTCAATTTAAGTGTTTTGTCGTTAATTTAGTGCCATCTTTTTGGCGTCATTTTGTGTCTTTTTGCAAGTTTTTGAAGTCATTTGTGTGTTTGCAGTCGAGTTGTGTCTGCTTTTGGTCATTTTCCATGCTTTTGTTGTTACTGTGATCTCTGTAGTCATTTTGTTTTTCCTTATGGACTTTATGTGTCTCTTTAAGCTCAATTTAAGTGTATTTGTTGTTCATTTGTATCTCTTTGTGGTCATTCTGTGTCTGTTTCTGGTCTTTGTGAGTCTCTTTGAGGTCCTTTTTTTGTGATAATTTTTTATCTTTTTGTCATTAGCTTGGTGTCTTTGTGGTCATTTTATATCTTCACAGTCGGTTTGTGATTGCTTTGTGCCGTGGAGGTTGTTTTGCATCTTTTTGTGAGTCGTGATTTGTGTTGTTTCCATACAGGTGCAGGACTTTAAATGAAAAACGGAGCAAAGAAACGCCCAGAAACTAGAGTTGAGGAGAAGAGAGAGATTATCAGTTCTATCGGCTCCAAGGCTGGTTCGATGGAATGAGTCACGCTAACGTTAGCGCTAACGTTAGCGTTACGTAACCGACAGGAATCCTGGCGCTCAAATCACACACGCTTCACCTTCCAAACTCTGCCTCCCGATGCCAGGAAAGCTGCCGTCTGTTCACTTTGACTCTGGACCCAACGAGACGTCAGGAAACCCCGCCCCCCCAGCCGACTTCAATGGGCCCCGTTCGCTGAGCATCATGGGAGTTTAACTTTACAAAGGTTTTCTGCTGAACACGGTGGGAGAATCTGGCAAGACGAGCTGATCGTCTGGACAAAGACACAGCAGGGGTGTGTGTGTGTGTGTGTGTGTGTGTGTGTGTGTGTGTCTGTGTGTGTGTGTGTGTGTGTGTGTGTGTGTGTGCAGGTGAGCTAACTACCTGAGTCAACAGCTAACTCATGAATACATTCAGAGTCTGGGAACAGAGAGCGGACGCTGTGACAAATGCCAGCCTTGGACACACACACACACACACACACACACACACACACACACACACACACACACAGACACACAGACACACACACACACACACACACACACACACACACACACACACACACACACACACACACGCTGCAGCCTTGGGCCAAACCTCCTGACAGCTGACGTCCATAATGAGGGTTTAAATGTTTTTTGATTCAGAAGCGAAACACACTCAGGTAATCTGATTACTGCAGCCGGAGTAACTGAGTAACTACATTAAAAAAACACTATAGTTAATGAGGAATCCAGTCTGTGGTGCATTCACTGTCTGATATAACTGTAGTTAGTTCAGAGTCTGTAATAATAACAGTTATGACAGTCAGTGAACTCACCACAGACTATATTTTATTATTAATTTATATGTGGATGAAACATTAAATTCCTGTTTAAATGTTTAATATTTGATGCCTTCAGGGACATTTAACTAATCTTTACAGAGGCTCGTTTATATCTATCTCTGTGTGCAGTTAAATTAAATGCCATTTACTGAAAATGATAAATTATTAAAAGCTAAAATGAAACTTAGAAACTATACTTTAGTTGTGAGACATTGCTGTGTTTTGAGAGGCGTTTATTTTCCGTTGTTTACAGTAATTGTTGGCGCTCCAGCTGCTGGAATATTTGATTTTTTTCACAGCTTGCAGGATTGATATCAGTCATAGCTGTGGACGGACGTCTGAATGTGAAATTAGGAGACAGGATCCAGCAGAAAGCCGTCCAGGCTGCAGGAAACGATCTGCTTCATGGACGCTGTCTCAACATGAAATACGACTGATTTCTGTCTTTGTTCGCACAAAAAACACACAAACATCCATCCTGGGTGGAAACAACACGTCACTCCTCCGGACTAGTGAAGACGAACAGCACCGCTCACCTCACCATGGCGTTTAATGAATGAAACGTCTGAAAAAAATGTCTGAAAATAACACCTGAACGCACCATCTGGGTTTGGACTAAATGTAAAGAAGAAAAAAAAACCAGACTGAAGTTTCCTCTCAGAAATTACAGGCTGTCCTACGGTTACTACAGACAGTGAACGCACCACAGACTGTCCTACGGTTACTACAGACAGTGAACGCACCACAGACTGTCCTACAGTGACTACAGACAGTGAACGCACCACAGACTGTCCTACAGTGACTACAGACAGTGAACGCACCACAGACTGTCCTACAGTGACTACAGACAGTGAACGCACCACAGACTGTCCTACAGTGACTACAGACAGTGAACGCACCACAGACTGTCCTACAGTTACTACAGACAGTGAACGCACCACAGACTGTCCTACAGTGACTACAGACGGTGAACGCACCACAGACTGTCCTACAGTGACTACAGACGGTGAACGCACCACAGACTGTCCTACGGTGACTACAGACGGTGAACGCACCACAGACTGTCCTACAGTGACTACAGACAGTGAACGCACCACAGACTGTCCTACAGTGACTACAGACAGTGAACGCACCACAGACTGTCCTACGGTGACTACAGACGGTGAACGCACCACAGACTGTCCTACAGTTACTACAAACAGTGAACGCACCACAGACTGTCCTACAGTGACTACAGACAGTGAACGCACCACAGACTGTCCTACAGTGACTACAGACAGTGAACGCACCACAGACTGTCCTACAGTGACTACAGACGGTGAACGCACCACAGACTGTCCTACGGTGACTACAGACGGTGAACGCACCACAGACTGTCCTACAGTGACTACAGACAGTGAACGCACCACAGACTGTCCTACAGTGACTACAGACAGTGAACGCACCACAGACTGTCCTACAGTGACTACAGACAGTGAACGCACCACAGACTGTCCTACGGTTACTACAGACAGTGAACGGACCGCATATTTTTTGATGTTATTTTACAATAAACATGTAAATATATTGTTTATTTTTTAAATATTATTAAACGGGTTTTTAAACATTTGATTAGAACGTTTTCTTTACGTTGTTGTTAGAACTTGTAGGGAACGTTGTCCAGCTGTTTCCTGTTGTCTCTGATGTTTTCAGAGTCTAAATCTCCGCAGTGGATTCTATTTTGCTCACATTAAACAACATTTCTTAGGTTCTGTGATGTAACTCAGAGAACGTTTTGATGTCGACCGTTTCAGAACAAATCAAAGCCGGAGTCCATTTCCTGCCAGCTGTGCGGCCAACAGCACCTGTGCAGCTGTTGGCAGGTCACTGAGGAGGCGTTCAGGTGACAGAGGAGGCGTTCAGGTCACGCTGGGGTTTATCAGCTGCCACACAGAAACACAGAAAAACAAGCCCAGCTGTTTGTGTTTTAACCCGAAAAACTCACCAACAGGCTGGAAAGACAACATTTACCCACCAGAAACTGTAGAAACAGACAGAATGATCATATTTCCTACTTTCTGACAGTCCTTGAACTCATCATAAATTATTAAATCTGAGCATAGACTTGTGATTTTTCTCTTTTTTGTTGTTTTGTGCCTTTTTGTGACCATTTCTGTCTCTTTTTTTGTCCTTTTTAGGTTGTTTTGTGACAGTTTCTGTCTCTTTTTTGTTGTTTTTTTAGTCTTTTTATGACCATTTCTGCCTCTTTTCTGTCATTTTGTGGTCTGTTGATGATCATTTCTGCCTCTTTTTTGTTGTTTTTCGCCTTCTTATGACCATTTCTATCCATTTTTTGTCATTTTGTATCTTTTTATGACCATTTCCGTCTCTTTTTTTTCAAGCTTTTGGATCTTTTTGTGATCATTTGTGCCTCTTTTCTGGAAAACAAGCAGCTACTGACTCCAGATTGAAACGTGAAACGTCTCGTCCAGGTTCTCAGCTGCTGTGGTTCTGGTGTCTGGTTGGAATCCCCAGCTGTAGTTCAAGTGCCTTTGAGCCAGGCAGCTGCTGACTCATGTCCTCGCTGCTGCATTATTCAGCCGTCTATGTAGGTCACGCACAGACACACACAGACACACACAGGCTGGAATAATAGGAAATCACCTCACATTAGTGCCGCCGAGTCGGAACAACACCTGCATGAATTATTCACACGTCCAAATATTACGGCTTTCTCTGAAAACAGAGTCTGGTGCCGATGATAAAACCTCCGGTGTGAGTCTCATTTGTTCTCACTACAGTCGCACAACAGTCGGAACTACGTCACTGCTGCTGTCCACTCCCGTCAATCACACAAAGACACACAACAAGAGACACAAAACAGCCACAGAAAGACGGAATGACAAAATAACTAAGAAAATACAGAAAATGAACACAAAGAGACACAAAACTAATAGAAAAAGATACAAAATGACTATTAAAAGATACAATATCACTAAAAAGAGACAATAGCTTAAAAAGACAAGAAATTAATACAAAAAGATAGAAAACAAATAAAAGAGACAGAAAAAGACACAAAACAGCTACAAAAAGAAACTAAATGTAGACAAAGAGACATAAAACAAACAGAAAAACATACAAAATAAGTAAAAAGAGACTAAACTAATCCAAAAAGACACAAATTGAACACAAAAACATGCAAAACAAACACAGAGACACAATATGACTTAAAAGAAACAAAGTAACTACAAAAAGAAACTAAATTAACCGGAAAAGGATACAAAATTACTACTTTGTGGTTCTTTTGTGTGTCTTTGTGGTTGTATTGTGTCT
>CM049588.1:26906237-27138737 GCA_027123335.1 Amphiprion clarkii | reverse complement strand
AGTATATTACACTACACTATAATGTATTGTGCGACACTACATTATAGTGTAGTATACTATACTATATTGTATTATACTATACTGTATGATACTTTACTAAAGTATAGTATAGCATAGTGTGGTAGCACTGTACTATACTACAATGCATTGTACTACTATAAAAAACTATGTAAAATATGATAGTCTTTTAGGAAACAGTAAATCATTTAACTTTTTATTTTTGCTGATGTAAATACAGTAAAACTTAAAAAGTGTTTTAAAAATCACTATTTGTAAAAATAATACCTTTTCTGGACAATATTTACAGTTTTGTCCTGTTTTTTCTTTCTGACTTTTTGAGTCTGTTTTTTTTTCATTTTAATGATATTTTCGTGTATTTCAAAAATGTTGAAAACGATCAGTAGCATAGGAAGGATAAAATCATCTTAAATGAGTAATTTGACAAAATAAAGGAACACCTCCATCCAAAGACTCATTATTATTGTTATTATTAGTTGAGTTTCAGAAAACTCGCAAGAATCTGCTGCTAATTTTAGATCATATCAGAAATATGAAGAATAAATATGTTTACATTTAAAAATACAAAGGAAACCAAACAACAGCAAAGCCTCCGTGTGATCCCTGCTGCTGTTCTGAACACCTGACTCCGCCCCTCACCTACGCCGTGAGCCAATCAGATTCGCCCCTACCTCCTCGGTCCCCTCCTCCTCCTCGGAGGCGTCGCTCTGCTCCTCCTCGGCCTCCTCCTCCTCCTCCTCCTCCTCCTCGGGGAACTCCACGTCCGACTCCCCAGGGGCGATGGGGACGCTGATGGTCAGGTTGGGGTTGGTCATGTAGCTGTCGTCCTCCGGAACCACGTATTTCTCCACGTGACGGCCTGCACACGCACAATCCACAACACAACACGCCAACACAAAGCAGCCGTCAGCGACACGCCTTCACAGCTCTGAGATCAACCAGACCGGATTCATGAAGCACTTTCACACAAACGAAACGCAGCTGAAACCAAAACGAGTTCAACGACCACAAATTAACATAAAAAGACGTCCTGGCTCTAGTCCTGGTCCTGGTCCTAGCTCTAGTCCTGGTCCTGGTCCTATCTCTGGTTCTAGTCCTGGTCCTGGTTCTATCTCTGGTTCTAGTCCTGGTCCTAGCTCTAGTCCTGGTCCTGGTCCTATCTCTGGTTCTAGTCCAGGTCCTAGCTCTAGTCCTGGTCCTGGTTCTATCTCTGGTTCTAGTCCTGGTCCTAGCTCTAGTCCTGGTCCTGGTTCTATCTCTGGTGTCCTGGTCCTAGCTCTAGTCCTGGTCCTGGTCCTAGCTCTGGTTCTAGTCCTGGTCCTGGTCCTAGCTCTAGTCCTGGTCCTGGTCCTAGCTCTAGTTCTGGTCCTGGTTCTATCTCTGGTTGTAGTCCTGGTTCTATCTCTGGTTCTAGTCCTGGTCCTAGCTCTGGTCCTGGTCCTGGTCCTGGTTCTGACCTATGACGGCTCCGTTGGCTTCGCTGTGGATGGTACTCAGACGTTTCAGCTTCATCATGGCTTTGGCTTCCTTCTTCTTCTGCCGGCGGCGCTTCAGGTTCCCGTTGAAGAAGTCCACCACCTGAGGACGGCAGAGAGACGGTCAGACACGGCAGGGACCGGGTCGGTTCTACCAGGACCAGAAGCAGAACCTGCCGCTACCTGGCGCCGGCACCAGGCCAGGCCTCTGGTGATGCGGTGGATGGCGATCTGCAGGTTGTTCATCTCGCCGTCGTCGTCCGGAGCAGAGAGGTTGTCGGAGCTGAAGCTGCTGAGGAGCAGAGCCAGGAAGAGGTTCAGCAGCTGGAAGAGAACCAGAGAGAACCGGGGTTAGCGTCGGGTCCCAGGACAACATCTGGATCTGGAACAACATCTGGATCTGGAACAACATCTGGATCAGGAACAACATCTGGATTTGGGACCATTTTTTCAGTCATTTCAGACCATTTTTGAGTAATTTGGACCATTTTTGAGTAATTTTCTACCGTTTTTGAGCCATTTCAGACCATTTTGGAGCATTTCTGAGTCATCTGAACCATTTTGACTCACACTGGAGAATTTTTGAGCCATTTTGGAGATATTATTTGTATGATTAGCTCCAGGCAGCTCCCTTGAAAATGCAAAAAAGTGCTTTTTTAAAAACAGGAAAGCTGTATTTGATATCCGGCGAGACAACGTTCCAGTTTGTGTTTTAGTGTTTAAAATGCCAATATGAGTTCATTGGGGCACGTTTTGAGTGATTTTAGGCCATTTTTGAATCATTTTGGACCAGTTTTGAGTCACTTTGGACACTTTTCCAGTGATTTGTTGGTATTTTCATGGCATTCCACCACTCTCTCCATCTTTTATCCAACATAATGGCCGGCAGGTTTTTACAGCTTGTAGTTTTTGTCGTGTCGCTACAGTTCAGTGGAATAATTGTTAATCAGTCGTCCAGATGTTGGCTCCTGTTTCCCACCTGATGAATAATAGCTGAAGCTGCTCTCAGCCGGATGAAACACAGCTGAGTGTCGACGGATCAGGTGGAAGCTGACCCACTGAAACAGTCCTGCATGTCGGTTCTATCAGTGATTTATTAAAGGTCTTCTGGAAATATGATCGAATCTGCTGCTGGGTCCTAAATATACAACAGAAATATTAATATTTGGTTCAACGTCTCGACTGGTTCAATCTTTGACTCCTCTGGACAGAACTGCTTCACTTCAACACGTCGTCTTTCTGAGTCATTTCTGTGTCAATTTGGACAAATTTTGTCATTTTGGAATTTTTTTTTTACCATTTTAGACAAATTTGGAGTAATTTTGGGCAAATTTTAAACCATTTTGAACCACGTTTTAGCCATTTTGGACCATTTTTTTGCTATTTTGGACTCTTTTTGTAATTTTGGACAAATTGAAACCATCAATTTTAAGTCATTTTGTGCCATTTTAAACCATTTTGAAACACTTTAGTCATTTTGGATCATTTTTTTTGTCATTTTGGACAAATTTTTAGTCATTTTGAACCACTTTTTTAGTAATTTTGGACAAGTTTTTAAATTATTTTGGACATTCGTTCTGGTTTTAGAGCTTTTGAGGACTGATTTCAGACTGTCTTGGGCGGCTTCTAGACTTTTTTTAAATCCAAGAACACCAAACCTATTGTCAGGCATGGTGGTGGCAGTATCATGCTCTGGAACTGAAGCTTAAAACTGGTAAATATTTACAGTTTAAAAAAAAAATTACTGCACAGAAAAACAACAACAAACAGCGTGCAGCGTTCACACACACACACACACACACACATTGTGTAACGGGGAAGCAGTGGGTCAATATCTAACCTGTAACCTGAGTGGGTCCAGATTTCTGCTGCTGCTTCATTTTTTACACGTTTCTGAGCAGCTTTCAGCAGGTTTTCAGTCAGTTTTGACAGATTGAGTAATTTTTTTGACAGATTTCTATTCATTTTTGACAGATTTTCTGTCATTTTCAGCTAATTTTGAGTTCATTTTAACAAGTTTTGAGTAATTTCTGAGAAAATTTCATTAAATTTTGAGTAAGTTTGAACAAAATTTGAGTCATTTTAACACATTTTCAGTCATTTGATAGATTGAGTCTTTTATGATTTTTGAGTCATTTTCAACAGGTTTTAAGTTAACTTTGTCAGCTTCTTGAGTACGTTTGGACAAAATTTTGGACATATTTTGAGTAATTTTTGAGCAATTTTCAACAGATTTTTTAATCATTTTTGACAGAATTTCAGTAAATCTTCAAAGCTTTTTTAGTAACTGAACAAAATTTGAGTCATTTTTGACAGTTTGTGTCTTTTAGCATTTTAGTGTCGTGTGAGTTTTAGAATTAGAATTAGAATGGCTTTATTGTCATCATATATGGCTTCACCAAAATATCATTGTTGCTCATCATTCTGTCATTTCTGCAACTTTTTGTGTGAAAACAAAAACAGGAAGTGCTGCTGGAGTCCAGAGGGTTGATTTAATGTGTGTTGCTGTGTGTTAATGTGTGTGTTCTAGTTATTGATGGATCTGCTGGTGTGTGTTACTGATCGGTGTCACATGCTCTCTGTCAGCCGAACCCCGATGGATCGATGCTGCTGATTGGTTAGCATGGCAACGTGCCCCGGCGGCTCGGCCAATGACCTCGTTGCTTTCCGATAGTCGATGACGAATCGCTGACAGACGAGACAAGAGAAGAGGATCCATCTGTTGGTCCGTTTCAACACGTTTCAGGCTCTTTTTCACTCATTTTTGTCCACGTTTGGACTAAATTTGAGTCATTTTCGACAGATTACGAGCAAATTTCAACAGATTTTAAGTTAACTTTGACAGATTCCTGACTCAGTTTGACAGATTTTTAGTCATATTTAGCTGGTTTTGAGTCATTTTCTACAGATTTTGAGTCATTTTCCATAGATTTTGAGTCATTTTCAACAGGTTTTAAGTTAATTTTGACAGATTTATGAGTAATTTGTACAAAATTTGAGTCTTTTATATCGATTTTGGAGTATTTTGGACAGACTGAGCAATTTTCAACAGAATTTGACCATGTTGAATGTATCTCCTCTGTTCACCATTTCTGCTGCATTTATTTTATTGCCTGCAGTTCAAGCGGAACCTCAGAGGGTTATTAACGATCTCTTATTTTATAGAAAACTAAAATATTAAATGTTTCTAAAACATTTAAAAAAAAAAAAAGTCTGAAAACATCAATGAAGGTTTGAATAATAAAAGTGACTGAATGAAGATCAGATGTTCTGCTGGGAAAACCTCCAATCATGATGTGTGTCTGTGTGTGTGTGTCTGTGTATGTGTGTGTATGTGTGTGTGCGTGTGTGTGTGTGTGTGTGTGTGAGTGTGTGAGTGTGTTTATGTTTGGTGACAGCAGGAACCACCTGATCCCCCGTTTCAACTCGTTTAGCTCGTTAAGAGGCACCAATTAACAGACACACACACAGACACACACACACACACACACACACACACACACACACACACACACACACACACACACACACCACACACACACACACACACACACACACACACACACACACACACGCTAACCCTACAGCTGACTTAAATTCAGTGAAAACTGCAATTTTATCGTCACACATTGGAAAAGAAGGAATTAGTTTTAGTGAAAATAGAGAATTATTAATGTGGACATTAATTATTATATATATCTCATTTGTATCATGTCTCATTTTCATCATTTTGTCTCATTTGTGTAATTTGGGTCTCATTTTCATCATTTTGTGTCTCATTTGTATCATTTTGTGTCTCGTTCATCATTTTGTGTCTCATTTCTATAATTTTGTGTCTCGTGTGTGCCGTTGTGTTGTTGTATTTTACTCTCTTCCCTACAGCGCTGCCTTTGTTGTTGTTGTTACGGTTTTGTGTGTTTTTTTAATCTCATCGCCTCTAAACCAACGTGGCTTCCTCTGGGGTTCTGCTCTGGATCAGCGGTTGAGTCTCTCGGCTCTCGTGTCTCTGGGCTTTTTTCCCAGAAGGCTTTGCTGCAGTTTGTTGTGACGAGGAGCGGCACCAGCAGCAGATGGTGTTTGGGCTCATTCGTCACTCGTGTTCAGGTGTTTCCAGGACGGCGCTCGGCTACGGAAGCCTGCTGGTGACCGAATTATTCAGCTACGAGTCAGCGACACGTTTAGGAAGCAGCTCTGAAAGACCATCGAAAAAGTCCGTCTGTCTGGTTTCTGCCACCAGTTTGGAGTCAGAGAAATTAAAGGTTTTATTGAACAACTTTTAACTGTTCGTATTTATGTCATAATGTCTTGTTTCTGTCACTTTGTCTCATTTGCTTAATTTTGTGTCATTTTGTATCTCATTTGAGTAAATTTTTTGTCTCATTTGCACACATTTGCATCACATTTGTCTCATTTTGTGTCTCATTTGCATAATTTTGTGTCTCTTGATTAAATTTTTGTCTCATTCGTGTAATTTTGTGTCTGATTTGCATAATTTTTTGTCTTATTTATATAATTTTTGACTTGTTTCTGTCAATTTTCAGTAATTTTGTGTCTTCTTTGCAATATTGTTTGCATCTTTTTTGATTATTTTGCGTATCCTTTGTGTCATTTTTTGTCTCATTTATTTAATTTTGTGTCTCATTTATGCAACTTGTGTCTTGTTTCGGTCACTTTGTGTCTCTTTAAAACTGTTATTTTACAGATTTTATTAAATTAGAGAGAAAAACTAAAAGAGGAGGAGGAGGAGGAGGAGGAGGAAGAATAGGAGGAGGAAGAATAGGAGGAGGAAGAGGAAGAGGAGGAGGAGGAAGAGGAGGAGGAGGAAGAAGAATAGGAGGAGGAGGAAGAGGATTAAGAATAGGAGGAGGAGGAGGAAGCAGGTGTTCTGCTGTTAAAGTGCTGATTCAGGAAAACTCTCTGAGCTGCTCCTTGATCATGAAGAGAAACTAAACATCTGGAACCAGACGAGGAGGAAAAACACCGTAGTGATCAGTTCAACGTTAGACGCCAACACAAATGAGAAACAAAAACACACAACAATCACACAAATGAGACAAAATTACTCAAATGATAGAGAAAATGACAACAAAGAAACACAATATGACACAAACGGGCAAGAAAAAAGGCAAAAAAAAACAGAGAAAACAAAACAAGACAGTTACATAAATAAGACACACAACAATGAAAATGGGGCACAAAATGACAAAAAATAACTCAAACAACACACAAAATGAAAAATAAAACACAAAATGACACAAATTAGACAAAATGATAAAAGTCAGACACAAAAATCACACAAATTGGACACAAACAGGACAAGAAACAAGAAAAGCAACAAGGAAACAACAAATACAAGACAAAGTTACACAAATAAGACACAAAATAATGAAAAAATGGCACAAAATGACACAAACTGATACAAATTAACACAAACAAGACACAAAATAAGGAAAATGTGGCAGAAAATTACACAAGAGACACAAAATGACAAACTAAACACAACAGGGTGCAAAATGACAAAAATAAGACACAAAATAAGACTAAGAATGAAACAAAAAGACAAACATGGGACACGACATGAGACACAACACGACAAAATTACACAAAGCAACACAAACGACTCACAACATGACGTCATTGAATTCTTTGAAAGTATATGTAATTTTCCTCTTTACTTTCACTGGAGAGTCACTGAATTACACAAACTGCTTCCTGTTGCCATAGAAACGCCATTAAATTACAGCAAATGTCTGATTCTTAATTTGTATATTCACTAAAAACATGAGAGACTCGAATGTTGAGCTGTGGTGACGCACACACAATGACACACACACACAATAACACACACACACACACAGTAACACACCTGTATGTTTGTTATTGTGTTACTGTGTGTTATTGTGTCGTGCGTGTGTGTGTTTGTGAGATAAGAGGTAATTCCCACCTCTGTGTTTATCTGCTGGTGAAATGTGGATGCTTATCGCTTAGCAACACACACAGACACACAATAACACAATAACACACACAGGTCAAATCTAAGTCAGCTGTGATGCTTCACTGTAACATCAGCAGACTCAGCGTCACGGCAACCGCATCCTACCTAGCAACCGTTTCCATGACGAACCTTTGACAGGTGAAAGCCACCGAGAGCCTTCTATCCTTCCTTCATTCCTTCCTTCTATCCTTCCTTCTATCATCCTTCCTTCCTTCCTTCCATCTTTCTATCCATCCTTCCTTCCTTCATTCCTTCCTTCCATCTTTCTATCCATCCTTCCTTCCTTCATTCCTTCCTTCTATCATCCATCCATCCTTCCTTCCTTCCTTCCATCTTTCTATCCATCCTTCCTTCCTTCATTCCTTCCTTCTATCATCCATCCTTCCTTCCTTCCTTCCTTCCTTCCATCTTTCTATCCATCCTTCCTTCCTTCATTCCTTCCTTCCTTCCTTCTATCATCCATCCTTCCTTCCTTCATTCCTTCCTTCTATCATCCATCCATCCTTCCTTCCTTCCATCTTTCTATCCATCCTTCCTTCCTTCATTCCTTCCTTCTATCATCCATCCTTCCTTCCTTCCTTCCTTCCATCTTTCTATCCATCCTTCCTTCCTTCATTCCTTCCTTCTATCATCCATCCTTCCTTCCTTCATTCCTTCCTTCTATCATCCATCCTTCCTTCCTTCCTTCGATCATCATCCTGCCTTCCTTCCTTCCTTCCTTCCATCTTTCTATCATCCTTCCTTCCTTCCTTCTATCATCCTTCCTTCCTTCCTTCCTTCCTTCCTTCCATCTTTCTATCATCCTTCCTTCCTTCATTCCTTCCTTCTATCATCCATCCTTCCTTCCTTCCTTCCTTCCATCTTTCTATCATCCTTCCTTCCTTCCTTCTATCATCCTTCCTTCCTTCCTTCCATCCTTCTATCATCCTTCCTTCCTTCATTCCTTCCTTCTATCATCCATCCTTCCTTCCTTCCTTCTATCATCATCCTTCCTTCCTTCCATCCTTCCATCTTTCTATCCATCCTTCCTTCCTTCCTTCTATCATCCATCCTTCCTTCCTTCATTCCTTCCATCTTTCTATCCATCCTTCCTTCTTTCATTCCTTCCTTCTATCATCCATCCTTCCTTCCTTCCATCTTTCTATCCATCCTTCCTTCCTTCCTTCTATCATCCATCCTTCCTTCATTCCTTCCTTCCTTCCTTCCTTCCATCCTTCCTTCCTTCCTTCCTTCTATCATCCATCCTTCCTTCCTTCCTTCTATCATCATCCTTCCTTCCTTCCTTCCTTCCTTCCTTCCATCTTTCTATCATCCTTCCTTCCTTCCTTCTATCATCCTTCCTTCCTTCCTTCCATCTTTCTATCATCCTTCCTTCCTTCATTCCTTCCTTCTATCATCCATCCTTCCTTCCTTCCTTCCTTCCATCTTTCTATCATCCTTCCTTCCTTCCTTCTATCATCCTTCCTTCCTTCCTTCCATCCTTCTATCATCCTTCCTTCCTTCATTCCTTCCTTCTATCATCCATCCTTCCTTCCTTCCTTCTATCATCATCCTTCCTTCCTTCCTTCCTTCCATCTTTCTATCATCCTTCATTCCTTCCTTCTATCATCCATCCTTCCTTCCTTCATTCCTTCCTTCCATCTTTCTATCCATCCTTCCTTCCTTCCTTCTATCATCCTTCCTTCCTTCCTTCCTTCCTTCCTTCCTCTACAGGAGATACGGTTTCTGTCACTGACGACAAGAACAAGAGGCTGTTGACTGAATGTGTCTTTCAGTGTGAGTGCGTGTGTGGGTGTGTGTGTGTGTGTGTGTGTGTGTGTGTTATTGTGTGTGTGTGTGTTATTGTGTGTGTGTGTGTTATTGTGTGTGTGCCAGCTGTGTAACCCATCATTAAATATCCATGAGATCATGAAGCTAAATAACTAGTTAAACTGTTAATGAACGACAGCAGAGGATAATAAGAAGAGGAGAAAACATGTAGTTTTATATTTAATGTTTACTGATTTTTTCACTTCACCTCTCTGCCTTTATTTGTTTTATTATTTTATTTCTCAGGTGTTTCCTCATCAGGTGCTATTTATCAGACATTTGAAGATGCGTTGAAGCTTGGATAAATGGATAAATTCATTCATGTTCGCTGTAAAACATCCCACATTTAAATTCTGTATTTCTAGAAACACCAGTTTGTTCTTTTACAGTTTAGAAGCGTACATCCGCTGCCTTTAATTACAGATTTTACTTATTTCAAATCTGTTTTTCCTGTCAGACTTCCAGGTTTTTTGGAAGATTCTTGAATCTCTCGTCTAGTGTTTGTTTTGTGTTTACTTGTTGTCTAGTGTTTGTTTTGTGTAATCCTGCAATGTGAAGGCATCACTTTCTCCTCTCCGGTTTCTGAATCCGTCCGACTCCCGCTGAGCCACTGATGGATGTTTGGAGGTAAACCGAGAAGGAAACCTGAGAGCTGCGACCGTCGTCAGGAGGAAGGAAACCGTCCAGGTGAGGTTCTAACGGAGATCTGGGAACATCTCAGCAACTAACTTTCATCCTGCGTCTAGTCTACTGGAAATCTGCTGCTGAGGCAACAAAACACAACATTTTACCATCTTTCTGTGTTTTTTACATTATTTCAGCATCTTTTTGTGTCTTTTTAGCATCTTTTCTGTCCTTTTTAGCATCTTTTTTGTCTTTCTAGCATCTTCTTGTGTCATTTTCAGCATCTTTTCTTGTCATTTTAGCATCTTTTTTGTCTTTCTAGCATGTTTTCTTGTTATTTTAGCATATTTTTGTGCCATTTTGGCACTTTTTGTGTCATTTTAGCATCTTTTGTGTCTTTTAACTAATATATATCTCATTTAGCATCTCTTTTTGTCTTTTCCATGTAATTTTAGCATCTTTTTTGCACTATTTCTGTCGTTTTTGTGTTATTTAAGCATCCTTTTGCGTCTTTTTGCGTCTTTCCATGACATTTCTGTCTCTGTGCTATTTTCTGCATCATTTCTCTCCTCCTTCATTCCGTTTCCACAGAGCTGCAGGACTTTAGATTGAAACTTGAACCTTTGAGTGTGTAAAACAGAATAAAAAGCTCCAGAAGCGGGTGACGATGTGAGGGTATGAGGGTATGAGGGTGTGAGGGTGTGAGGGTATGAGGGTATGAGGGTGTGAGGGTGTGAGGGTGTGAGGGTATGAGGGTGTGAGGGTGTGAGGGTATGAGGGTATGAGGGTGTGAGGGTGTGAGGGTGTGAGGGTATGAGGGTATGAGGGTGTGAGGGTGTGAGGGTGTGAGGGTGTGAGGGTGTGAGGGTGTGAGGGTGTGAGGGTGTGAGGGTGTGAGGGTGTGAGGGTGTGAGGGTATGAGGGTGTGAGGGTGTGAGGGTGTGAGGGTGTGAGGGTGTGAGGGTGTGAGGGTGTGAGGGTGTGAGGGTGTGAGGGTGTGAGGGTGTGAGGGTGTGAGGGTATGAGGGTGTGAGGGTGTGAGGGTGTGAGGGTGTGAGGGTGTGAGGGTATGAGGGTGTGAGGGTGTGAGGGTGTGAGGGTGTGAGGGTGTGAGGGTGTGAGGGTGTGAGGGTGTGAGGGTGTGAGGGTGTGAGGGTGTGAGGGTGTGAGGGTGTGAGGGTGTGAGGGTGTGAGGGTATGAGGGTGTGAGGGTATGAGAGGAGGACGGACTCACCACCAGGTTCCCGATGACCATGACCAGCATGAAGACGAGGATGCAGAGCGGCTGGCCGGCCACCTCCATGCAGTCCCACATGGTCTCGATCCACTCGCCACACAGGACCCTGAAGACGATGAGGAAGGAGTGGAAGAAATCCTTCATGTGCCAGCGAGGCAGAGCGCAGTCCTTGGAGATCTTACAGACACAGTCCTGGACAAAAAAAAAAACATTTAGCACAGGAAAGTCCATTATCCATTATCTATACACCGCTTAATCCTCACTAGGGTCGCGGGGGGGGTGGAGCCTATCCCAGCTGACTCGGGCGAAGGCAGGGGACACCCTAGACAGGTCACCAGTCTGTCGCAGGGCTACATACAAAGACAAACAATCACTCTCACATTCACACCTACGGGCAATTTAGAATAATCAATTAACCTCAGCATATTTTTGGACTGTGGGAGGAAGCCGGAGTACCCGGAGAAAACCCACGCATGCACAGGGAGAACATGCAAACTCCATGCAGAAAGATCCCAGGTCCGAGCTGGGACGTGAACCAGGGACCTTCTAGCTGCAAGGCGACAGTGCTAACCACTACCCCACTGTGCAGCCCCACAGGAAAGTCCAACCAAGTAAAAGATGAAACAATACGAATCCGGCAGCAGCTCAGGAAAATGAAACCAAATAAACCCTGACCCTGATTCATCGACCTGCTCTGACCTGCATCTGGATTTAATGGTGTTTCGTAAAATTACAGATAATATCTCTGAAAAAAACAGAAAAATCTATTAATTAATGTGTTGACAGTAAAAAAAAAGGCTAAAATTGTTCATAATGTAAAAGATAATTAGTTTTTAGCTGTTATTTCACAGTTTTGCTAAATTAAAGATAATATCTGCGAAAATCACAGATGAAAATGATAAATTTAGATAAAAAAATAATCAGCCCATACTGTCAAAAATCTGCATTTCTGCAATAATTTGTTCTTTTACCGTGTTGACCTTAAAATTACAATCAAAAAAATTTAAAAAATCTAATTGAAATCAGCAAATATTCATTATTTTACAGATGTTTGCTGTTATTTGAAAGAAAAATGCTGATTTTTTTAAACCTGATGTTTCATAGATTTACCCATTTTTTTGTTCATTACAGAATTAGATGCTAATGTTTAAAAAAAAGGCTAAAACTGTAAATAATGTCCACATCATAAACCTGTTTAAATTGTTGTGACAACATTTTACAGTAAAATAACATAATTTTTATTTTATTTAAATCAGCAGTCCCTGTTTTACAGAGATTTGCTGGAATTTAAAAGAATAAATCTGCAAATGAAGGATTAAAAAATGATACATAATTGACTGTGTATAAAAATTACAGAACAAAAGCATCATTCACATGATAATAATAATAATAATAATAATAATAATAATAATAATAATAATAATAATAATAATAATAATAATAATAATAATAAAACTGTAGATGTCCACATCTAAAATCTAGATTTTTATAAACAATTATTTGTTCTTTTACATTTTTTTTACTGTATTTACATCATTTAAAAATATAAATATCTTACAGATATTTGCTGATTTAAAAATAAAACTTTCGTTTTACATATTTTTCTTGTTTTGTTTTAAGTTCCTTGAATAACTTTATAATTATATAGAATATATTATATTTTAAAACTGTGTAATTTTGAAAAAAATTCTGTAAAAACTGATTTTTTTATATTATTTACAGTTTTGGTTTCTTTTTTTTACAGTCAAGATGTAGATTAAAACTTTTTCTGTGATTTTAGTGGTTAAATGTCATTAAACTGCAGGACAACAAACGTCACAGCTGGAGTCGTGTACCTGGTAATTCTTCCCAAACAGCTGCATGCCGACCACAGCGAAGATGAAGACGATGATGGCGAGGACCAGCGTCAGGTTGCCGAGGGCGCCCATGGAGTTCCCGATGATCTTTATCAGCGTGTTGAGGGTCGGCCACGAGCGGGCCAGCTTAAAGACTCGCAGCTGGGACGAAAAATGACCAACAGAAGGACAGACGGAGCTCAAAATACAGCAACAGACAGTCGGAATTCCTGAATTTTGTTCTGTTTCTTATTTGGAAAAGTAGGATGGTGGATTTAGTGTCCAGCAACTAACATCACATTAAATCTGTCAAAACAACCAGATTGTTGGAGGCAAAACCAGTGTAAAACCAGTCTAACCGGTATAAACCAACCTAAAACCAGTTTAGACCAGTCTAAAATGATATAAACCAGTCTAAAACGTGTCCATACCCAGTCTAACATATTCTAAAACCAGTCTAAAACCAGTCTAAACTGGTATAAACCAGTCTAAACCAGTCTACATGAACCAAAAGCTTTTAATCCACAGCTCAACATTTCAGATCTTCCACGACTAAAAAGACTTTTTGAGACGTTTCGTGGCTCTAAGTTCCATCTGAACCTCGTTTTTAAACCTGTTCTGTAAACCAGAGTTCAGTGGGCCACTGAGTCCTATTTCCATATTTTAAGGTCTGAAGGAACGTTCTAGTGGATGTACTGTTGGTTTGGTACCAGTCTGAAGGAACGTTCTAGTGGATGTACTGTTGGTCTGGTACCAGTCTGAAGGAACGTTCTAGTGGATGTGCTGTTGGTCTGGTACCAGTCTGAAGGAACGTTCTAGTGGATGTACTGTTGGTCTGGTACCAGTCTGAAGGAACGTTCTAGTGGATGTACTGTTGGTTTGGTACCAGTCTGAAGGAACGTTCTAGTGGATGTACTGTTGGTTTGGTACCAGTCTGAAGGAACGTTCTAGTGGATGTGCTGTTGGTCTGGTACCAGTCTGAAGGAACATTCTAGTGGATGTGCTGTTGGTCTGGTACCAGTCTGAAGGAACGTTCTAGTGGATGTGCTGTTGGTCTGGTACCAGTCTGAAGGAACATTCTAGTGGATGTGCTGTTGGTCTGGTACCAGTCTGAAGGAACGTTCTAGTGGATGTGCTGTTGGTCTGGTACCAGTCTGAAGGAACGTTCTAGTGGATGTACTGTTGGTTTGGTACCAGTCTGAAGGAATGTTCTATTGGATGTACTGTTGGTTTGGTACCAGTCTGAAGGAACGTTCTAGTGGATGTACTGTTGGTTTGGTACCAGTCTGAAGGAACGTTCTAGTGGATGTACTGTTGGTCTGGTACCAGTCTGAAGGAACGTTCTAGTGGATGTACTGTTGGTCTGGTACCAGTCTGAAGGAATGTTCTAGTGGATGTACTGTTGGTCTGGTACCAGTCTGAAGGAACGTTCTAGTGGATGTACTGTTGGTCTGGTACCAGTCTGAAGGAACGTTCTAGTGGATGTACTGTTGGTCTGGTACCAGTCTGAAGGAACATTCTAGTGGATGTACTGTTGGTCTGGTACCAGTCTGAAGGAACGTTCTAGTGGATGTACTGTTGGTCTGGTACCAGTCTGAAGGAACGTAGAACGCTGAGGCCCTCCACGTCGGACAGACCCAGCTCCATGAGGCTGAGGCAGACGATGATGCTGTCGAAGATGTTCCAGCCCGTCTGGAAGTAATAGTACGGATCCAGAGCGATGATCTTCAGAACCATCTCAGCTGTGAAGATCCCCGAGAACACCTGACACACAGAGACACACAATAACATAGAAATGAATGACATGAACACAACACACAGCAACACACAGCAACACACAACAACACACAACTCAGCAGCTAAACACAGCAGCAGCTTTAGGACACTTTGTCTTTAAAATGAGGACATTTTTCATCCACAAACTGAAACCTGGAAATCATTTTATTCAAAAATCTACTAAAATGAAGGTTTTGATCTAAAAGAAGATTCAACAACAAAAACAAATCTGCAGTCCTTCAGCAGATACAAGAGAAAGACGAGAACTGAAGGTTCACGACAGAGCATGAGTCACCAAAACCAGTCTAAAACCAGCCTAAAACCAGCCTAAAAACAGGCCTACAGCAGATTGGTTTTAGTCTGGTTTTGGACTGGTTTCGGACTGATTGTAGGCTGCTTTGGGTCTAGTTTTGGACTGGTCTTAGGTCTGTTTTCTCTTTCCAGGCTTTCTGTTTTTACAGTATTCGTAAACATTTAAAGAGACATGAATCATCCTTTGCTCCACAGGAAGCAGATTTATTTTGAAAACTCCTCTAACAGCAGTTTGGGCGTCGGTAGTTTCCACCTTGGTCACCTTCGTCCTCCACAAAGCAGCTTCATTACTGGACGTTCATTTTTCACACAACAGGAAGCAGGCGGCGTTATTATCGGAGGTTCTCAGAAGGTCACGACAACAAACGCTGCGTCCATTATTACCGATAATGAATCAATTATTACCGATAATGAATCCATTAATTATTAATAATCAGCCCAAAAGCAGCTTTCAGAGTCACGTCAGCTTTTTAAAAAATATCATCAGTTACTGGAAAAAACAGGAGGAATCCTCAGTTTCCAACTTTCTGACGGTCCCTGAACGCATCAGGTCTGAGATTAAACTCCTGTTTTTTTGTGTCATTTTTAAACATTCACCAAAAATAAACAGCTTGAACCAGATTCTGTTAAAAAAAAAAAAAACTTCTGCATTCTGATGTGAAACTAAGACATTACTGCGATAATATCCAGGTTTTAGACATCTTAGTGAAATAACGTGCTGTTTTTTACATTTTGTTGCCTTAATATCAACGTTAATTGATTTTATTCTGTTAAGATCCAAATTTTTGATGTTCTACTGCAATAATATCCAGATTTTAGATGTTTTAGTGGGTTAATATTCAGGTTTTTGATGGTTTAGTTCAATAATTTGCAGGTTTTTCACATTATAGTCCATGTATATCTAGATTTTTGATGTTGTAGTTCGTTAATATGCAGGTTATTGTTGGTTTCACGTGTTAATATTCAGGTTTTTGATGTTTTAGTCCATGTATATCTGAATTTTAGATGTTTTAGTACAATAATATCCAGATTTTTGCCATTTTAGTCCATGTATATCTAGGTTTTTGATGGTTTAGTGTACCACTAAAAAGGCTTTTCATGGTTTGCTTCACTAATATCTAGGCTTTTGCTATTTCAGTCCATTAATATCGAGGTTGTTGACATTTTAATTAACATCCAGATTTTTCACATTTTAATGAATTAATATCAAGGTTTTGAACATTTTATTTCATTAATATCCATTGTTTTTTTTGTTTTTTTTTACATTTTAGTGCATTAATGTGAAGTTTTCTGATGTTTTAATGAACAAACGACAATAAGTGGCCGGATTAGTTGCTAGTTCTTGACTGGCTGGAACACAGACTTGGCAGCAGCCTGAATAAAGACAGCGTTTGACCTCATTGTGAGCCTCCTCCGTCGGACTGCAAAGGTTAAGTGCACTCAACGGCGTCTGGATAAAAGCTCCACTAAAGGCTACGTATTCTCTGGATCTTTACACGTGTGGAAATATTGATATGTGAAACCCGGAGAGCCGAGCCGCAGAGCACAGCACAACAAACAGTGAAAGCATTAGCTGACATTGATTCTGTCAGCACAGTAGTGGCCCGACATGATCCTCCACACTCGGCCTTACGTAACGCCGCTCAAATGCTGTGTAAACATGCACCAGGATTAGAGCCTCCATCCCATAAAGAGCGCCGTCGGAGCCCGCTGACAGACTCAGCCTTTATCTGAGACCTCCACCACTGCAAACTGAGCTGGAGCACAACTCTGGAGTGATGAGGCTGCATCAGACCTCAGGAAGTTATATAACAGGAAGTCTAGACGCTAGCCAGAAAGTCTAGAGTCTAAACAGGAAGTCTAGACACTAACCAGGAAGTCTAGAGTCTAAACAGGAAGTCTAGACATTAACCAGGAAGTCTAGAGTCTAAACAGGAAGTCTAGACATTAACCAGGAAGTCTAGACACTAACCAGGACGTCTAGAGTCTAAACAGGAAGTCTAGACATTAACCAGGAAGTCTAGACACTAAACGGGAAGTCTAGAGACTATCCAGGAATGTCTTCGTATGTTAATATCAGACTTTCAAGAATTTGATGCCTTAGTATTTGGGTTTTTGATGTTTTGTTCGGTCAGTATCCAGGTGTTGGACGCTTCAGTTCTTTGATATCCAGGTTTTTGATGTTTGATTTTGTTGATATCCAGGTTATTGATGTTTTGGTGCATGAATATCCAGGTTTTGGAAGTTTAAGTGCGATAATATCCAGGTTTTTGATGTTTTGGTGCATTAATATCTAGGTTTCTGAGGTTTTAGTGTACTAATATCCAGGTTTTTGAGGTTTTATTTTGTTGCTATCCAAGTTTTTGGCATTTTAGTCCACTAATATCCAGGTTATGGATGTTTTAGGGGGTTAAAATCCAGGTATTTAATGTTTAAGTGTGCTACCATTCAGGTTTTTGAGGTTTAAGTGAAATAATATTTTGGCATCTTCACATTAAAATCTTGTATATTTGACAAATCATTTATGTATCTCTAATATATATAAGTCTGTCCACCAATGAAATTAATGATGTTTACCTTTAAAAATATGAAATAGTTTTTAAACCCTATGGTTATAGCTACAAGAATAAACTGTTTAGATCATTTCATAGTTGTGTATTTTTAATAAAAAGTACTTTATTTTCCGTTAGATGTGTAAATATTTTAATAGCAGCATGATGCCTCCACGGCGGCCCTCCTCTGGGCCCAGACCCGGTGTTTGGACACCACGGCTGCAGGCCACAGTTTCTACTTATAACCTTTATTAGCATTTATCTGCCGGTGGCTGCGGCAGCGTGAGAGCTCAGGTGTGGCTGCAACACCTCAGGTGAAGCCATTTCCATCCAGAATCGAGCCGCCGGCAGCGTTCAGAGCCGTCCGACCCGCTTCTGTCAGCTCCCATAGACGCAAAAACACACAGTCTGTCCTCAAAGAGCAAAGAAACCATGTTCCCTCTGAATGTCAGGGTTCTAAAGCGTCTCCTCCACTCAAAAAAAAGTTCTAACGACGCTGGAAGGAAAAAACTCTCAGACCAACCACAGAAAACACCTCGTTTTCAGACGAAATGAGGCCAATCCATCGTTGAAAATATCAGTTAGACGTGTTCTAGTGCATCACTGTCCAGGTTTTAGAGGTTTTAGAACATTTATATCCAGGTTTGAAAGGTTTTAGCTCATTTATATCCAGATTTTTGAGATTTTGGTACCTCAATATCCAGGTTTTGAATGGTTTAGTTCATGAATATTTAGATTTTGACATCTTAGCTCATTTATATCCAGAATTTTTGATGTTATAGAGCATCAATATCCAGGTTTTGGATGTTTTATTGTGTTGACTTGCTGGTGCCTCAATATCCAGGTTTTGGATGGTTTGGCTCATTAACATATAAATTTTGACATCTTAATCCATTAATATCTATATTTTTTATATTTTAATGTGTTAATATCCAGGTTTGGAAGTTTCATTTCATTGACATCCAGGTTTTCCACATCTTAGTCCATTAATGTCCAAGATTGGTGCCTTGATGTCCAGGTTTTTGGATGTTTTAGTTCATTAACATCTGGATTTTTGTATTTTAGTGCCTTAATGTCCAAGTTTTTGGTGTTTTAGTGTGTTAATATTTGTTGAATGTTTTACTTCATTAACATCCATATTTTGATGTCTTAATTCAATAATATCTGGATTTTTGATGTTTTCTTGCATTAATATCCAAGTTTTAGATGTTTTAATTCATTGATATCCAGATTTTTGACTTTCTGGTGCCTCAATATCCAAGTTTTTGTTAACATCTGGATTTTTGATGTTTTAGTGCATCAATATCCAGGTTTTGAATGGTTTAGCTCATTAACATCCAGGTTTCAACATCTTAATTCAATAACATCCAGGTTTTTTAGGTTTAAGTGTGTTAACATCCAGGTTTTGGAGGTTTTTCTACATTAACAACCAGTCATATCTGGCCCAGCCGTCCCTCGTCCCTACCAGGTTTCCGATGCTCAGCATGCCGTTGAACTCGTCGGTCATGGGGTAGTGCTCCATGGCCATGAAGAGCGTGTTGAGCACGATGCAGACGGTGATGGCGAGGTCCAGGAAAGGGTCCATCACCATGACCTTCACCAGCTGCTTCACCCTCAGCCAGCAGGGGCAGCACTCCCACACCAGGTAGCGGTGGGCGAACACGTACCAGCAGGGGTGGCACTTCTTATGGGCCTCCTCCAGCTCTGCACGACATGACACAGCATGACACAGCATGACACAGCATGACACGACATGACACAGCATGACACAGCATGACACAACATGACACGACATGACAGCATGACACAGCATGACACAGCATGACATGACATGACACAACATGACACGACATGACACGACATGACACAGCATGACACAGCATGACACGACATGACACGGCATGACACAACATGACACGACATGACACGACATGACACAGCATGACACAGCATGACACAGCATGACACAACATGACACGACATGACAGCATGACACAGCATGACACAACATGACACGACATGACACAGCATGACACAGCATGACATGACATGACACAACATGACACGACATGACACATGACACGACATGACACGGCATGACACAACATGACACAACATGACACAGCATGACACAGCATGACACGACATGACACAGCATGACACAGCATGACACATCATGACATGACATGACACAGCATGACACAGCATGACACAACATGACACAACATGCACGACACAACGCAACATGACACGACACAACGCAACACGACATGACACAACGCAACACAATGCAATGCAACACGACGCAATGCAACACGACGCGATGTAACACGACGCAACACAACACAACACAACGCAACACAAACAAAACCAGGACAGGATGGTCAGAGTAGAGGCGAGCGACAAACATAAAGTGTTAATCTACAACCGTATTAAGTGTAACATGAGATTTATCTGTAATTTGACACAGAAATCTGGTATATTTGAAACATCTTTAATGTCTAAATAGTCCGTAAACCTTTAAAATTAACAGATTTAGCTTTGAACAAATGTAAAATCACCAGTATCTGGCCCTTAATGAGTTAAATTCTGCTGATTTTACATGTTTTTAAACATAAATCCAATCATTTTACCAGTGGACGGACTTTTTACTGTGAGAAATGTGTCAATTCAACAGTTTATTACTGTCTTTAATATCAATAATTTTACATTTTTTCTAATCTAAATCTATTATTTTATAGCTGACTGGACTGTTTTAACATGAAAAACATGTCAAGTAAACTGAATTTTTATGTAAATTTACATATAAATCTCAAATTAAACCTGATATTGGAACTAAAGGATGAAATATTCCTCATAAAGAATGAAGAAGAATGAATGAAATACTGTACATGAAAAATGAAACTGCTAAAAAACAAAACAAATACAAAATGTTGCACCTGAGATATGAAATATTGTACCTAAAGAAGTGGAATAAGGCACCAAAAAATAAAATACTGTACCTAAAAATGTAATATTTACAAGAAAAATTTAATATTCTAATTGAAAAAAATATGGCATCTACAAAAATGAAATGCTGCTCATGAAAAATGAAACATTTCAACTGAAATATGAACTACTACACCTAAAAAAATAAAATATTCCACATTAAAAAGAAAATATAGCACCTGAAATATGAAATATTCAACATGAAAAATGAAATATTGCACCTGAAAATGAAAGATTTGACATGGAAAAATGAAATATTTGACATGAGAAAATGAAATTTTGGACCCGATATATGAAATGTTGCACCCAAAAAATGAAATATTGGACTTGAAAATGAAATATTTCATTTCTCATGTCAAATATTAAATTTTTCATGTAAAATATTTCATTTTCCATGCGAAATATTTCATATTTCAGGTGCTATATTTTCTTTTTAATGTGGAATATTTTTTTTAGGTGCAATAGTTCATATTTCAGGTGAAATATTTCACTTTTCATGAACAATATTTCATTTTTTGGACATTGTGGGTTTTTTTTAGCTAGAATATTTCATTTTTCATGTGGAATATTTCATTTTTTTAGCTAGAATATTTCATTATTATGTGTAATAATACTTTACTACCTTAGATCATTTCCAGTGTGTTTTTTCTCAGTCTTTTACTGTATCGTACTGTTTTTTTTTTTTAATCAGGCAGGTTCTATAGTTTAGTTTTCTCCACGTCTGATGATAATTCCAGTAATAATCAGCTCGTTTACCTTCCATGGCGTCGGTCAGGTAGCTGGCGGCGCTCAGAGCTCGTCCTCGACGTTCAGACTCCTGAGTGGACGAAGGCCGAGGAAGCAGCATCGTACTGAGCTCCGTGGTCGACGTCGGGACCTGGAATAAAAAAACAAAAACACTTCAATCCCACCTCAGAGAGTTGAAACGGACCTGTTTCTGAGGTTAAATTCTTCAATCTAAAGTGGCTTCAGCTGCTGCTCAGAAACTTTCCTGAGGAGAACCTCTGAACGAGGAGAACCTCTGAACGAGGAGAACCTCTGAATGAGGAGACCCTCTGAACGAGGAGAACCTCTGAACGAGGAGAACCTCTGAATGAGGAGAACCTCTGAATGTGGAGAACCTCTGAACGAGGAGAACCTCTGAATGAGGAGAACCTCTGAACGAGGAGAACCTCTGAATGAGAAGAACCTCTGAATGAGGAGAACCTCTGAACGAGGAGAACCTCTGAATGAGGAGAACCTCTGAATGAGGAGAACCTCTGAACGAGGAGAACCTCTGAATGAGGAGAACCTCTGAATGTGGAGAACCTCTGAACGAGGAGAACCTCTGAACGAGAACCTCTGAATGAGGAGAACCTCTGAACGAGGAGAACCTCTGAACGAGGAGAACCTCTGAACGAGGAGAACCTCTGAATGAGAAGAACCTCTGAATGAGGAGAACCTCTGAACGAGGAGAACCTCTGAATGTGGAGAACCTCTGAATGAGGAGAACCTCTGAGGAGAACCTCTGAACGAGAACCTCTGAATGAGGAGAACCTCTGAACGAGGAGAACCTCTGAATGAGGAGAACCTCTGAATGAGGAGAACCTCTGAACGAGGAGAACCTCTGAATGTGGAGAACCTCTGAATGAGGAGAACCTCTGAATGAGGAGAACCTCTGAATGAGGAGAACCTCTGAACGAGGAGAACCTCTGAGGAGAACCTCTGAACGAGGAGAACCTCTGAACGAGGAGAACCTCTGAACGAGGAGAACCTCTGAGGAGAACCTCTGAATGAGGAGAACCTCTGAGGAGAACTTCTGAACGAGGAGAACCTCTGAGGAGAACCTCTGAATGAGGAGAACCTCTGAGACTGGGTCTCCGACAGGAAGCTGCTGCTCAGACAGATGAGTGGGAGGAACTCTGTTGCCATGGAGACGTGACCGCGGCAACCCACGGCGGCTAACCGATGCTAAATTAGCGCCCGGCGGCTGCGTCTCGCTGCGTGGGCGTCGACCTTCAGGCTTCACGTCGCGTCTGATTGGACGAAGCGTCACCAGGAAGCGTTATGTAACTTCACCTGAGCCAATCAGAGGCAGACAGGAAGTCTCCAAGGACGACGAGCAGCAAATAAACATCGAATTCACGATCCAGAGAAAAGCTGCAAACGCAGACTTTTAGTTTAAACTCAAAAATAAATAGATCCAACCTTTAAAATGTAAAAAATGAAAGTTTTTAATGATAAATTTTGGAATAATTCACCGTTACTCGACAGATTATTTAATTTACAGATAAAATCCAGTACATTCAGGAAAAAAAGGATAAATTTACATGTGGATTGTAAAAAACAGGATAAAAACTAATATTTACCTGTATATTATTATTAATTTATCAATCATTTATTATACTATAAATATATTTTACTGTATTGAAATGAGCAGATATTATAATTTCACAGATATTTGCAACAAAAAAGTAGACTAAGGACAAGAAATTGAAGAAAAAACTAGTTAAAACCGTTCAAACTACAAATAACATTAAAAATCTATATTTTTTATGTGTTTTTTTTCCAATTCCTTCTTTGACATGTGATTGTAAACATCCATCCATCCATCCATCCATCCATCCATCCATCCATCCATCCATCCATTATCTATACACCGCTTAATCCTCACTAGGGTCATGGGGGGGGTGGAGCCTATCCCAGCTGACTCGGGTGAAGGCAGGGGACACCCTAGACAGGTCGCCAGTCTGTCGCAGGGCTACATACAAAGACAAACAATCACTCTCACATTCACACCTACGGGCAATTTAGAATAATCAATTAACCTCAGCATGTTTTTGGACTGTGGGAGGAAGCCGGAGTACCCGGAGAAAACCCACGCATGCACAGGGAGAACATGCAAACTCCATGCAGAAAGATCCCGGGAAAGCCGGGACGCGAACCAGGGATCTTCTCGCTGCAAGGCGAAAGTGCTAACCACTACACCACTGTGCAGCCTGATTGTAAACAGATTTTTTTAAAAATTGCATATTTGCAAATGACAATTGTTATTTTCAACATTTTCCTGTAAAGCAACACTTTTTTAAAACTGTAATTATGTCAGTAAAAAATCAGTAATTAGTCCTTTAACAATATTTGACCATAAAATTATACTATATGTATCTATATTTTACTGTATTTAAATTAGCAGATATCATTATTTTACAGATATTTGCAACAAAAAAACTATATAGTGGGCTAAAAAGTGAAGAATAAACAAGTTAAAAGTGTCCAAACTGTAAATAATAACATTAAAAAACAATATTTTCACAGATGCTAATTTTTTTTGTTTTTATTACGTTTTACCAAAATATGACCTCATTTTTAATGAATACATCATTATTTTACACAAAATAAAATTATGATAAAAGTTAAATATATTTTGAATAATGTTATTTTACAGATTTTCATTGTTTTGTTAAATTTTAGAAAAAAATAAATAAATTTTCAAGTTAACAGGTTAAAGATGTAAAAAATGTCCACATCAAAAAACTGCATTTGTTGTTTGTTTTTTACTTCATTCTAATTTTTTTATTATGGGATATTTCTCATCATTTGAAAGAAAAAAAAATCATTTTAAAACAGTTTAAATTTCAGATCATATTTAGTAAAATCACAGAAAATCAAAGTCATTTATGGATTAAAACTGTTAATAATAATAATTGCATTTAAAAAATCAGTATTTTGACATTTTTTTTGTTCTTTGATATTCGATTGTAAAATCATTTTTCTTGAACATTTTTAAAATTTTTGAATAATTTTTTTGTTAAATATATTTAACATTTTGAGGTAAAATGACACTTCTGGACGGTGTTTAAATCAGCAAAAATATAATAATAGAAAAAAATATTAGTCATCATTTAAAAGATAAATTCTGCTTATTAAATATTATAAATAATATTACACTGCTGTTGTTTTTTTAAAAATTGTGTTTTATAATAATAACAATAATAATAATAATAATAATAATAATAATAATAATAATAATAATAATAATAATAATAACAATAATAACAACAATAACAATAAGGTCTTTTAAAAACATGCTTTGAGCAGCAAACACTGATTTCTCTGATTCATCAAGCAGCAGTCGTCACCTGCGTATCTGTTGCCGTGGTGACAAGAAACGCTGTCATCCACTACGTTTGACCCGCCTGACCTGAATCCGTGTCGCCGTGGCAACAGACGGAGGAAGCTCCAACTCATGAATGAATCCTGGAAGTGTGTTTTGGTGTTTTTATACTGTGAAAAAATTCAGTTTTTAACCATTTTTTTAATGCTTCTGTTTCATTTTCCCCCACTGTGGATCATTTTACCCCACTGTGGATCATTTTTCCCCACTGTGGATCATTTTACCCCACTGTGGATCATTTTCCCCCACTGTGGATCATTTTACCCCACTGTGGATCATTTTACCCCACTGTGGATCATTTTACCCCACTGTGGATCATTTTACCCCACTGTGGATCATTTTACCCCACTGTGGATCATTTTACCCCACTGTGGATCATTTTTCCCCACTGTGGATCATTTTACCCCACTGTGGATCATTTTACCCCACTGTGGATCATTTTTCCCCACTGTGGATCATTTTTCCCCACTGTGGATCATTTTACCCCACTGTGGATCATTTTACCCCACTGTGGATCATTTTTCCCCACTGTGGATCATTTTTCCCCACTGTGGATCATTTTACCCCACTGTGGATCATTTTACCCCACTGTGGATCATTTTTCCCCACTGTGGATCATTTTACCCCACTGTGGATCATTTTACCCCACTGTGGATCATTTTCCCCCACTGTGGATCATTTTCCCCACTGTGGATCATTTTACCCCACTGTGGATCATTTTCCCCACTGTGGATCATTTTCCCCACTGTGGATCATTTTACCCCACTGTGGATCATTTTTCCCCACTGTGGATCATTTTACCCCACTGTGGATCATTTTACCCCACTGTGGATCATTTTACCCCACTGTGGATCATTTTACCCCACTGTGGATCATTTTCCCCCACTGTGGATCATTTTCCCCACTGTGGATCATTTTACCCCACTGTGGATCATTTTTCCCCACTGTGGATCATTTTACCCCACTGTGGATCATTTTACCCCACTGTGGATCATTTTACCCCACTGTGGATCATTTTTCCCCACTGTGGATCATTTTACCCCACTGTGGATCATTTTACCCCACTGTGGATCATTTTACCCCACTGTGGATCATTTTCCCCCACTGTGGATCATTTTTCCCCACTGTGGATCATTTTACCCCACTGTGGATCATTTTACCCCACTGTGGATCATTTTACCCCACTGTGGATCATTTTTCCCCACTGTGGATCATTTTACCCCACTGTGGATCATTTTTCCCCACTGTGGATCATTTTACCCCACTGTGGATCATTTTCCCCCACTGTGGATCATTTTTCCCCACTGTGGATCATTTTTCCCCACTGTGGATCATTTTACCCCACTGTGGATCATTTTTCCCCACTGTGGATCATTTTTCCCCACTGTGGATCATTTTACCCCACTGTGGATCATTTCAGAAGTTGAAACTAGTCACAAAAAATTTAGGATTCTATGAGAAAATGATGGAATTACACGATAAAACTAGATTAGATGTGAAAATCATCTGGGATTTCTCATGAAAACTATGAAGCTACGTGGAGAAAAGACAATTTTTTTCATTAAAAGGATAATTTCCCCTCATTGTGGGACTGTTTTTCCTCACTTTTTTCTAACTGTTGCTTCATTTTCCCTCATTTAGGCTCATTTGGGCTCATTTTTCCTCACTATGGGTTAGTTTTTGCTCATTGTAAAGCTGTAAATAACATGAAAACCCTTTTGAAGCTCTCATGTTTCTTTGTGTTTCTGCTGTGGAGCAGCATCAGGGCTGGGAATGAACGGATGCATGATGGTGTTTGGATCAGGAACATACCTGAGCTGGAATGTTGGGCTTTAACCCGCGATGCCACAGCAGTGACACTATGTGCTGGAGAGTGTGTGTGTGTGTGTGTGTGTGTGTGTGTGTGTGTCTGTTTGGTCCATGATATCAGGGCAGAGTTATGCAAACACTGATTCATAATTCACATGTCCGATGGCTGCAGGCTGCACCATTGTTTCCACTGCAGCGAACACACACACACACACACACCATGAAACACACACTGTGGACTCACACTCTCCTCCTTGACCTTCTCCATGGTGCAGCCCGACAGCTGCCCCTGCAGTGGTGGAGGGGAAACCCCGTTCTGCTCCATGGACACAAACAGCTTCCCGTTGACGTTCAGCGTCGGATAGAACACCTGGACACACACAAACACACACAGGTGAGGCTACACAACACACCTGGACACACACAAACACACACAGGTGAGGCTACACAACACACCTGGACACACACAAACACACACAGGTGAGGCTGTGTTGTCATAAGGAAAACACCACATGTGAAAATTATGAGATTATATGTAAAAAACAACAACTATATGATGTTTTGTCAAAACTATTTTCTTACTTTTTATTTAAGCAGGTTAGTAAGTTGAGAACCAATTGTTATTTCCAATAATGATCTGGCCAAGAGGCGGCACACAAACAAGATGAAAACTATGAGATTATATTTAAAAACTAAAGAGATGATATGTGAAATTTATGAGATTAAACATTGCGATTATGGGTTTATCTCTAAAACTATGGGATAGATGTAGAAATCCTGTGATTATATGTGAAATTTATGCCATTATTTATGATATCTTTGGATTTATGTGTGAAAATTAAGAGATTAGTCGGGAAAACTTTGTGATTAAGTGTGAAAATAGTTCTATGTCATTAACTCGGAATATTCCCACACGGAAAACATGGACATTGGTGTGGTTTCTCTGTCGACGACTTAGTCACACTGATAGATTATAGATTATAGATTATTTAAACTGACCTGGGGGCTGATAGATTATAGATTATAGATAGATTATTTAAACTGACCTGGGAGCTGATAGATTATAGATTATAGATAGATTATTTAAACTGACCTGGGAGCTGATATAGATTATAGATAGATTATTTAAACTGACCTGGGAGCTGATAGATTATAGATAGATTATTTAAACTGACCTGGGAGCTGATAGATTATAGATAGATTATTTAAACTGACCTGGGGGCTGATATAGATTATAGATTATAGATAGATTATTTAAACTGACCTGGGAGCTGATAGATTATAGATTATTTAAACTGACCTGGGAGCTGATAGATTATAGATTATAGATAGATTATTTAAACTGACCTGGGGGCTGATATAGATTATAGATTATAGATAGATTATTTAAACTGACCTGGGAGCTGATAGATTATAGATTATTTAAACTGACCTGGGAGCTGATAGATTATAGATTATAGATAGATTATTTAAACTGACCTGGGGGCTGATAGATTATAGATTATAGATTATTTAAACTGACCTGGGAGCTGATAGATTATAGATTATAGATAGATTATTTAAACTGACCTGGGGGCTGATATAGATTATAGATAGATTATTTAAACTGACCTGGGAGCTGATAGATTATAGATTATAGATTATAGATAGATTATTTAAACTGACCTGGGAGCTGATAGATTATAGATTATAGATTATAGATAGATTATTTAAACTGACCTGGGAGCTGCGGCTGGCCGTGCTGTAGGTGCTCGGCCTCCGTTTGGGCCATGGATGGTTCAGGATTCCGCTGAAGGTCCCGCCGCTGTAGGTCCGTCCTCCGACGCCCTCCACCACGTCTCCGGGGACGCTGTACTCGTCGTCGGCCATCTCGCCCTCCGACCCCCGACTCCTCAGACGGAAGTTGAAGATGGAGGAAACCTGACTGCTTCTCCGAGTCCTGGAGGAGAAGGAACGAGCGAGCAGCGGGTGGAGAGGCTGCAGGAGGGAAGGGAGAGACGAAACACTTCAATCAGCCAGGCCAGGAAGTTAGAACAAATCATAGTCAGTGGAAAAAATCTGGTAAAGAAACGGTGAACAAGAAATCCATCAGTTAAACAATGGTGAGAATCTGGGAGCCGTATTTTTGTCACATTTTATTTCCTTATTAATTACATTTTATTTGTTCGATGTGATCATTTTCTCTCCTCACCTTCCCTCCGTCCGTCATGTCCACCTGCAGCAGCTTCTCCTCTGATAGGTTCACCTCCACGTCGGCCACGCCCACCAGCGCTTGGCTCCGCCTCCGCTCCTCCAAGACGTCCAATGGCGGGCCGAAGGGCGAGAGGTCCGGTGACATCATTGAGTCAGAGTCGAGAACTTTCTGGGCGGCGAACTGGAAGAAGAATTTTTTAAATTCTAAAATCAAATCCAGTCGAGAAAAATTTGCAAAATGACTGAAATTATTACACATTAATGAACTGTATTGTTTAACGAAGGATGTTTTAAAATGTAAAAGCAATAAATTACTAATGGACCCCGATCAGCCACAACATTAAAACCACTGACAGGTGGAGTGAGAATCATCGATCATCTTGGTTCTATGTGGAGTTCTGCTGGAGAACCTTGGATTCTGGTGTCCATGTTGATCAGACATCTAAATAAACGTCCAGAACAAACACACTTCTTCATGCAAATGGAAATTCCAAATGTCACTGGTCTACCCGCAGGAAAATGCATCCCACCACATCTCAAAAACATCAACCAATCAGGAACATCTTCCAAACTTCCTGGACCCCATTCTGATCAAACATCAACAGGATGCAGTGGAACAAATCTGATCCCCAGAGAACCCACTGGAGAACCCAGAGGAACCAAAGATCCACTGACAACGTCCTGGTCCAGACCCCATAGGACACCCCGAGATGTCCTCTGGTCCAGACCCCATAGGACACCCCGAGATGTCCTCTGGTCCAGACCCCATAGGACACCCCGAGAGGTCCTCTGGTCCAGACCCCATAGGACACCCTGAGATGTCCTCTGGTCCAGACCCCGTAGGACACCCTGAGAGGTCCTCTGGTCCAGACCCCATAGGACACCCCGAGATGTCCTCTGGTCCAGACCCCATAGGACACCCCGAGATGTCCTCTGGTCCAGATCCCGTAGGACACCCCGAGGTGTCCTCTGGTCCAGACCCCATAGGACACCCCGAGATGTCCTCTGGTCCAGATCCCGTAGGACACCCCGAGATGTCCTCTGGTCCAGACCCCGTAGGACACCCCGAGAGGTCCTCTGGTCCAGACCCCATAGGACACCCTGAGATGTCCTCTGGTCCAGACCCCGTAGGACACCCCGAGAGGTCCTCTGGTCCAGACCCCGTAGGACACCCTGAGATGTCCTCTGGTCCAGATCCCATAGGACACCCTGAGATGTCCTCAGGTCCAGACCCCGTAGGACACCCTGAGATGTCCTCAGGTCCAGACCCCGTAGGACACCCTGAGAGGTCCTCTGGTCCAGACCCCATAGGACACCCCGAGAGGTCCTCTGGTCCAGACCCCGTAGGACACCCTGAGAGGTCCTCTGGTCCAGACCCCATAGGACACCCCGAGAGGTCCTCTGGTCCAGACCCCGTAGGACACCCTGAGAGGTCCTCAGGTCCAGACCCCTTAGTTCAGAGCACTTTGAACCACATAAGGGGGACCAACACAATACTAGGCAGGTGGTCATAGTGTTATATCTGATCAGTGTATTTGGTTGAATAATGTTAAAATAGAATTAATCAGGCTTCAAATTCAGAAAAATTCTGTGATTAGATGTTGTATCAGGAAATATGAGCTTCTATGTGAAACTATGAGATTCTATGTAAAAACTATGAGATTCTCGGTGCAGTTTTCTGGTTGAACATAATTTCTTTCGAGGTATTTCAAAGTGGACCAGACAGGTGAGTGCTACCTGCTGCTCCTTCTTCAGCCTCTCCATGGCCTGCTGGAACTCCCTCTCCTTCTGGCAGGCCTCGGCGATGGTGGCCTGGTTCTGCTCCTCGTAGGCCATGGCCACCACGGCCAGGATCAGGTTGACCAGGTAGAAGGAGCCCAGGAAGATCACCACCACGAAGAACACCATGTAGGTCTTACCGGCCGACCGCAGCGTCTGGGGAGGAAACGGGAGGAGAGATGGCCGTCAGAGTCCCGGCAGGTGCGTTTATTTGTATCGCACCTTTCAGAATAAAAGCACAAATGTTAGGAAAGTGCTTCACAATAAGACAAATGAACAATCGGGTAAATAATTAAAGCTAAGAGGTTAAAAAGATCTATAAATATAGTTATTTAAATTAAATTAAATTAATCAGTTTTTTTGTGTCCTGGCAGGTGTGTTTATTTGCATAGTGCATTTCAAAATAAAAGCATGAAAGCATTTTTATTCTATTATTTGGAATGACTTGTTTTTTGTTGTCTTAATTTTTATTTTAGTATTTGGAATGGTTTTTATTTATGCATTTATTTTATTGTATTATTTGGAATGACTTTTATTCTTTGTTATCTTTATTAGATTTTTATTCTATTATTTATTACTTTATTTTTATTCTATTATTTGAAATGCCATTTATTTTAGTTTTAATCCATTATTTGTAATGACTTTTTTTAAATTTTATATTTATTATACTATTTGTAATTACTTTTATATATTTATTTTATTCTATAATTTCTAATGACTATTTTTTTTTTATTTTATATTTATCCTATTATTTATTTATCCTATTATGATTTCTATTCTATTGTTTATTTTTTTATCATATTTTTATTCTATTATTTGTAAAGACTTTCATTTATGTATTTACTTTATTCTATTATTTGTCATAACTTTCCTTTATTTGTATTTTATCTGTATTTTATTATTTATAATGGCATTCATTTTTTGTTATTTTTATTTATTTTCTCTTTTTTGTACTGACTTTTATTTTGTATTATTTTTATTTTATTTTTATTCTATTACCTGTAAAAACTTGCATTTTTGTTATTTTTATTCTATTATGTGCAAAAAAAACCCCAAACTTTCATTTTTATCATTTTTATTAGTCACAAAGACTTTTATTTTTGTAAACAAACTTTTTGCAAACGACAAACTTAATTGATCAAATCCATTTAAATGTATTTAATTGTCTGGTGTTTTCTGAGTGTTTTTTGAGTGTTTAATTTGTAATGAAGCAGGTTTTAGTAAACTCAGCTACTTCCACCTGCAGGTGTGCACTCATCGTCCAATCAGAGACGGTTTCCTCCCCGGGTTACCTGGTGGTACAGGTTCTCCCAGTAGTCCTGGGTCATGAGGCGGAACAGGGACAGGAAGGCCCAGCCGAAGGTGTCGAAGCTGGTGTAGCCATAGTTGGGGTTCCTTCCTGCCTTCAGACAGTCGAAGCCGTCCGGACATTTCCTGCAACAGAAACAAACCCGGCGTTAGTCGGAGGACAAGGAGGACGGATGCTGCTGGAAAAAAGAGCAGTTTGTTGTTCTGTCTTTTTACATTTATTATTGTTTTTGTCATTTTATGTCTTGTTTTTGTCGTTTTGTGTCTTGTTTTTGTCGTTTTGTGTCTTGTTTTCGTCATTTTGTGTCTTGTTTTTATCATTTTGGGTCTCGTTTTTGTCATTTTGTGTCTTGTTTTGGACGTTTATAATCTGCTGGATGCTGTTGGATGCTGTTGGATGCTGCTGGATGCTGCTGGATGTTGTGTAGCGATCGTTGTGTAACTAAACTACTGCTTGTCTTGAACCTGTGATTTGGAAAATCTCACACCAGAGGTTGGTGGGCGCAGAGACATTTAGAATTCAAAAACACCGTCTGTCCGTCCGTCCGTCTTTCTATTTATTCTCCTCCTCGGTGTTTATGACCGAGTGCTTGTTGTCGTCGTGCGACCGGGTCCCGCCCACACGTGTCGCCGCGGAGACGGAACAGCTAAGGCATAATTGATATTCCACATTCACATCCTGTCACATCCATCGCCGCCCACTCAGACACAGCTGACAAACAGCAGGCCGTCTGCAGGGGAAGATCAGCCCAACGAGGAGGGAAAAGGGTCAAAGGTGGTGCTGCTGCTAGGCTAACGCTGCTGGATGCTAACGCTGCTAGGCAAACGCTGCTGGAGGCTAACCCTGCTGGAGGCTCATGCTGCTAGGCTAACGCTGCTGGAGGCTAACACTGCTAGGTTAATGCTGCTGGAGGCTAACGCTGCTTGAGGCAAATGCTGCTAGGCTAACTCTGCCAGGCCAATGCTGCTGGAGGCTAATGCTGCTACTGCTAATGCTGCTGGAGGCTAACGCTGCTAGGCTAACACTGCTGGAGGCTAATACTGCTACTGCTAACGCTGCTGGAGGCTAATGCTGCTACTGTTAACGCTGCTGGAGGCTCATGCTGCTAGGCTAACACTGCTGGAGGCTAACGCTGCTAGGCTAACGCTGCTGGAGGCTAACACTACTAGGCTAACACTGCTGGAGGCTAACTCTGCTAGGCCAAGGCTGCTGGAGGCTAACGCTGCTACTGCTAATGCTGCTGGAGGCTAACGCTGCTACTGCTAATGCTGCTGGAGGCTAACGCTGCCAGGCTAACAATACTGGAAGCTAACGCTGCTGGAGGCTAACGCTGCTGGAGGCTAATGCTGCTAGGCTAACTCTGCTAGGCCAATGCTGCTGGAGGCTAATGCTGCTACTGCTAATGCTGCTGGAGGCTAACGCTGCTAGGCTAACACTGCTGGAGGCTAATACTGCTACTGCTAGCGCTGCTGGAGGCTAATGATGCTACTGTTAACGCTGCTGGAGGCTAACGCTGCTAGGCTAACACTACTGGAGGCTAATGCTGCTCCTGCTAATGCTGCTGGAGGCTAACGCTGCTGGACGCTAACTCTGCTAGGCCAACGTTGCTGGACACTAACACTGCTAGAGGCTAACGCTGCTGGAGGCTAATATTGCTACTGCTAATGCTGCTGGAGGCTAATGTTGCTACTGCTAATGCTGCTGGAGGCTAACACTGCTAGGCTAACGTTACTACTGTTAACACTGCTACTGCTTCATATTTTACTTCAGAGGGACACAAAGCAGCGTTTCAAGTCTGTCTTTCTGAAACCAGAAGGACAACACACTAAGTTAAGATGAGGACTGGAATGAGGCTAAAGGCAAGATTAAAACAACATAAGAACAGGTGAGGCTAATGCTAATGCTAAGGTTTAGGCTAAAGAAAAGATAAGATTAGACCAAGGTAAGAACAAATAAGGCTAATGCTAAGACCAAAGATAAGATTAAATCAATGCAAGAACAGATGAGATTAATGCTAAGGCTAATGCTAAAGATAGGAATAAAACAACATAAGAACACATAAGGCTACTGCGAAGACTAATGCTAAAGATAAGAATAAAACAACATAAGAACAGGTGAGCACTCAAAAAATGAAATATAACGTCAAAAAAATTAAATATTGTACTTGACTAATGAAATATTTTTGTCATATTTTCGTTTCATTTTAGCATTTTTTTGTGTGAATTTTGTGTCATTTTGCATCTTTTGCATCGTACTCGTCCTCTTTCTGTTTACACTGAGCTGCAGGAGTTTAGATTTTGAAGAGTTTCGTTTCTTATCCGAGGAGTTTATCTGAAGTAGAAAAGTGTAAAGATGAGAACACGAAGAAGTTCAGTTCTCCTGAACGAGGAGAACTTTCTAAACCCGGACCACCTGTTGGACGTCTGGAGGAGTTCCTCTGAACCAGCAGCAACCTCTGCATGAACAAAGCGCTGAGTCACCGTTCAGAGGATTCAAACCGACAACCCCGCGGTGACTCCGCCCCCACCGAGCCCACTGAGTCATCTGCTTCCATTATCACCTCTGTCCACTAATTCATTACATAACCTTTACATAATGCAGCCGATGATAAAAACATCATCATTTATTCACTGTTTACCTGCTGACAAAAACAACTTAATGCTTCCAAAGACTCTGGATGTGAAATCAATACGCTGACGGGAAAACAAACTCCACCGTCTCCACAAAAGTTAGAACCAGGACCGTAAAGACAATAAACGTGTTTTATTTTAATATTATGTTCCACTATTTTTAAATCTACCTCAAATTAATACCAAATATTTATTCATATTTAGGATTTTAACCCTTTAAATAGCAGCTTGTTTACAGCAAGTCACTGCTGTTTACAACAAAACTAACTATTTTTTGGTCATTTGGGACCATTTCTGACTCATTTTAGACCAGTTCTGAGTAATTTTGGACCATTTTTGAGTCATTTGAACTATTTTTGAGTAATCTGGTAATTTTTTGAGTCATTCCAGACTGTTTTGACTTATTTTGGACCATTTTTTAATAATTTGGATCGATATATGAGCCATTTGGGACCAGTTTTGAGTCATTTAGGACCATTTTGACAATTTTTCACAAATTTTAGACCCGTTTTTTGTCACTTTGGACCATTTTGAGTGAACACAAAAATGAAGTATTTTCTACATAATGCATACTAAGTAGTAAATTCTTTTAACATTTTAACAGTTTAGGACGTGTGACTGAGTAACACCTACATTGATTTTAATGAATTGATCATTTTTTAAAAACTGTCACATCTAAAACACAACTCACACTCAGGACCTTAGAGACACAAACCCCAACAACAAAGAGATAAAAATATTAATGTCATGTTCCACTTTTTATTACTATTTTAAAAATCTACATCAATCCTGGTCATTACTACCAATTATTAATGCATATTTGGTCCATTGTGTCGTTTTGTGTATGTTTTACGTTGGTTTTTTTGGTTCTTTCATGGATGATCACTGAACTTTCTGATTCAGACTAAAAACTTCTCCCAGAGTTTGAAACCAACGACCAGTGAAGTAAAAAGCTGCTGGGGAGTCCAGTCCAAGAAAATCAATCAGTGTCAGTCTGCAGAACGTGGAAAATAATCTAAAATCAATGTGCTGACTAACTGCTTACACAAACATTACAGGAACACAAATCTATGTTAACGTGATAAAACATCCAGACGTTACGGTAAAGAACCCGACCAGCAGACAACTCCAGAACAAACTTCTGCAGTGCAATAAATACCCGTTTAAATGATGGAAGAAATCCCATAAACTACTGCAGAGAGGACTGGATAATTTCAGTTTGACATCAAACACTGCAGCAACCGGTTCTAATGGAACCCAACAGGAAAAAACAACAACCTGCTCAGGTGTGACGTGAAAATAAAAGACTTCAGAACTTTTACCTGCAGCTGATTTCAGCAACCTGAAAACTAACTCATGTTAAGCTTGGACTTGGACCCTAATGTTCATTTAAACCTAACTCTGCCCTTAAATAAACCTATCTTCACCCTTAGATGAAACTAACTTTACCCTTAACTAATTCTAACTTTACCTTAGATAAAACTAACTTTACCCTTAACTAATTCCAACTTTACCCTTAAATAAATCTAACTTTACCCAAAAACAAACCTAACTTTACCCTTAACTAAGCAGAATTTTACCCTTAGATAAATCTAACTTTACCCTTAACTAAACCTAAGTTTACCGTAAAATAAATCCAACTTTACCTTAATGTTCATTTAAACTTAACTTTTCAGTGCATCAAACTTTGAATGATTGATTTTCCCGTAGCTAAGTCTAACTTTACTTCAATGTTAACTTAAACCTAACTTTACCCTTAAATAAACCCAACTTTCCCCTTAAATAAACCCAGCTTTCCCCTTAACTCCGTCTAACTTTGATTTAAACCAGGTCTTCATTTCAAAGTTTGAGGCCTTGTGAGGACATTCCTGACACCACAAAGCCGTCGCTGCAATGTGACCGGGTACACAAACGTAACACTCGACAACATGAGTAGTAAAAGTACACACACACTGAGTGGATGTGATGAGTGTGTCGCTCCATCTCGTGACAAGTGAGTCAACATGGTGGCATGTGAGTGTGGATGGATGTGAAGTGTGTTGACGGCCGGCTGAGTGTGTGTTGGTGTGTTCAAGAGCTCAAGGACATAAAAAAACACTGAGAGAGTGTCTGTGTGTAGGGTGTGGTGTGTAGTTTACAGTGTGTGTGTAGGGTGTGGTGTGTAGTTTACAGTGTGTGTGTAGGGTGTGGTGTGTAGTTTACGGTGTGTGTGTAGGGTGTGGTGTGTAGTTTACAGTGTGTGTGTATACAGTGTGCATAAAGTGAATGTAGTCTATATAGTGTGTATATAGTATTTTTTACGTCAGACAGACAGGTTAATGACAGACAGACAGACAGACAGACAGACAGACAGACAGACAGACAGACAGACAGACAGACAGACAGACAGACAGGTTAATAACAGACAGACAGACAGACAGACAGACAGACAGACAAACAAACATACTGCAGCTATTCTGAGAGACATCCTGGGGATTTCTGTGTGTACTTTCACTTCATGTTCCCGCTGCCATTCCATTCTGTTCCCTATGACCTCCTACACACACACACAGACACACACACAGACACACAGACACACACACACACACACACACACACACACACACACACACACAGACACACACACACACACCTCTAATTATAACACTCAGGTAAACTCGAGTCCGGGAGGAAGAGAGTACTTAGCATCGCTATAGCAACCGTATCCCAGTTCTGGTTGCCGGGGGAGACCGTTTTGTGCCACCTCTGTTGGGAGACAGAAACACCGTGTTGTGTGTGTGTGTGTGTGTGTGTGTGTGTGTGTGTGTGTCCAGGTTTACTTCAGGCTCTGAATCCCAGCAGTAGAATCAAACTTCTAACGTTTCCTTTAGTTCACAATTAGCTGCCAGTTATTGAAATTAATCAGTGAGATGAAAAAACTAAACTGACTGGCAAAAAAAAATAACACAATCATTCGCAAAACCAACGCAACAGAGGCAACACAACCACAAAGACACACAACATGACGCCAACGGACAAAAGCAGTCAACTCCAAACTAAGAGACATGATGTTAAACACAATAAATCATAGAAAAATCTCCGGAAAGAGACACAATATGGCCCCAAAGAGATACAAAACCACCACAACAACAGACAAAACAACCACAAAGACACAAAACACAACCACAAAAAGACACAAAAAATCACAAATACACAAAACAAATACAAAGACACACAAAATGACTTAAAAAAGAAACAAAATGACTTAAAAAAAGACACAAAATGACCACAAGTAGATACAAAACAACCACAAAGAGACACAAAACAACTACAGAGACACAACTTTTTACACCTTTTTGTGTCATTTAAACATCTTTTGTGTCAGTTTTCTGACTTCTTTCTGTCTGAGTGATTCTAACTGAGTCCTATTAGATGTAGAACACGATGGAAATACTCAACATTCAGACGTGTGGACATTAAACACGTCAACATGTGAACTTAAAACCGGACGACACGTGAAGTTGGAAGAGTTTGGAGCTCAGCGGGACAGAGTGGGACGCCAGAGGACAAAGACAGAAAGGTTAAGTCTCCTTCATTCCCTCGGAGCTTTTCATCAAACCCACGCGTCCTGAAGAACCGTCCTCGCTCTGAAAAGCTCCAGGAATAAACCGACGGCTGGCATTTCCTCACAAAGAACCGGCCCGTCCACGCTGTCCGACAAAAGGGTAACACAACCTCACAAAGAACCGGCCCGTCCACGCTGTCCGACAAAAGGGTAACACAACCTCACAAAGAACCGGACCGTCCACGCTGTCCGACAAAAGGGTAACACAACCTCACAAAGAACCGGACCGTCCACGCTGTCCGACAAAAGGGTAACACAATCTCACAAAGAACCGGCCCGTCCACGCTGTCCGACAAAAGGGTAACACAACCTCACAAAGAACCGGCCCGTCCACGCTGTCCGACAAAAGGGTAACACAACCTCACAAAGAACCGGCCCGTCCACGCTGTCCGACAAAAGGGTAACACAACCTCACAAAGAACCGGACCGTCCACGCTGTCCGACAAAAGGGTAACACAACCTCACAAAGAACCGGACCGTCCACGCTGTCCGACAAAAGGGTAACACAACCTCACAAAGAACCGGACCGTCCACGCTGTCCGACAAAAGGGTAACACAATCTCACAAAGAACCGGCCCGTCCACGCTGTCCGACAAAAGGGTAACACAACCTCACAAAGAACCGGCCCGTCCACGCTGTCCGACAAAAGGGTAACACAACCTCACAAAGAACCGGCCCGTCCACGCTGTCCGACAAAAGGGTAACACAACCTCACAAAGAACCGGCCCGTCCACGCTGTCCGACAAAAGGGTAACACAACCTCACAAAGAACCGGACCGTCCACGCTGTCCGACAAAAGGGTAACACAACCTCACAAAGAACCGGCCCGTCCACGCTGTCCGACAAAAGGGTAACACAACCTCACAAAGAACCGGCCCGTCCACGCTGTCCAACAAAAGGGTAACACAACCTCACAAAGGGCTGCGACAGTACGACTAACGACAGCCGAGTTCACAACTTGAACACAAAAACACCAAGAAGACGTCCTTCAGCAGCAGCTGGAACACAATGAGGACCAGACAGTCTCTGGGTTGTGTGTCTCTTTCAAATCATTGTGTCTTTTTGAAGTCATTTTGTGTCTCTCTGTGGTTGTTTTGTATCTTTTTGTGGTTGTTTTGTGTCTCTGTGGTTGTTTTGTATCTTTTTGTGGTTGTTTTGTATCTTTTTGTGGTTGTTTTGTGTCTCTGTGGTTGTTTTGTGTCTCTTTGTGGCTGTTTTGTGTCTTTTTGTGGCTGTTTTGTGTCTTTTTGTGGTTGTTTTGTGTCTCTGTGGTTGTTTTGTATCTTTTTGTGGTTGTTTTGTGTCTCTGTGGCTGTTTTGTATCTTTTTGTGGTTGTTTTGTGTTTCTGTGGTTGTTTTGTATCTTTTTGTGGTTGTTTTGTGTCTCTGTGGTTGTTTTGTGTCTTTTTGTGGTTGTTTTGTATCTTTTTGTGGTTGTTTTGTGTCTCTGTGGTTGTTTTGTGTCTTTTTGTGGCTGTTTTGTGTCTCTTTGTGGCTGTTTTGTGTCTCTTTGTGGCTGTTTTGTGTCTTTTTGAAGTCATTTTCTGCCTCTTTTTCAGCTGTCTTGTGTCTCTTTCTGGTGATTTTTTCTCCTCATTTAAATAATGAGAATAATTTCGCTACTTTGGGTCGTTTTTATTTCCCTGCCCTCACCTTCAGACATTTCAGAGTTGTGGCTCCACTGAGGACGTTTTTTCCTAAGTGCTTGTTCAGCGGAGGAAGCAGGACGAGCTTTAAGGTCGGAACGACGTCTCATCATCCTGAAATAGCAGCTGAACCACGGACACCAACCAGAGCTCTGGGAACCAGCGGTGGCACTTTGATCACCACGTTTGGCCCGTTAATAACAGAGTGGCTCCGATGTGCCGTCATTAGAGCATCCGAAGCATCTTGATTACGAAGCGCTTATAAGGACACACACTGATCCTGACTGACGGCTTCACAGTCACCAGAAAAACACTCATCAACGATCCTGCTGCAGCTTGAAAACACAAACCTGCAGCTCGGCAGGCAGGGATTCAGCATGTTTACACCCAATGGTTTTACACTACAGCTGCACAGGACACACAAAACTGAGAAAGAGACACACAAAATGACCAAAGGAGAGACAAAAAGATTAACATGACTCACAAAATCAGCAGAAATAGGTGCAGAATGACAAAGAGACGCACCAGGACAGCAAAGAGACACAAAATGACAAAAAGGATCTAAAATAACAGCAAAGAGGTGCACAATGAACAAAAAGGACACAAAACAATTGCACAGACACACAAAACGACAAAAATAGAAACAAAATGACTTAGAAAAGACACAAAAAAAGACACAAAACCACCACAAAGAAAGACAAAAGGAGCACAACGAGACAGAAAAGCAGCCCTGAGACCCAGACAGTAGAGGAAGGAGTGAGGAACGTCCTGGTAGAAGCTGAGCTTGGAGCTCCAGCTGAACATCTCAGCGTCTCTCCAGAGCCTCGTTACTCAGACACTATTTGAAGAAGCGTGTTGGCCGTGATTCAGACGCACAAGTCGTGCTGGACTCAGCAGCTGTGGGAGAGAATGTGGCGCTACAGAAATAGAGCCTGAGGGACGACGGGCCCCTGAGGACCTCCAGACACAACACAACACAACACAACACCCATCACTAACCCTCACCTCTACACATTTACACATTCCTGCACTTCTTCTCTTTGTTCCTCTCATCACTTCCTTCTGATTTCCTCGAAACTGTGTTTACTGCATCTCATTTCTATGGTTTCAAACAAATATTCCAGCAGCTGCAGCATTAAAACAACACAAAACTAAACAATAATGGCACTAGTTCATTAGAATACAGTAAATAAATGAAAAAAAGAAAGAAAGAGACTAGTGATGGAGGCCACCAAGACTCCCATGACTCCTCTGAAGGACTTCCTAGGATGATAAAACCAGAACCCAGTGGAGTAAATGTCAGTTTCAGTCTCCGTTTAAAGTTGAGCTTTTGGTTTCAGTGAGTTAATATAATAATGATAATAATAATAATAATAATAATAATCAGAGCTCCTCCCCCGGCGGTTACCCACGATGCAGCGGTGCGTTCAGGTGCTCAGACTCTGGGTCAGAAACAGAGCGTGAGTCGGTTTCCATGCAGCAGATCATCTTTTCTTTGAATGAATGTGGTGTTTGTGACCTAATTCTGGCCTCAGGGATCAATAAAGTTCATTTATCCTCCCAGAGACAGACGGCAGCAGAAAAGACCTTAATGTGATCCTGGTTCTGACTCATTTTACCTCACTGGAGGTTCATTTTCACAGCAACACACATATATATGGATATATATATATATGTGTTGTATATGTTGCTGTGAAAAATGACAAACATTAGCATATATATATATATATATAAAATAATTGTATTGATATTTATCATTATCATTGGTTAACTTTATATTTACTTTAGCATTTGATGTGATTCTAACAGTGTATTTACATTATTACTATTATTGATTTCATTCAGTTTTATTATTTTACTTTTTGATTCATATTTTATTTACTTTAGAAATAAAGTAATGAGTTTATTCACTTCACTACTTTTACAAATTTATTTTATTATTATTTTATGTTTTAAATGTATTTTTAATTTAGCAGGACAAGAAGAAATAATAGGAGCTTATCTAATTTATCACTGTTTAATTTATTTTGATTTATTTTATTGAGAGTTTGGTGGCTTTATTGGTATTCATTTTATTTTTTAACGATTTTATTTTATTACCATTCTCCTTTGTTATTTCCTTTAGCAGCAAAGGAAGTAAAAATGTTTTGACTTAATTTATTGTTATGTTTTATTTTGAACTATTTTATTTCAGGATTATTTTACTTTATATTTTAATTTATTATTATTATTAGTTTCATTTTGAGTTATTTTAATTTATTTTCTTATTTACTTAGCAACAGAGAAAGTAAAAATACGAGTTTATTACTGTACTATTATATGTTTCATTTTTAATTATTTTTAGATATTATTTTACTTTTATATTTACTTTGTTATTAGTAGTTTTGTTCATTTAATTATTTTATTATTATATTCTTTTTTTATTTACCTTAGCAGCAGAGGAAGCAAAAATATGCCTTTATTTACTATGATTATATGTCTTTCTTTTAATTATTTTATTTTATATATTATTTTATTTTTTGTTCACTTGATTATTAGTAGTTTTATTTATTTATTTTATTTCATTATTATTATTATTATTATTATTATTATTATTATTATTATTACATTCCTTTTTTATTTACCTTAACAGTTATTTACCTAAAATATGTTTAATATTATTCCAGCAAAGGAAGTCATAATAAGAGTTTATCTTTTGTTATAATTAGTTTTGTTTTTAATTATTTTATTAATAGATTCTGTTTTGATTCATTTCATATAGAGCTGCTGAAACAACGGCAGGGATTCTCCAGAGCTCTTCTCCATCGCACTGAGAAACAAAACTGAAAGTACTGCAGACCTGGCTGTTATCCACACACACAGACACACACACACACACACACACACACACACACACACACACACACACTTATCTCCCCGTGGACCAGCGTTTAGGTGCTAGGAGCCTCTTTTGTGTCTTTGGCTAAATATTGGACAGATGTCACATTCACAGCCTCCTGGAGAGCTCATAACTCACACTGAACACACACACACACACACACACACACACACACACACACGTGCACTCAGACAAAATCAACCCCCATTCTGAAAAATGTTTTCAATACCTTGGTTGAGTTATTGATCAGCGCAGCTTTTAACATAATGTTTTAACCATTTATAACCGAGACGGACGGAGCTGAGAGCTTTATGGCACACACACACACACACAGACACACACACACACACACACACACACACACACACACACACAGACACACACACACACAGACACACACACACACACACACACACGCACACGCACACACAGACACACACACACACAGACACACGCACACACACACACGCACACGCACACGCACACGCACACACAGACACACACACACGCACACGCACACGCACACGCACACGCACGCACGCACGCACGCACGCACGCACACACGCACACACGCACACGCACACGCACACACAGACACACACACACACACACACACACACACACACAGACACAGACACACACACACACACACACACACACACACACACACACACACACACACACACACACACAGACACACACACACACACACACACACACAGACACACACACACACACACAGACACACACACACACACACACACACACACACACACACACACACACACACACACACACACACACACACACACACACACACACACACACACACACACACACACACACACACACAGGGAAACAGCTGGAAATGCGTGGAGCAGAAAACAAGCTAATTTGATGGAGCGCTCACACGGTTGGCATGGCGACCACAAGCAGCGAACGGTGGTCTAATGGAATGATGAATATTCCAGGAAAATCAACCCCCTCAGCAGCTAGGGGTGGGTCAGGCCATATTTGTGGCTAACCGCCGGGTCGCCGGTCATTAAACCGCCTCCTCCTCGGGTTTCCCTTCATGCTACGGCTACAATAAAAAACATAGAAGTCAAAATCGTGTCATTGTATGGTCGAACTTGTTAACAAACGTGCTAGCGGTGGCTACCCGTTAACAATTTTAGCATTTTTATAAACAAGATCGACCATAAAATTACACTATTCTTACTGTATTTTACCTTATTTGCTGTTATTTACACAAAAAATGAGTATTTAGGATTTTAAAAAGGTCCTTCTAGCCGCTGTCGTGTTGTTGGTGGAGAATGCAGGCGGCTAACCGTTAGCATCGTTATCATTTCTATAAACAAGTTTGACCATAAAATTACACTTTTTGTTACGGTATTTTATCTTATTTGCTGTTATTTGCGCAAAAATATTTGTATTTATGATTGAAAAAAGTCTTTTTTTTATTAACGGGATTTTTGCTGTTAATTTATGAAATAGAAATATTTACAGATTATCTGTTCGGATAAACGACAGATAAAAGAATGTTAGTTTACAGATTATTTGCACAAAAAAATTTAAATAATGCTAAAATAATGCTTTAAAAATGTAAAAAACATTCATATTAGTTTGATAAATGACAGATTAAAGAATAAAATCACAGGAAGTTAATAATGTACATGTTATTATAAATATCAATTAATTAAATATCTGGTGATTTAGACGCAGTAAAAACAGTGTAATTTCAAGACCAAATGATGTATAAGAAGACTTACTTTATATTTATTTCAATTGTTTTTATAAAATATGTTGCATGAAATCTATATTTATATTAATATATTATTCATATTATTTATATTTATTATGGTATTTTTCTAGACTTATTTTTTTCTTTACAGTCAACGTGTACATTTTTTCCCTGTGAATTTGTAATAACAATAAAAAAATAAAACATATGTATATACACACATAAAAATAAGGACATGAATTAGTGATGAGTTTTAATGGATCATCTGCAGCAGCTTTAATGTGTCTGGAAGATAAACATGAACTAGAGATGGATCCAGAAACATCTGGCAGCAGCACAACGGAGAAAAATAAACTGAAAATACTTAGCATTTTATATCAGTTTTATTATTAATATATATTTAGCTTTTATTTATTACAAAATTAATAGTTAACATTCAAAATGAATATTTTCTTCTCGTAATTTTAGTAAACAAGCTTTAATTAATAGTTAAATAATTACATTTTTCCTGATTTAAAGGACCTTAAACTGCAGTTTTATAGTAAAAACATTTAACACTTAAAATACAAATAATTGATAAATATGATTTTGGAGTTTTTTAGATTCATGTGTAAATAATATTTTTTTTGAATAAATAAAACCTTCTTTTAATGATTTAGTCTTGAACTAAATCTGTGAACTGTTGAGTTAAAACGTTATTTTTTCCAGCGTTTTTCTCTAATATTCACTAAATAAAGGTTGTGTTCTGGCAGCAGCCGGGTCCAGATGGGATCCTCAGATTGCTGTTCCGGGTCACGGACCGGGTCGGTCTGATCCGGAAGTTCTGGTCCGAACCCAAGACTGGCGACCGGAGAAGGTGAAAGAAAATCCTTCACTGTTCAGCGCCTCCGGATAGCAGAGAGAAAGGAACGAGCAACGGACAGAATTAAAGCGAAATATTTAAAGAAGACGCTGCTAAAAAGACGTCTTTCTGTTCAACAATTTAATTTTATCTTTACCACTTTTGAAAATAATAACATCTAATAATTTTATAATAATCATTTTATTGAATAATAATTTTCTCGTTGACAGTGTTTGACTGTTTAATAATTATAATATATAATTACATTTTATTGGCAGTAATTTGATCTTTTTTAATGATTGATAACAAAATTATATTTTTAACTGTATTTAAATCAGTATTTTAATAGATATGTGCTGTTTTCACCGTTTTACTCCGTTTTTTCCTTGAATATTTTGGATTTCTGGCCCTCTTGCTTCCAAACATTCTTTAAGAACTTTGAATCCTGAAGTTAAAGTTGCTGAAAGTTTTTCTCTGAGAATCTTTTTCACTTTCAGGCGGTTTATTGAGAGCATCACAGAAACGATCCTTAATTCTGTTAAAGTCTCTGCAGATTCTTCACAGCTCATTTTAAAGCTGCTTTTCTGTTTCTCTTTGCTCCAAGAAGAAAGAATCGAGTGGAAACGGAAGCAGGAGGGAATTCTTTGAGGATTTTGGACGCGTTTATAAAAACAAGAAGCTTTTTCTCTCCTGTTTATTTCTCATTCAAATATCTGGAACATAAACGTAGAAATATTTAACCGACAGACTCAAGCTGGCAGACGGATCCTCCCCAGCAGATTAAAGCAGCTCGTCCAATCAGCTGCTCAGAATGCTCCTCGCCGTGACCTCACGGGTCACATGGCGGCTAATTAGCATCGCTAACGAGGACGCCGGCGTCTCAGCAGAATGTGAGAACGTTTCCCTCCTCTGGAGGAATTCACAGCGTTTGGCTTCATTCAGCATCAGAAAATTAAAGAGTTTCAGCAGAAATTCACCAAATAAACCAGCAGAATAATTTTATTATTATTATTATTATTATTATTATTATTATTGTTATTATTAGCACTAATAATTCAATTCAATTCAATTCAATTCAAAGTACTTTATTAATCCCGAGGGAAATTACAGCAGTCTGTTGCTCACATCCACACAGAACAAGGACAAAAGATAGAGCACACATTAAAAAAAGTGCAATAAATAAATAAATAATAATAATAAACCAGTAGAAAATATGGTACAAGCAAATCATATTCTATATATTATATAGAATATTATTATATAATAATATTTATTAGATATTATTATAGGGCTGCACAGTGGCGTAGTGGTTAGCACTGTCGCCTTGCAGCGAGAAGATCCCTGGTTCACGTCCCAGCTCGGACCTGGGATCTTTCTGCATGGAGTTTGCATGTTCTCCCTGTGCATGCGTGGGTTTTCTCCGGGTACTCCGGCTTCCTCCCACAGTCCAAAAACATGCTGAGGTTAATTGATTATTCTAAATTGCCCGTAGGTGTGAATGTGAGAGTGATTGTTTGTCTCTATATGTAGCCCTGTGACAGACTGGCGACCTGTCTAGGGTGTCCCCTGCCTTCACCCGAGTCAGCTGGGATAGGCTCCACCCCCCCCCGCAACCCTAGTGAGGATTAAGCGGTGTATAGATGATGGATGGATGGATGAATGGATGGATGATGGATGGATGGATGGATGGATGGATATTATTATATAGAATTTACTAATATCTAATAAATTAGAAAACAAATTTATCGATTGACATTGTGTCTTGTGGTATTTTATGCCTCTTTCTGTTAATGTTGCATGTTTTGTGGTTGTATTGTGTCTCTGTGCTAATTTGTGCGTCTTTCTGGTCGTTTTGTATGTTTTTTGTAGTGGTTTTGTGTCCTTTAGTGGTCACATTTTGCATGTTTTTGTGGTCATTAATTGACGGTGCATCTATAAATGTCACATTTTGCACTACTGCAGCCTCCCATCATCTCCCTCCTGTGTTCTCTAACGTTCTCCGTGTTCTCCAGCTCTACGTGTTCTCCGTGTTCTACGTCCATCATCTTCTGCTGGGTGACACCAGACGATGCTGATGTGCTGTTTATGATTCAGAGCTGGTTGTTAGCGATGGACGTCACAGTGGGTTAGCTCAGTGACCTCTGGCCTCAGGCTCAGCCAATCAGCAGCTTCAGCACAAACAACACCATCATCAGCATCAATGTCCCCCTCCTCATCCTCATCCTCATCCTCATCCTCCCCTCCTCCTCATCATCCTCCTCCTCCCCTCCTCCTCATCCTCATCCTCCTCCTCATCCTCCTCCTCCTCCTCCTCCTCCTCATCCTCCCCTCCTCCTCATCATCCTCCTCCTCCTCATCCTCCTCCTCATCCTCCCCTCCCCTCCTCATCCTCCCCTCCTCCTCATCCTCATCCTCCCCTCCTCATCCTCCCCTCCTCCCCTCCTCCTCCTCCTCCTCCTCCTCATCCTCCTCCTCCTCCTCCTCCTCCTCCTCCTCATCCTCCCCCTCCTCCTTCTCCTCATCCTCCTCCTCCTCCTCCTCATCCTCCCCCCTCCTCCTCCTCCTCATCCTCCCCCCTCCTCCTCCTCCTCCTCATCCTCATCCTCCTCATCCTCCTCCCCCCTCCTCCTCCTCCTCCTTCTCCTCATCCTCCTCCTCCTCCTCCTCCTCATCCTCATTCTCCTCCTCATCCTCATCCTCCGCCTCATCCTCCTCCTCCTCCTCCTCCTCATCCTCCCCCCCTCCTCCTCCTCCTCCTCCTACTCCTCCTCATCCTCCTCCTCCTCATCCTCCCCCCCACCTCCTCCTCATCCTCCCCCCCTCCTCCTCCTCCTCCTCATCCTCCTCCCCCCTCCTCCTCCTCCTCCTCCTTCTCCTCATCCTCCTCCTCCTCCTCCTCCTCATCCTCATTCTCCTCCTCATCCTCATCCTCCGCCTCATCCTCCTCCTCCTCCTCCTCCTCCTCCTCCTCCTCCCCCCCTCCTCCTCCTCCTCCTCATTCTCCTCCTCCCCCCCCTCCTCCTCCTCCTCCTCCTCCTCCTCATCCTCCTCCTCCTCATCCTCATCCTCCTCATCATCCTCCCCCCCTCCTCCTCATCCTCCTCCTCCTCCTCATCCTCATCCTCCTCCTCCTCCTCCTCCTCATCTTCCTCCTCCTCCTCCTCCTCATCCTCCCCCCCTCCTCATCCTCCTCCTCATCCTCCTCCTCATCCTCCCCCTCCTCCTCCCCCCCTCCTCCTCCTCCTTCTCCTCCTCCTCCTCATCCTCCTCCTCATCCTCCTCCTCCTCCTCCTCCTCCTCTTCCTCGCTTCCCAAGTCTCCCGTCCGTCATGCAGCTTCCACTAATGAGGAGCGTTGGAGGGTGAAAACGGATAAAAATATAAATACATGACATTTACTCCTCAGATCACCACACGGAACTGATATAATTCACTTTTTCCTTTCAACAGTGGCACAAAACTGACACAAATGTGCCAGAATGACACAAAGAAATGCAAAAATGACAGAAAAGACACAAAATTCACACAAAAGATGCTAAAATGCCACAAAATTAGCAAAAATTACACAAAAGGGCAGAAAACTGACAAGATGCTAAAATGACACAAAAATTGCAAAAATGATACAAAAAGACATAAAAAATTAGCAAAAATGCTACAAGGACACACAAAGCTGACACAAAAGCTGCTAAAATGCCACAAAAATGTGCTAATATCACACAGGATTTGCAAAAACGACACAAAAAGGCAGAAAACTGACACGAAAGATGATACAGTAACACAAAAATTTGCAAAAATGACAAAACTGACACAAAACTTGATAAAATGACAAAAAAATTGCTAAAATGACACAAAAGGACACAAAACTGACACAAAAAAAGCTACAAAAATTTGCGAAAATGACACAAAACTGACACAAAAAAAGCTACAAAAATTTGCGAAAATGACACAAAAAGATACAAAATGGAAAAAGATGAAAAAATTCCACAAAATTTGTAAAAATGACATAAAATTTGCAAAAATGACACAAAATATGCTAAAATGACACAAAAGGACACAAAACTGACACAAAAAATGCCACAAAAATTTGTGAAAATGACACAAAAAGATACAAAATGGAAAAAGATGCTAAAATTAGACAAAATTTGTAAAAATGACATAAAATTTGCAAAAATGTTACAAAAGATGCTGAAACGGCACAAAAACTGCTAAAATGACACAAAAGGACACAAAACTGACACAAATGTTCTTCCACTGACCTACAAGTCCGTTAGCTTTCTGCCTTAGCGCTCTGTTAGCCTGCTAGCTGTGTGTCTGCCTGTTAGCCTAGCTCGGGGCTAGCTGTGTGATGCTGCGTTGCCATGGCGCTGTCAGTCAGCACGATGCCCTCAGCGCTGACGGTCGGCTCAGATCCTCGTCCTCCCTGACAGATAGCGCTCATGCTAGCAGCACAAACCTGTTCCTGCAGGCGACGACGAGTAAAACGGAAACCAGCAGCAGCTTCAGCGACAGAACGTTGCTGAAATCATGTTCAGGAACTTTAAAGGAACCAAACTGGAAGCTGCTGCACGATGATCTATTTAATGATTAATTCTAAATTAGTTCTGTGGTTTTATGACATATTATCTGGAAATTAACTACACAGAGGAAATCTGGAGAAATTTAAAAAGTATTTACCATTTTTCTTATTTGTCTATCGATTATTGAAGCAGAAAAGTATTTGTTAAAATGACATAAAAATATACAAAAATGACACAAAAAGAAACAAAACTGGTACAAACGATGCTAAAATGACACAAATATTGGCTAAAATGATTCAAAAAATTGCAAAAACAACAGAAAAATTTGCAAAATTGACACAAAAGATGCTAAAATGCCACAAAAATTTGCTAAAATGAAAAAAAGAAATGAAACTGACACAAAAGATGCGAAAATGACACAAAAATACACAAATAACAGTTAAAATTTGCAAAATTCTGATATTTTTGCTCATTTAAATACAGCAAAAACTTTAATTTTTCTCAGTCAAACATTGGAAATTTATAGATTTTAAAGATACAGATTTTTATTGTGGACGTTATTTACATCTTTGGTTTCATTTAGTTTTTTGTTTTTTAATTTAGAGTAATTTTTCGATAATTTCATGCGCGTTTGTCACAGTTTCATAGTTAATTTTACAGTTTTTAAAATAAATTGTAAATATTTGATTTTTTAAATGTCTTTTATTGTAAATTTACAGTCTGTTTTGGAATTTTTATGATATTTTTGTGCTGAATTAAACAGAAAAGTTCTGTAAAATGACAGATTATTTTTTCAGTGTATATATGAGCAGTATAAGCAGATTTTTGCTCTAATATTTAGTTTAAAACTTTCGCTCTCTCGTCTTCATTGACTCCGTTTGAACCAAACCACTGAGATTATTTCCAACTCGACATCCCAGAAAAATATTTGCTGAGCTAAAGACTCAAGCTGCTGTTTGTTTGGACTCCCAAAAGGAGCTCAATCTGTTTCTGTGTTCACTGTTTACCTGCTTCTAACGGCAGACTGAAGGAACTCAAAGGCCTCGTCCTGAAGACTCAACTCCAGCTCTTGGTAGATATTAAATAAAAGTTCTCGCTGATGGATGACGGCGGCGTCAGAAAGCCCCGAAGACAGATTTCTGGGGCTGATTGTCGGCGCCACCAGCAGGACGGCTGCCAAAGAGGAGGCAGGAATCTTTTCTAATTCATTTCACTGTTGCAATAAAAACATCAGTGCTGTCTGCACAAAACACCTGAGATGGAGGAAAGAAACAAACAACGACTCATTGAAAACCTTCTCCAGATGGACTCATGTTGACATTTTTATGTCAAAATATCTAAAAACTGGAACCTTGTCTGGTCAAACTTTCCACACATCAGATTCTACTGATGTTAGAGCCTCAACAGTTGGAGAAATGTCCACCAAAGACTGGATTTTAGTAGAAATATGGATCCATCCATAGATAAAGACTGACAGGAACTTTATGGAGACAAAATACCTCCATGGATTGTCTGAGTCTAAAATAACGACACAAAACGATGCAAAATTTGTCCAAAATGAACCCAAATGTGCTCAAAAAGACTCAAAAATGAATTAGAAAGAAACAAAATTTGTCCAAAATGAGTAAAAATTGGTCCAAACTACTCAGAACGTGTGGAAAAAGACAAAAAATGACAACAAATTTTTCCAGATGGACTCATGTTGACACTTTTATATATTAAAAAAAACCAAAAACTGGAACATTGAATGGTCATAGCTGTTGCAAATCAGATTCTACTGATGTTAGAGCCTCAAAAGTTGGTGAAATGTCGACCAAAGTCAGACTTTTTAGTAGAAACATGGATCCATCCATTTATATTCACACACTTAGTCTAAAATTGCCCAAAATGCTTCAGAATTTGACAGAAATAACTTGAAAGTGGATAAAAACACTCATAACTCATCCAAACTCACTCAGTAATCATCCAAAGATCTCAAAATGTCCCCAATACGACTCAAAAAGTGTAAAAAATGAATCCAAACTGTCATAAAATGACTATAAGCTGATCTAAACCGGATGGAGATGCGTCCAAACGATCAAACCTTCACCACAACCATGACTCTGTTCATACTGGAAGAACACCAAAGACAACAGAAGCAGCTCTGAGTTGAAAACATCCCAGAAAGATGATCAGATCAGGTAGAACTCACCCAGCGTCGCTGCTGTTCCCACAGATTAAAGCGTCTTTGGCTCCTTCCACCTTGTAGAAGTTGTCTGGAAAACACAAACAGACCAGAGTTCATCAGCTCTAAATGAGTCCTTTAGAGGCCAGATTTAGAATTATTCACCCTTAAAAATGTGACAAACCTTTCAAATATCTGTTGAATTTAATGAATGCCGAGACAACCTTCCAATTTGTTGCTATGTTGACGTGTTTAACTGCCAAAATAAGTCAATGTGGACATTTTTAAATTCATTTTTCACCACTTTTGGACAATTTCTAGTCATTTTAGAATGATTTTAAGTTATTTTTGACTCTTACAGAACATATTTTTAATTACTGGCGCTTAAAAATGGGGAAAAAAGTGCTCAAAAATGTTCAATCAGAGGCTGGTTTAGTGTCTCCATAAAGTTCCTGTCAGTGTTTATCTATGGATGGATCCATATTTCTACTAAAATACAGTCTTTAGTTGACTTTTCTCCAACTGTTGAGGCTCTAACATCAGTAGAATCTGATGTTTGGTAAATATGAATAGACTTGGTTCCAGTTTTTAGATATTTTGAGTCCATCTGGAGGAGATTTGGTTTCATTTTGGACATTTTTTTGGGTGACTTTTGACATTTTTGAGTCATTTTACATAATTTTGATTGATTCTGGACAATTTTTGAGCTGTTTTCCACAAGTTCTGAGTCACTTTGACTAACTTTTAGTAATTTTGGAAAGGTTTTAAGTAAGTATTCCTCCTTTAATGTCACTAGAATTTGATGTTTGGCAAAGAAGACAAGATGAGGTTCCGGTTTTTATGATTTGGCATGTAAAATGTTTTCCATTATTTGTTTTATGCAACAGCTGAAATCCCTGACTGTCGGTCACAGCTGAGTGCAGAACTTTTTGTTTTTGACAGAATCACTTTCAATCAAACAGCTTAATTTTTAAATGAGACACGTAGAATAAAGTCTGGGTGTCGTTTTAGCTCCGATAAAACGCCCACAAGCTGCTGAGAAACTGTGAGAAACAGGATTTGTTTACGCAGTAGAAAGGTAGAAATGTGTGTTTTTGAGCGGCTCACGCCTCCTCAGCGTTCCAGGTGTTAACGGCCTCAACGAGCAGGTTGGAGACGCTAACGCTGCAGCGGCTAAATGGGATTCAGGCACCATTTATTTCCTAATTTACACCTGATGTGTCTTGCAGCCGCTCGGCTTCCTGCCCGTCATCAGTCAGGGCTGCTTTCCTTCAGGAGATCAAACTACTGAGGCGCTCTCGCTTTGTTTGTTCCTGAAAAACTCCCAGTGCTCCCAAAACAACCAGTTTTATGTCTCTGAGCAGCTCTGGACAAACTATATATTTGTTCTCAGACAAGGAAAGAAACAGAAGCAGCAAAACTGTGGCTGTCAGGTGAGTTCAGGTGAGTTCAGGTGAGTTCAGGTGAGTTCAGGTGAGTTCAGGTGAGTTCAGGTGAGTTCAGGTGAGTTCAGGTGAGTTCAGGTGAGTTCAGGTGAGTTCATGGACGTTTCTCTGCAGCCACACTATCAATTTAAAAAAAAAATTCAGATTTATTGTCACCTGACTGTTGGTCACATCCGAGTCCATCTCAGCTTCTCGGCTGCAACGAGAAGCTCAGAATTTTTTGTTTTGAACAGAATCTATTTGGTGCAAATGGTTTATTTTTGGTGAATATTTAAACGTAGAATAAAGTGTTTTTGTTGACATCACAGGCGAGTAGTTCAAGGACTGTTGGAAAATTTAAAATCAGATGTTTCTGGCTGATAAATGGAGACATTTTCCTAATTTTTCATAAAGATAACACCACTTTCAAAACAGCTTTCAGGTTCAAACAAAGAGATTGTAATGACAGAAAAATGCTCAAAATGACAAAACTGATGCAATAAAATGCTATAATTACACAAAATAATATTAAAATGACAAAAACATTTAAAATATGACAGAAATATGCTAAAATGACATGAAAATAGGCCAAAAAGACACAAAAAGATGCAAAAATGACACAAAAAGATGCAAAAATGACCCAAAATGGCACTAAAATGACCCAGAAGAATGCTCAAAACGACAAACTGATGCAAACAAATGCTAAAATTCCACAAAAAGACACAAACGATGTTAAAATGACACAAAAACAACATGAAGAGATTACAGTGAAAGTTGAGAACTATCAGCTGAGTTTAAATCCGATTTCCTGGACTCTTTATGGATTTCGTTACATGATCACAACTCTTTAATTTTCCATTAGTCGAGCAACGCAAACATTCATTGTTGTGTTGTTTTGTTCGAGAAGAAAACTTTTATCTCTAGCAGAAAAAATAAAAGACGGATGAGTGTAGAAGTATTTTGACAATAAATCAATGGGACTCAGATTAACAGCATCTGAGTTTAATTCACACCTCCTCCTTCATCTCCTGTCAGACACACAACAGCACCAAAACAGAGACACAAAAAGATGCAAAAATGACACAAAACGACTATAAACATCTACGACGCAAAATGTTGCAAAAAGGACAGAAAACAGCTGAAAATGAATTCTGAATTCGTGTCAACGCTCAGAGACGTCTTCAGTTGCTGCTGTAGAGTTTTAAAGCACAAATTAAGTTTCTCTGAGAAACCTGTCGCCTTATTAAGTGTCAGAGCGCTAAGCTAACAGCTAATCTGCATCCGTCTGCTGAGCCCACGCCTCCTAGGCGTCCCTGTCCCCCGTCCCTGTCCCCCATGCCTGTCCCCCGTCCCTGTCCCTAAAGCCTCGCCTCCCGTCCCCCGTCCCCAGGCTTCACTTCCTGTCCCCAGGCCCCGTCCCCAGGCCCTGTCCCCCATCCCCAGGCTCCGTCCCCCGTCCCCAGGCTTCGCCTCCCGTCCCCAGGCCCCGTCCCCCGTCCCCAGGCTTCGCCTCCCGTCCCCAGGCCCTGTCCCCCGTCCCCAGGCTTCGCCTCCCGTCCCCAGGCCCCGTCCCCTGTCCCCAGGCCCCGTCCCCCGTCCCCAGGCTTCGCCTCCCGTCCCAAAGCCTTGCGGTTACTTTGAGACGACCAACAAAGGCAGGAGTTTCTGTTTGTCAAACGGGCTGAAGCCACCGAGACGCTTTTGTCGTCTTTGTGCTGGAAGTTTGGGCGCAGCAGCAGCTTTTGTTTGGAACCAGGAGGTTTCTGTCGTCTGAATAAAAGACGAGCGTCTGAGGAAGACGAAGGTCAGAGTTTCTGTTACGTAACTCTGACCCAAACATGTTCAGAGAACAAATGGAGAATCACTTCAGTCACCATCATCACCTTTAACACGTTTCCACTCATTGTTGGTTCAGTTTAAAGTCCTGCAGCTCCAGAGAAACACAATGAAGAAGGACAGAGAACTCAGAGAAGACTGAATGACACAAAGAGACAAAAACAGCACGAAAACACACACAAATGACACAAAATGAAACTAAAATGACATAAAAAGACATGAAACTGGCAGAAATTATGCTAGAATGACACAGAATGATGCAAAATGTTGAAAAAAATAACTGAAAAATGCAGAAAATTCCACAAAATGATACTAAAATGGCACAAAATCGACACACACATTGCAAAAGTGACAGAAAACTGCTGAAAATGACACAAACAATGCTAAAACTAAGCAAAACGATGCTAGAATGACACAGAAAGACATGAAACTGACAAAAACGATGCTAAAATGACACATAAATGACGTAAAACATTTCTAAAATGAAAGAAAAATGCTGAAACTGACAGAGTAGCTTTTAAAATGACAGATTGTTTTGTTTTAAAGTGAACTTTGAGTAAACAGTTAATTATTTCTTCTAATTAAATGAGACATGTTCAGTAAAGATGATTTTATCAGATGATTAATTAGGAGCTGAATTAAACTGAATCCTGATGGTTCTCACGGCGTTTCCTTCTCTTAAAGTCCCAGAATAGCTGCTGACAGTAAAACGTTCTCCTAATGCTCCATCTATTTATTCATTTCCAGTTTGCTTTGCCGTCCATCAGACAAATGTCCCCCGCAGGCTCCCGTATCGACCCCTAAAAGCCCAGAAACCTGAGAGCCTGACCTGGAACCAGGGATCAATGCCTAAACATTTCCCATCAGGCCCCGTCGGCTCGTCCCAAGTTCCACGATGAGCTGATATTAGCCATCAATTTGTTCCCATCGTTTCGCCGTGTCAGCTCACTTCAATGTCACGTTTTTATTAATACGTCCCCGATGACACGAAATGACAAAAAAAATATAAAATGATGCTAAAATGACACAAAAAGACACAAAACTATGTTAAAATGGGAGGAAAAGATGCAAAAATGACACAAAAAGGCAGAAATAGATGTTAAAATGACACAAAGCAAAATTAAAATGACACAAAAAGATGCAAAAATGACACAAAAAGGCAGAAATAGATGTTAAAATGACACAAAGCAAAATTAAAATGACACAAAAAGATGCAAAAATGACACTAAATGACACTAAAATCACACAGAAAAGTGGTCAAAAGGAACTAATCTACAAAATTGGCATGAAAATTACAAAAAAGACGCTACAGTTACACAAAAAAATATGGCACAAATTTACACTAAAATGAGACAAAAAGTTGCTGAAATGACATAAAAATTTTATGTAGACATTATTTAGTTAGAAAACAGAACTGGTAAAATCTGTAAAATCTAAATAAATTCTGGAAGAAATAACAGTTAATTCATTAATTAATTGGTTAATGAGTTAATTGGTTAATTGGTTTTTGTGATGTTGACGGTTCAGTGTTTTGGAGGAGAGAAAAAGAGCAGCTCTGGTTTCATCTGACGGCACCTTTAAGTGTTTCCTTAACCCCGACCTCGACCTCAGTGTGTGTGTTACTGTGTGTGTGTCTGTGTTTATACAACAATGTCCATGTAACATATATTATGTTCTCTGGTCAACCTGTCTGACACGTCAAACAGCGTGTCGCTGACCTCTGCATGTGTGTGTGTGTGTGTGTGTGTGTGTGTGTCTGTGTTACACCGTCACCGTCTCATGACAACAACAATCCTGCAACACGTTCTTTCACCACAAATATTCAGAAAAGCAGACCTAAAACCAGTCCTAAAACCAGTCCAAAACTAGACCTAAAACCAGTCCTAAACCAAGTTAACAACCTCCCTAAAACCAGACCTAATCTTAGAAAGCTGTTTACCATTGAAATATTTAACCTTAACCATTCATTTCATCTAGTTAGTTTTGTATCATGAGCAAATTTTGTACTTTTCGGCTCTTTTTGCAATTTTTGTGTCATTTTCACATCTTTTGTGTCAGTTTTGTGTCTTTTTCATGTCATTTTAGCACATCTTTGTGTCATTTTTCAGCTTTTTCTGTCATTTTAGCACCTTTACTGTCAGTTTTCTGCCTTTTTTTGGCATTTTGATGACTTATTGTCTCCTTTGTGCATCTTTTTGTGCTATTTTTATCTGTTCATGTCCTCAAAGACATTTCTGAGTTCTCTGTCTTCATGTCTCCCCAGAGTTGCAGGTCTTTAGACTGAAAATGAACCACAGTGAGAACAACAGCGAGACGAGCAGAAAACAAATGGAAACTGCTCAAAGTTCAGAGACTTCTGTCCAAACTCGATGTTCTTCACACAAGAACACGTCTGTTCTACGTCCCATTCCAGTTTCAACAAACCAGCCAAGCTAACAGCAGCACAACAGTTCCTGAACGCAGCAGTAATAAACCTGTAAAGCATCAAACAGCCTCACCTTCGTCGTCGATGAAGTCCTTGATGGAGGTCCAGGTCTTGTTGTTGCAGTAGAAGGAGGCGTTGGCCGGCAGGCTGCTGTTGATGCAATGCGCCGTGCTGCGAACGCATTTCTGCCGCAGGTTTCCCATGAAGAGCTGCAGGCCGATGAGGGCAAAGACACTCAGGCAGAAGACGGTGAGGATCATGACGTCGGCGAGCTTCTTCACCGACTGGATCAGAGCGCCGACGATGGTCTTCAGGCCTGAAGGACGGCCGGCGTTACAGCGTTAACACAACAATCTGTGGCGTTTCATGTCATCTAAAACTACAAACACTAAAACACAGAAAGCTTCATCTCAATACACTGTTCTAGTAAAATAAAGTAATAATAATAAAAAATAGAAATAAATCCATGAACCTGGTGCCATAAAGACGGCAGCCAGTTGACATCCACGAATTTAGTCAAAAACGATAGACCCAAATATTAACTAACACCATCAGTTTTATTTTGTTTTGTTTTTTGTTTGTTTTTAAGCTCAGACTAAATGGCAGCCATCTTTACACACGACATCAAAACAAAGCTGCTGTTGGGTGAAACCCTCAAGAGGTTGATGAAAAAAAGCCCAAAATGGATTCAATCAGCTTGATTTTGTTTTGTCTTTTTTTTGAGAATTAAGGTTTTCTCAAAATCCTGTAAAGATCTGGGGACTAGTTGAAGACATCTAAAGACTAGTTGTAGAGGTCTGGAACTAACTGTAGAGATCTGAGGACTCCATATAGTGATCTAATACTAGTTGGAAAGGTCTGGGGACTAGTTGTAGATGTCAGAAGACTAGTTGTAAAGGTCTAACGAGTAGTTTTAAAGGTCTGAGGACTCACTGTAGAGGTCAGAAGACTAGTTGTAGAGATCTGGAACTAACTGTAGAGGTCTGAGGATGACTTTTACAGGTCTAAAACTAGCTGTAAAGGTCTGGGGACGAGTTGCAGAGATCTGGAACTAGCTGTTAAATTCTGAAGAGCAGATGTAGACATCTGAGGACTAGTTGTAGAGGTCTAGAACTGGTCATATATGTCTGGAACTATCTGGTAAGGTCTGGGGACTAGTTGTTTTTTTCAAGATTTTTTTTAAGAATGAAGGTTTTCTCCTGTCAGCAGCACAATCACCAACAAAATTTAGCAAAACAGATTCCAAACCTCCTAAAACTGAATGTTCAGTAACAACACACATGAACACACGGTAAAAACAGCAGGAACAAAATACATCCGAACACAAAGGGTGCAGACAAGTTGACTGTCTTCAGCCATTTCTTACCAGTCAAAGATGACGCTTTCTGTCATATGTTTCATCACTTGAAAGCACTTTTTAGATGTTTTAGTTGATTCATTAGAAACAGACGCGATCCAGCTGTAATTTGCATCAGTCCTCATTGTTAGCGTGGAAGCGCCTGTAAGCTAATGAAGGACTACTGTGATCAGTTACTGTCACGTTGCTACAACGTTGTAAGAGTTATAACATGTGTTAGACATTGTTATAACGAGGCCACTACAGCAGCATGTTTTCAACACATGTCTATGATACTGTTAGCGCTGCATGCTAACATGCACAGTGGAAACAGACAGAGGCTCGCCAGCAGCAACACATCATTTTAAATTTGCATTTGTTTTACCGTGGAGTGAAGAAGCTGTCTTTTAAAACGGTAATGGAAATGGAAAACTCTTTTCTTTTATGGAGCACTAAACCTGTTCAACCTCAATTTTGCCTCAATAATAACTAATTGACTGGTTATAGAGGTCTGAGGACTAGTTGTAAAGGTTTAAGGACTAGTTGTCGAGGTCTGGAACTACCTGCAAAGGTCTGAGGACTAGTCGTGGAGTTCTGTGGACTAACTGTAGCAGTTTGAAGACTAATTGTAGAGGTCTGGAACTACCTCTGTAGGTCTAAACACTAGTTGTAGTGGTTTAAGGACTAGCTGCACAGGTCTGGAACATTACTGCATAGGTCTGAGGACTGTGGCAGATGTCTCAGGGCTAGTTGTAGTGGTCTGAGGGCTAGTTTTTGAGGGCTCAGGACTAGTTGCAAAGATCTAAAGACAAGTTGTAGAGTTCTGTGGACTAGCTGTATAGGTCTAAGGATTAGTTGTAGAGGTTGAAGGACTAGTTGCAGAGGTCTGGAACTAGCTTTATAGGTCTAAGAACTAGTTGTGGAGGTCTGGGGGCTAGCTGTAAAAATCTAAAGACTAGTTATAGAGGTCTAAGGACTGGTTGTTGAGGGCTCAGGATTAGTTGTAAAGGTCTGAAGGCTACTTGTAGAGGTCTAAAACTAACTGTAAAGTTCCAGGGACTATTTCTAGAGATCTGAGGACTAGTTGTACAGGCCTGGAACAAGTTATAAATATTGGCCTAGTTGTAGCAGTGGAACTGAGGACTAGTTGAAGAGTTCTTGACCTAGATATAAAGGTCTGTAGACTAGATGTAAATGTGTGGACCTGGCTATAAACATCTAAAGACTAGTAATGGAGGTCTAAAGGCTAGCTGTAGTGGTCTAAAGACTCGTCATAGAGGTCTAAAAACTAGTCATAGAGTTCTAAAGGCTAGCTGTAGAGGTCTAGAACATGGTTAAAACTATGACTTTATTGTTTTTACAGTTTCATTTGAACCTTTTTAAAGAAAGCCCAGCTTTCACTTGTGGCTGTAGGTTTTAGGTTTCAGAAGGTTGATGATTGTTTCGTAGCTTGATTGTTCTTTATCACAACATCCAGAGTCTGAATCAAATGAGCTGAGTCACAGTCAGCAGGCTACTGGTGGCTTAGTTTCTGTTTGCTGAGCCTCTGTTGTCCACTCACAACCAGTTACCAGAAGAGTTTGCAGCGTCTTCCTGCATACTGCCTCTTGAAGCACTTGTGGTGGAGCTCAGCAGGAAGCATGCAGGAGGAGGTTTCAAACACTGAAGTTTCCAGCAGGCTCAGGCCAGGAGGAGGTTTTCTGAAATCCCTCCCCGGCTTCCTCACCTGGGATGACCGAGATGGTTTTGAGCGCTCGCAGCACCCTGAACGTCCTTAAGGCTGACACATTACCCAGGTCCACAAACTCAGTCACATATCTGCAACAAGCCGACAGAAGCACAACAGACACACAGAAGGGTTGGACCACAGCGACCAGCACAGAGGGATAGAAAGATGGAGGTCCAGCAGAGATACAGCAGAGATCCACTGTTCAGGAGGCGAAGTCGGACGGTCGAAACTGCTCACGACCAGACAGCTGGAGAAAAATGCAACTCAGTCACAGAGTGACGCCTGAGACGCCTGTTTCCCACATCTTTGGTCTTTTCACTGTTTATATCCACATTATTGACAATTTGGTGGGTTGATGTCCAAGTTTTTGACATTTTTGTAGATTAATATCCATATTTTTGACACGTGTACCCAATAACATCTAAGTTTTGATACTTTCATAGGTTAATATCCAAGTTTTTGATATTTTCGTAGGTTAATATCCAGGTTATTGACACTTCTGTAGGTTAATATCCACATTTTGGACAGTTTTTCCCAATAACGTCCAAGTTTTTGATACTTTTGTAGGTAAATAATCAAGTTGCTGACTTGTTTGTGCGTTAATATCCAGGTTATCGACACTTTTATGCAATAATATCCAAGTTTTTGACATTTTTGCACATTACTATCCAGAATATTGACACTTTACAAGGTGAATATCCAATTCACGTTTTTGACACTTTAACCCAATAATATCCAAGGTTTTTACACTTTTGTGGGTAAATATCCAGGCTATTGACACCTTTTGGTTTTCCCAAGAGCCAAAAACAGAAGTCCAGTTCCATTTGACTCAACACTCGGGATGACCATGACTACTTTAGGCCAATATCTTGACTGGAAGACGTGTTGTTGCCATTGATTCTCCAGTTATCAAACACGTGTTCAGTTTCAACAGATCTGACTTTTCCTTCTTTACTGGTTGGTTAATGCAGATCAGGTGACCCGTGAGCCCTGACTGGGCGGACTGGGAGGTAGGCTGGTGCTGCAAGACATGGCAGACATGGGACGAACAAGAGAGGACGTTCACCACGAAACCACGATGACGGGTGTGTTTTTAGCTTGTTTTTGTGCCGTGTCGCCCCCTGGTGGTGGTGAGGCCTTACCTGGGATCACTGAGATAGTTTTCAGGGCTCTCAGCACTCTAAAGGTTCTCAGCGCCTGCAGGTTCCCTACTTTGATAAACTCTGTTAACAGCCTGTAGGGGGCAGTGTGGTGGTTGTCAACATACAACAAAAGGAGACAAACACAACAAAGTCTGAAAATGCTGCGGCGGATTTAAAGTCCACTCCTGACTCGTGAGAGCGGGAACAGTCCACCAAATCCGAAATGAACCGTCTGTTAGCATCGACAGACGTCTGGGAGGGATTATTTGGGATCTGGTGGCGCTGTTGGTCGCTCTGACGCGAACAGGAAGTTACAGATCTGGAAAGAAAGAAGACGTCAGAGAAAAATGTAAAAAATCTGAGAAAATCTAATTTTCAGCACAGACATTCTGAACATGGTGTGAGTCAGGTTAAAAATGATGGATGATCACCAAGGAGCATCAGTTTCACACCTGGAGTAACAGCTACAGCTAGCTAAAGTTAGCCACAGCTAGCCTGAGCTAAAGCTAAAAGTACTTTTTTCACTTGATGAAACTGAATTTTGTTTGTATTGTGGAAAACTGCTCCATTATCCTGACTACCTAGTGATTATAGTCGTCTTAATATTTTTACTATTTCATATTTATTTATTTTAGAATGACATCTCAAAGGTTTTCTGATTGTTTTTATTAAAATAAAACAAGGAAAATCTGTGATGGAACATGATAAGATCCCAGTTACCATAAAATAAATGTAAAAACTTGATATAAATCAACTGTGAAACAGAAATGTCATTTGTAGACTTTATTTTGTCTTTTTTTATGGTTAACATGGAAATTATTGTGGTTTTTGAGTGATTTTAATAGAACATGAAAATAAATGAACAGTTTGTTCAATCATCTGTGCATTAACATCCAGATACTGACACTTTTATCCAATAACGTCCAAGTTACTGACACTGTTGTGCATTAGTATCCATATTTTTGGACATTTTTGTATGTAAACATCCAAGTTACTGACATTTTTGTACAACAATGTTCACGTTTATGATGCCTTTCCATGTAAATGTCCAAGTTTTTGACACTTTCGTAGGTAAATATCCAAGTTATTGATACTTTTGTTCATTATTGTCCAAATATATGACCCTTTGATCCAATAATATCAAAGTTTTTGACACTTTTATCCAATAATGTCCATATTTATGATACTTTTACGCAGTAACATCCAAATTTTTGACACTTTGATCCAATAATATCCATGTTACTGACACTTTTTCTGTGTCAATATTCATGTTTTTGACAGTTTTATTTAATAATAACCATGTTCTTGACTCTTTTACGTAGACAATACTTAGTCTTCGTTTCTTGGCTAAGGTCAATTAATACTTTTTTAAAAGTGATTTTAATAAAACGTGACCATAAATTAAAAGAAAATTATTCATAACCTTTGCTTAAAATATGTTAAGCTGCTCATTTTTAGGGTTTATGGTGATTATTTAACATCATGTCTCATAAATTACGCTACAAATATTCTTGCTTGAGGTTCTGCTTTTGTATAACCGTGGAAATTTTTTGTAAAATTAACTGTAATTGAAACTCTAAATCCGTTCTCGTGTCCAGACGTTAAACCTCCGGCAGAACATTAACGGCTAAACGCGATCCGGGCTGTGAAGGTTCTCTTTAGATCCAATCAGGCGACGGCGGCCATTTTGGCTCCCCGGTGGGATGGAGTCATCTGATCCGAGCCGCTAGCGGCCTCCATTACGGCTCATGTTTCAGCAGCGATGACTGATTGGATTACAGAGACGAGCAGCAGACCAAACTGGGAGGAACAAAGGACCAGTTGTGCTGCTGCTGAGGATCCAGTGGAACGTTCAGACGTCAAAACGGGCAGATTTCTAACATTTATATGTTTAAACTAACGCTGTTGATGGGTCTCGGTTATTCTTGGTTTAAAATTAACTTAATTAAATGCAACACTTGGTGTCAGAAATGTGGAAAATTACACACATTTTAAAAAGACGTCAGTAATTTTTGTATATCTGTGCCTTTGTGTCATTTTTTTTTACCTCATTTTGCAACATTTTTGTAATTTTTGCATCAGTTTTGCAGCTTTTTGTGTCATTTTTACGTCTTTTTGCAACATATTTTGTGTCATTTCTACATCTTTATGTGTAATTTCTGTTTGTGTCCATTTACTGATCATCACTCTGGTTTTAATAAAGCTCCGGTACAGAGGTGGTGTGTGTGTGTGTGTGTGTGTGTGTGTGTGTGTGTGTGTGTGTGTGTGTGTGTGTGTGTGTGTGTGTGTGTGTGTGTGTGTGTGTGTGTGTGTGTGTGTGACCTATGTGTCCCTGTGCTGCTAAAGATCCACCTGACCGAAGGTTCAAGGACACACACACACTGTGTTAGTGTGTGTTTGTGCGTCATTGAGATTAATGGAAAAATCAACACGAAACAATAGAAGAAGAAATGAAGGAGGTTTGAGGTGTTCAAGGATTTTAAAAGGAAATTGCTGACATACTTTTTGTAATTTTTTTCTAATTTTTATTTATATTGTTTTGTTTGCAACATCTGAAATTTAATGTAACTTTTCTGTAATAATTTCACAAAATTTAGTCATTACTATTATGATTATTGTTACTGATTATGACAGATTTAATAATTTTACTGCATGTTCAGATCAGATATTTATTTTTACATGAATTGCTCTATTTTTTTGCAATTCTTAATCAGATTTATTGTATTTTTTGTTTGTTTATGAGGTCTGAAATGGCATCTTTTTCAAACAATTAATTTATGTAATTTTATTAATATTTTACAACAAAAATACAGAAATAATCTGGAAAATTCTGGAAAATTTCTGATTTTTATTTTTTAAGTTGTTTTTTTTTTTTAACAAAAATACAGCCTTAATTTTACATGAGAAGTTGTTTTTGTTTTTTCTTTACAGTTTTTTTTTAAATATAACATTCTTTTCAAGACAAAAAAATACATATTCTTTTAAAAAATTATTTCATGGTTCTTTAAAACTCTCAGATTTTTTAAAGTTATTTTATATTAGACATGTAAAACGTGCTTTTTATTTATGAAATTTTACTGACATTATATTTTTAAAAAGAAGAAAAATTGTGTGAAAGATGCATATTTTTTAGAATGATTTCTACAATATAAGAGTCAAATGTTAAAAAATACATTTTCTTGTTGAAAACATACATTTTCTTTGCTTAAAAAATACTTTTCATTCATTTTATTTTCAAGTTATTTTTACACTCAACACCCAAATTCATAATTAATTTATGTAATTTTATTAATATTTCAGAGCAAATATACAGAAACAAATCTGGAAAATTCTGGAAAAAATATATGTGTGGTTTTGAAACCATACATTTTTGGAACTTTTATTTTCTCGCTATTTTCCATTCAACATCACAATCTAATTATGTAATTTTATTGATAGTTTATATAAAAAATACAGAAAAATTCTCGTTAAAAAATAAGAGGAAAATGTGCAAAAATTCTAATTATTCTTTTTTTTTTTAAATGTACAATTTATAAAAATATTGTCCTAATGAGCGACGGTTTTTGACGGATATTTTCTGTTTGTGGTTTTTAGAAATCTGAGTGTTTTTATGAAATAATCGAGGTTCTTTTGTTTGACAGAATGAAACACGAAGCAGCTTTTAGATTGTGTTCTCTAACGGCCGATTCGTCCTTTAATGGAACCGTTTCTGCCTCCGGGTACGTAACGCCCGCTGACCTCCAGCCGAGCCTCGGGGTCGAGTATCCATCCCATCGGTTGGTTCCTCCTGCAGCCGCTGATTGATGCCGAACGGAACCAAACGTTGGTGGTTTCAGGCTCCGCCTCACGGAGCCGCGATAATTTATGAGCTCAGGTCAGGAAGGCGCGCCTTTTTAAACCTGGGCTTTTAAAAACGTCTCACGGACTTCCGTTATTCTGTTTTTATCCACCGGATGAAGTCGTTTTAGTCACACGAAGGCTGCTGTTTGGAAACGACACTGAAGGATGCAGAAATTTACACATAAAGATGTAAAAATGACACATAAATACACAAAACTGACATAAAAAACATGAAAAATGAGTGCAAAATGATGCAAATGAGCACAAAAATTACACAAAACAGGCAGAAACTGTAAAAAGACATACAAATGACACAAAAAGACACAAAAATGACACATAAATACACAAAACTGACATAAAAAGATCCAAAAATGACACAAAAAGACAGAAATTGCAAAAAGACACGAAAAGGACAGAAAAAGAAACAAAAACCACATGTAAAGATGCAAAAATGACACAAAAAGTTACTAAACTGATGCAAAAAGTCTCAAAACAAGACAAACAGATGACACAAATAGATTCACAAATGACACAAAACAGGCAGAATCTGCAAAAAGACACAAAAATTACACATAAATACACAAAACTGACAACAAAAGATGCAGAAATCACACAAAAAGTGACATAGAAAGATTCAAAAATGACACAGAAGTTGCTAAAATGATCCAACAAGATCCAAAACAAGACAAAAGTGACACAAATAGATGCACAAATGGCACAAAAAGGCACAAGAATTACACATAAAAACGCAAAACTGACGCTAAAAGATGAAAAAAATCAGAAAAAACACAAAATTGACAAAGTTGAAGAAATGGCACAAAAAAGATCTAAAACTAACACAAAAATATGTAGAAAAAAACAACACAAGAAAAGTCCCAATAAATGACACAAAAATATACAAAAATCACACAAAAAGTTGCTAAACTGATGCAGCAAAATCCAAAACATGACAAAAATCACACAAATAAATGACACAAAACAGGCAGAAACTTCAAAAAGACACAAAAATGACACGGACACAAATATACACAAAATAACTGGAGAAAATGGCAAAAAAATTCAAAAATGACAAAAAAATAACACAAAAAGACATCAAAGATGCAAAAAAGATACAAAAATGCAAAAATCAGTCACAAAAATGATCATGATGCAACACTAAAAAGACACAAAAATGATCCACAACTGAGACTAAAAGATGTAAAAATCAGACAAAAAGATTAAAAAAACACAAAATAAATATTATTTTTGATTAATATTCACATTATAATGTTGATATTTAATAAACATTATTTTCTGCACTGTCTTTTTACATGATTTTCTGCTCATTTTGCATATTTATTTTTTCATTATTCATGTTTTTGTGCTCATTTTGCATCTTTTCGTGCTCATTTGCACATTTGTACTGTTCAAATTTTTCTTGCCATATCTGTCTCTTCTCTGTTCTGTGGAAAAACTGTCCTGTCTAACGCATTTTGCAAAAAAAGATTTAAAATGAGAAGAAAAAGATAGTAAATGAGAAGAAAAAGATGGTAAATGAGAAGAAAAAGATGGTAAATGAGAAGAAAAAGATGGTGAATGAGAAGAAAAAGATGGTGAATGAGAAGAAAAAGATGGTGAATGAGAAGAAAAAGATGGTAAATGAGAAGAAAAAGATGGTAAATGAGAAGAAAAAGATGGTAAATGAGAAGAAAAAGATGGTAAATGAGAAGAAAAAGATGGTGAATGAGAAGAAAAAGATGGTAAATGAGAAGAAAAAGATGGTGAATGAGAAGAAAAAGATGGTAAATGAGAAGAAAAGATGGTAAATGAGAAGAAAAGATGGTAAATGAGAAGAAAAGATGGTAAATGAGAAGAAAAAGATGGTAAATGAGTGGGTATAATCTAGTTTAGCAGCTAATACTGGATGCTGTGAAGTGTGAGCAGTATTTTAGGTTTCTGCTTTTATTCTTTGATGATTTATCCTCTCTCTGGCTGATCTGATTTGTCATCAGAACTCGTGAACCAGTGGAAGTTTTGCGTTTTTATGCGTGGGAGCAGCAGTAAAGTTTGCTGAAAGCCGCCTGCTCGGGTTTAGGCTTTAAGACGAGCAGAAATGACACACAATGAGAAGCCGGCTTCTCCTTACTTTGCACACATCGGCTTTGCAAACTGACTCGGAAGCAGAATTTTATTTTTTTTCTGCGGCTGCTGAGCGGCGGGAGGCTTCACGGACGTCCGTTATTTTTAATCCCATCAGAAGAACAACGGAGCCCGTCCACACTTCGTCCTCCTCAGCCTCTTTACTGCAGCTCCAGGAGGCTTTCAGACACCTCTACATCCAGGTTTAACCCTAACCTGCAGCTCCAGGAGGCTTTCAGACACCTCTACATCCAGGTTTAACCCCTAACCTGCAGCTCCAGGAGGCTTTTAGACACCTCTACATCCAGGTTTAACCCTAACCTGCAGCTCCAGGAGGCTTTCAGACACCTCTACATCCAGGTTTAACCCTAACCTGCAGCTCCAGGAGGTTTTCAGACACCTCTACATCCAGGTTTAACCCTAACCTGCAGCTCCAGGAGGCTTTCAGACACCTCTACATCCAGGTTTAACCCCTAACCTGCAGCTCCAGGAGGCTTTTAGACACCTCTACATCCAGGTTTAACCTCTAACCTGCAGCTCCAGGAGGCTTTCAGACACCTCTACATCCAGGTTTAACCCTAACCTGCAGCTCCAGGAGGCTTTTAGACACCTCTACATCCAGGTTTAACCCTAACCTGCAGCTCCAGGAGGCTTTCAGACACCTCTACATCCAGGTTTAACCCTAACCTGCAGCTCCAGGAGGTTTTCAGACACCTCTACATCCAGGTTTAACCCTAACCTGCAGCTCCAGGAGGTTTTCAGACACCTCTACATCCAGGTTTAACCCTAACCTGCAGCTCCAGGAGGTTTTCAGACACCTCTACATCCAGGTTTAACCCCTAATCTACCTCTTTACACCAAGTTTAACCTCACACACAAGGAAAACGCTTTTGTTCAGGTCTTTTTTGATTTGTGGAAACAACAACAAAAACAATGGTGGCAAAGAAAAATATGAACAAAATTAGTGAGCGAGAAGAAAACAAGGACGGCTCCTAGAACTCCGGAATCAATGAAGGCTTGTCGTAGATTTATTAAAAGTCTTCTGGAAATAGGGTCAAATCTGCTGCTCGATCATAAATATACAAACACAAACGTTAATACTTGGTTCAACATCTCGTCTGGTTTTAATCTGGTTCGACTCCTCTGGACTCTATACCTACCGTCAGGCATGGAGGAGGCAGTATCATTATACCATCAATTTAACTGACTCAAGTCTGAGGCAGAAACAAAACAATAATATTGTACAAGACGAGAAATCTGGTTGAACGGCACCAGTTCTGGTACCGTTCAACCAGATTTGTTGTGTTTCTGACGCTGACTTGAGTCAGTTCATTTGATAGTGTAATGATACTGCCACCTCCATGCCTGACAGACCAGATTGAAACCAGAAGACATGTTTAACCAAATGTTGTCGTTCCAGAGTCCTAGGAGTCGTTATGAGCTCATCACTGACATGATAAACGTGGTCTTGAACTGGACATAAAGGAGTTTTCAACTCACGCCATGACGATGACGCTGAAGTCCAGCCAGTTCCACGGATCCCTCAGGAAGGTGAAAGGTCCGACACAGAAACCTCTCGCCAGGATCTTTATGAGCGACTCGAAGGTGTAGATACCTGTGAAGGTGTACCTGAGGAGGAAGTGGACCAGCAGCAGGAATAAAACATATTACAGCAGGTCAAATGGACAGCTTTAGTCCAACAGAGAGAATGGAATTTAGTGTAACGACGCTGAAGAACTAAACTGGGTTGATTCGTAGTATTAGTGGTAGTTGTCTCAGGTGTACTCACTCCAGGTACTTGGCCCAGTACGCTGGTTCTGACATGGCCATGAAGCAGCAGTTGGTCAGGATGGTGCACATGATGAAGAGACTGAACAACGTGAGCAGCAGTTAAAGAGCAACACAGCCAATCAGACGCCTAGGTGAGTCCAGGTGAGTCCAGGTGAGTCCAGGTGAGTTCAGGTGAGTTCAGATGTGTGTTTAGGTGTTTTCAGATGAGTTCAAGTGAGCTCAGGTGAGTCCAGGTGTGAGCTCAGGTGTGTTTAGATGGTTTAGGTTCACATTTTTTCATCTTTTTGTGTGATTTTTGTGTCTTTTGCATCAGTTTTGCATCTTTTTGTGCATCTTTTTAGGATATTTTCAACATTTATTAGTGTCTTTTTGTGTCATTTTTGTGACTTCATGCTATTTTCACATTTATTTGTTTCTTTGTGTCTTTTCATGTCAGTTTTGGATCTTGTTGGATCATTCTTGCACATTTTTTGTGCTATTTTCACATCTATTTTTGTATTTTTGTGTATTTTTTGCATCTTTTGGCGTCAGTTTTGCATCTGTATCATTTTTGCACCTTTTTTGTCTTGTTTGTGTCTTTTCATGCTATTTTCACATTTACTTACTCTTTGTGTCTTTTTTTTAAACTTTCGGTGTCGGTGTTGTGTCCATTCTCTCCCCATCATGGTTTGGGTGGAGTTTCTTGCGGGGAGAGGATCAGAATCGCTTGAGTTTTGTGCGATTTGCAGCTTTTGGTGGCTGCAGATGTAAAAGAGGAGTTTGGTCTGTAAATGTGGAAACGTGTCTTTGCGGCGCGGCGCTTTAACGTTTCTGATTTAATGCCGGTTCCCCATTACGGCTAAATAAAGACGAATGCTAGCGTGCAGCAGATTAATATTCCATTAGCAGCTCCGGTGGGAGAAGCAGCCTCCACTCGCTCTAATCATCACATAATGGGAGCAGCAACTTTTCAAAGTGTCAGAAAACATCACCTCCACCTGGCGCCGGCCTGTCAATCACGCCCAGGAATGAATCATAATTACTGTCATTTGGCAGAAGGAACATTGTGGCTGCTGAGCGACGCCCAAACGCAGCGCAGAGTCGGCGCTAATTGTTGACGAAGCTGCTAATTGTGGCTGCCGCTGTGGACCTCCCAGGCCACCGTAGCTAATGTCATTACACCTCCCACATCCCAAACAATGAGCCAGACTCTGCATGGTCACCAGAGGAAAAGTAAAAAACACCAAACTGAGAGTTCAGAGTCACTTCATGGAAACAGTCCCGGTTCTATGTGGTTTTAAGTCATTTTATGTCATTTTTGTGTATTTTTGAGCCATTTTATTTCATTTTTGGGTGTTTTTAGGTAATTTTATGTCGCTTTGGGGTGTTTTTTTTAATGGAAACAGTCTCGTTTTCCTGTCTTTTATCTCATCTTATGTAGTTTTGGTATTTTTGTGTCATTTATTTATTTTTGGGTATTTTTTGTGCCATTTTATGTTGGTTTTGGATTTTTTTGTGATTTTATGTCGTTTTTATTTATTTTTTTGTCATTTTATGTAGTTTTTGGGTAATTTGTGCTATTTTATTTTGTTTTTGTGTCTTTTTCTGCCATTTTAGGTGATTTTTTTTTAGCAATTTTTGGGTCATTTTCTGTCATTTTTGTGTCATTTTATGTAACTTCGAGATATTTTTATCCCATTTTATGTTGCTTTTGTGTCTTTTGCGGCATGTTTGAATTTTTTATGTCAGATTGTGTGTAGCTGTGTACTTTCTGTCTGTTTTTGTGTGTCTTTGTGTGTTTTCTCACCATTTTAGTGTCGTTTATGCCGTTGCTGCAGCTTTTTATGTCTTTTCAGGCCATTTTTTGTTCTCTTTCCGTCGTCCTTTTCTGTGGAACTTTTTGGCATGTTTTAGCGCCGGTTTGTGCCATTTTTCATCTTTTTTAGTCATTTGTGTGTGTGTGTGTGTGTGTGTGTGTGTGTGTGTGTGTGTGAGTGTGTGTGTGTGTGTGTGTGTGTGTGACAGCTTGTCATAGTGGCGCCGGGCAGAACTCCAGGACTTACTTCATCACACACACACTTGTGAGGGGCAGACACACACTTCAGCACCACAACTCCCCCCGACACACACACAGACTCACAAAGCGACGCCTCGTGTGCGACCTGCTCGGCCACTTATCGTGTCGCCGCCCGACGGCCCTCGACACGGTAAAAATAACCGAGTGTGAGGCGACTCGTGGTGTGAACAAAATGTGTCAACGAGGCGTTCAGGGACAATCACACCGTTGGAGGTTCAGGCTCACATCTGGATTTACGGGACCGAGTCTGGAAAAACGCATCGCCAAGAAAAAGAAAGGGCAAAAATAGAAAAAATCTGCAAAAACTCTACTTTCCGACGGTCCTTGAACTACTCATCTGTGACATTCAGTTTCATCAGTAAAATTAGACAAACTTGAGAAATCATTTTTATCACTTTGTGCTGTTTTTGTGTCGCTTGTTTCTATTTTTTCTGTCATTTTTGCATCTTTTAGTGTAATTTCTGAGTAATTGTTGCCTCTTTGTCTCATTTATGTGTCTTTTGCGACATTTTGTGTCTTCTTGTGTAATTTTTGTGTCTTTTTGTGCAATTTTTGTGTAATTTTTGTCTTTTTTATGCCTTTTTGTGTCTTTTTATGACTTTTGTGCCGTTTTGTGTCTTTTTATGCCTTTTTGTGTCCTTTTGGAGTCTTTTTATGACATTTTTATGCCTTTATATGACATTTTTATTTCATTTAGTACCTTCTTTTGTCATTTTTTCATCTTTTGTGTCTTTTTCTGTCATTTTTGCATCTTTTTGTGTAATTTCTGGGTCATTTTTGTGTCTTTTTTTGCCATATTTATCCCTGTGTTATTTTTGGCATGATTTAGTGGTGTTTTGTGTATTTTCGTGTCATTTTTTGGTGTCTTGTTGCTCCTGTTCTATGAGCGGGTTGAAGGATATGAGTGGACGAGGATCTTGATGGCGATTCTTCGGATCGGGTGGAACGGACTGAAGACGTACAGAGCCGACGTGGCGCTGAAGCGGAAGATGGCCTTTCCTTTGTTCAGGACTATGAAGGTCTGAAAAAAACAGAAAAAACACGACGTGATTCAGCTGCACTGTAAAAAAAAATTTTTGTTAAAAGATATTACCTGCTTTGATGAATTACAAATAACACAAAAATCCCATTTTAGAAAACTATAAATGTACTTTTTGACTGCAGAATAAAACTATCAATAATATCCACATCAGAAATCTGCCATTTTTCTTTATAAATGATTGTTTTTTTTGCAACATTTGACTGTAAAATTACAAACTTTGTTATCTAAAATTGCAAGTTTCTAATTATTTCGCAGATACTTGCTGCTATTTAAATCTGTTTGGCGCAGAGAAGGTGAGACCTTTAACCCCAAGAACATCAAACCTACCATCAGGCATGGAGGTGGCAGTATCATGCTCTGAGGCTTTCTAGAAGAGCTTCTGGACTGGGTTCAGACTGGATGTTGGACTGGTTCTGGACTTTTTGGGACTGGTTTATGTTTGGTTCCAGTCTTGGTTCTCCTGGTTTTGGATGTGATTTAAAGTTGGTTTAGGATTTATTTTAGTCTGGATCTGGTCCTGGATGAGGACTGGTTTCAAACGTTCTGGGATGTTTTTAAAGGACTTTAGGTTTGGTTTTGGTCCGTCCAGATTTTGGACAGGTGTTTGACTTTTTTAGGACTGGTTTCGAAACTGTATTCTGACTGGTTTTGAACATTTTTTGGACTGGTTTAGGTTTGATTTTGGTCCTGGTTTTAGACTTTTTTAGGACTGGTTTCAGAATGTCTTGGGCAAGTTTTAGACGTTTTTTTAACCTTAAGAACAGCAAACCTACCACCAAGCATGGTGGTGGCAGTATTATGCTCTGTGGAACTGGAGCTTTACACGAAGTAAATGGAATAATGAATAATATTAGACTAGATTAGATCAGATTACATTAGATCAAATTAGATTATGATAGATTATAACAGATTAGATTACATTTGCATATTAAACTATATTATTATACAGTAAATGACATAACCATGGTTCAATAAAAGGAATCATATTTGCCTCCTGGTTTAACTCTACTGACTCACACCTTCTGTTCCTCTTTATAAATACAAATCAGCTGTTTATTGTTCACTTCCATGTTTCTTGTTATATTTCATCATTTTTCTATAACTTTCTATGAATTGTGTTGATTGTTTTTAGTCTTACAGCGTTTGACAGTAAACCAAGTTATATTTTCATCCTAACCCAGTGTTCTACGCAGTATTTTCCCTCCTTTCTGATGTGCTGCAGGAGCTTCCAGAAACCTACCCTGTGGTCTTTGAAGTAGTACGGGTCGATGTCTTCCAGGGGAACGCCCACCAGGTGAGATGGGATGTCGGCGAAGATGCGTGGCAGCTGTTTTCCAGCCTCCAGGTCGGGCCGGGGCCGGGGGATTTCCACGTCGCCCAGGTCCTACCGACACAACACAGTTTGTTTCCCACTCAGGTTTCCTCCTTTACTGCCAGCATTGGTGGAGTGTGAGTTACTCCCTTTTAGTGTTTGTTGAGTGAACACTGCAAAAACTCTAAATCCTACCAAGTCTGTTTGTCTTATTTTTAGTCAAAACGTCTCATCCCACTTGATTTAAGATAAATTCACTTAACAAGAGACATTTCAGCAGATGGAGGGACTTGTTTTAAGACAATGCATCTGAAATATCTTGTTAAGTCAAACAATCTAGAAATTATCTTGTTTTGAGTTGAATTTTACAAGAAAACTCAAAAGAAGTTTAACCCTCGTGTCGTCCTGCGGGTCAAAATTAACCCGTTTTAAAGTTTAAAAGTGTGGAAAAAAATACAGATTTTCACAGTGAAACTTCTGATGTCCACATTTTCAACATTCTTGGGAAATATTTGAACATTTTGCCGTGGAAAAAAAAATCTGAAGTTTTACTGATATAAATGGAATCACTTCAGATATTTTTAGAATTTTTTTGGGAAGATTTTTACGCATTTGTTGAAAATAAATAAGAATTTTCTTGCCAAATTTGGGGGATTTTTTAAAGTAAAACTGTTAAGGGAAATGTTTAAGGAATTATTGGAATTTTCCTCCTGAAGGTTTTGCAAATTTTCAGAAATTTGGGGAATTTTTTTGCAGATTTTTTGGATTTTTTACAGACAAGGAAACAATATTTTTTGGTGCCTGTAAATGAAGACAGCAGGAGGGTTAATTACATCAAAATTAGGAGGTTACATGAAAGCAAAAATCTATTTTTGAGTGAAAAACTGCTTTTTTTTTTTTTTTTTTTTTTAGCATGTCTGGCTTATTTTAAGACACCTAAGCTTGACAATCCTGGTAAAATAGAGCTTAAAATAAGTTTACCCAGCTAATTTTAAGATCTCAATATTCTAAATATCATATCTTATTTCAAGAAATCTTACCAAGACATTTTTCACTTGTTCTATTGGCAGATTTTTTCACTTATTTCAAGGCAAAGTTCCTTGAAATACGTTTTTTTTTTCTTGTTTTGAGAGGAGCATTTTTTTTCAGTGTACATTACTTCCTGTTGGTGTTTGTTGAGTGTACGTTACTTCCTGTTGGTGTTTGTTGAGTGTACGTTACTTCCTGTTGGTGTTTGTTGAGTGTACGTTACTTCCTGTTGGTGTTTGTTGAGTGTACGTTACTTCCTGTTGGTGTTTGTTGAGTGTACGTTACTTCCTGTTGGTGTTTGTTGAGTGTACGTTACTTCCTGTTGGTGTTTGTTGAGTGTACGTTACTTCCTGTTGGTGTTTGTTGAGTGTACGTTACTTCCTTGGTGTGTTTGTTGAGTGTACGTTACTTCCTGTTGGTGTTTGTTGAGTGTACGTTACTTCCTGTTGGTGTTTGTTGAGTGTACGTTACTTCCTGTTGGTGTTTGTTGAGTGTACGTTACTTCCTGTTGGTGTTTGTTGAGTGTACGTTACTTCCTGTTGGTGTTTGTTGAGTGTACGTTACCTCCTGGTAGTGTTTGTGGCGTCGGGCCTCCTCCTGGGCGATGCGCTGCTCGATGGCCGCCAGGGAGTCCGGCGTGAAGCGCTGAAAGCTCTCTGGTCCCATTGGAAACACACAGCCAGCCATCTTCTCATCCTGATCCTGCTGCTGACTGGCCCAGATTACCAGCTGCAACACACAAGAATCAAAAATGGCCCAAAATGAATCATCAATGATTTTCTGCAATTAACCAAAATGTGGGCGAAATGACTCAAAATGCGTCAAAATATTGCCAAATTTGTCCAAAATGAATAAAAGATTTTCCATAATAAGTTAAAATGTGTCCAAATAAATCAAAAATGTCCTGCAATTAATTAAAATGTGGGTGAAATGACTCAAAATGTGCACAAATGTCACTAAATTTGTCCCAAATGAATCAAAATTGGTCCAAAATGAGTGGAAGTGTGTACAGAATGAATCATAAACTTTCCGCAATGACCTAAAATGTGGGTGAAATGAAAAAAATTGCCCAAAAGTCATGAAATTTGTCCAAAGTGAATCAAATTTTGCCAAAAGAATTAAACAATGTCCAAAATGAATCAAAATATTCCCAAATGTCACTAAATGTGTCCACAATTAAACACAATTTGTCCAAAATTCATCAAAATTTGTTCAAAATGAATAAAAAATTCTCCACAACGAATCAAAATTTGTCCAAACTTAATCAAACATTTTCCGCAATGACACAAAATGTGCCCAAATGTCACCAAATTTACCTCAGAGTTAATCAAACTTTGTCAAAAATACAATTGAACCGTGTCCGAAATTAATAAAAAAAATTTCCAAAAATGAATCAAAAGTTTTCCAAAATAAGTTAAAATATGTCTAAAGTGAATCAAAATGTACCCAAATGTCACTAAATGCGTCCAAATGTCACCACATTTATCCAAAATGAATCAAAAAACTTCTACAATGAATTAAAATGTGGGTGAAATGACTCACAATCTGCCCAAATGTCACCAAATCTGCCCGAAACTTTATCAAATTTTGTCCAAAAAAATCATTGAAATGTTTCCAAAATGAATTACAAAGTGGTCTAAAATGAGTCAAAATTATTTGAAAATGAATCAAAAATGTTCTGCAATGAATTTAAATGTGAGTAACACGACTCAAAATGTGTCCACATGTCAAAATATTTGCCCAAAATTGCATCAAATTTTGTTAAAGGAAACAATTAAAATATGTCTGAAGTGAATCAAAATGCGCCCAAATTTCACAAAATTTGTCCGAAATTAATCAAAAATTTTCCACAATGAATTAAAATGTGGGTGAAATGACTCAAAATGTATCCAAATGTCACCAAATTTATCCAAAATGAGACAAAACTTATGCAAGATGACTAAAAAAAACTCACCAACAGTCATTATTTCTCTGCATTTCTACATTTGCCATGTTTAGTTCTCTTGTATGTTCAAGGATTTACTGTTTTATTGTTCAGATTACTGTAAACGTCATTTAAAAACGGTGATGATCATGTTGTGGTCCTCAGCAGCTGTAATCAGATCATCAGTCCGCCTCGTTAAGTCCAGGCTGACGTCAGACTGGTAAAACTCTCGAGTGCATTTCGAGTCCTCCAGTCATGAGACGAGGAGCGTTTGATTCGAGAGTCGGGACTCAGAAGTGATTGAAGGGATGATTACTGCTTCACCTCCAATCAGCCTGAAAAACGCCGACCTGATGAAGCTCCGACTCACCTGCTGGACAAACTCTTTATCTGAGGCGAGCCTTAAAGACGACGAGCCGTGAAACTCCAGGACTAATAAAGACCTCAGCTGCTCTCATCCTCCCAAGGATCTAACTTTGATCTGCACTGAAATCATTCATTCCTAAAGTCCAAACTTCACTGTGTTTTTGCTCCATTTTTGGTCTCCACCACCTCAAAAAGCTGCTAAACACTCCGATATGTTCACCAGCTTGTTTGATAATCTGGACTCAAGTTTTCCTGGAGTCAGGTTACAAGATCAACAGCAGAATAAAACGTGTTTCTGTCACAGAAAACTGCTTTTAACCCGAGTTTTCTTCTGAGAAAAGAAGCCACATCAGCTGCAATAAAGGATTTGGACAATTAATCAAAAGATTATTGAAAAGAAATGGATCAAGATTTGTCCAAAATGAATAAAAAAGTGTTCAAAATTACTACGATGTGTCCGAAATGAATAAAAATATCGCTAAAATGATTCAAAAAGTGACCAACATGAATCAAAATTGTTCTGCAAAAAATAAAATGTGAGTGAAACCACACAAGTGTAAAAAAATGTCGGTCAAAATGTATCAAAGCGTCAAAAAAAAGGATCAAAAATTGTCCAAAATGATTCAAAAAGTGTAAAATTGAATCAAAAATTGGTCAAAATTAATTTTAAAAGATTTTAAAAATGACACAATTGGCCAAAATGAATCAAACGTGTCTAAAATCAATTCAAATTCCTAGAAAAAATTTTACAAAACTTGTCCAAAGGAACACTTAGACGTTTTTCTTCACTGTCTTTTAGACAGAAAAATGGAAGCAAATCTACACAAAATCTCCAAACTGACGTCTAAATACTTGGTTCTGGCGTTGCTATGGAGTCTATACGGTCAGATTATTATGGGATGTCCCGGTAACCAAGAGCCTCTTTAACACCGGATCAGTGTGAAGTAACACTGAAGGATGGATTACACCGACCAGGAGTGTAACAGGTTACTGTGTGTGTGTGTGTGTGTGTGTGTGTGTGTGTGTGTGTGTGTGTGTGTGTGTGTGTGTGTGTGTGTGTGTGTGTGTGTGTGTGTGTGTGTGTGTGTGTGTGTGTGTGTCCACCATCTGCCTGGGATCCTAATTGAATGATTAGACAGGCCTCGTTTTTCAACCCTTCATGCATTTATTCTTCACAGCTCCCAAATCTGATTTCTGGAGTGTGTGTGTGTGTGTGTGTGTGTGTGTGTGTGTGTGTGTGTGTGTGTGTGTGTGTGTGTGTGTGTGTACATCAAAGCAGAAAGCAGCACTGTTTTTCTTTCCTATCTCCAGCTGTCATCCGTCCCGTCACACGTGGACGTGGACTACAGCAGCTCCTGATGAGGTGTTCCTTCTGGTTTCCATTCGGTCACGTAGTCGCCTGTTTGCAGCCGCGAGTTCATCAGCAGCGAAATAAGACGTTCCCAAAGTGCTGTTCAAAGATCTGACAGGTGGTGAAATGATCAACGGCGGAATAAAATACATTTCTGTGGAAGAAAATTGTTCATAACTTCAGTTTTTCTCTGAGAAAAGCAGCAAAATCAACTCGACCAAAAGTATTTGGACAGCTTCACATTTATCTTCTTGTCTGAGCGTCTGCATACTTCAGCTGGTCTGTTAGATTCAGGAGCTTCAAGCTGGAGGGTTCTGATGGAGGTTCATCATAAACAGCTTCTCTGTGCTCCTCAGCTGCACAACAACAACAACAACAACAACAACACAACCCCGTGGTGCTGCTGCCTGGCTCAGGGATCCTAACTACAGCACTGATGTGTTTCTGGGTCGCCGGACTGAACGAGCATCGCCCTCAGGAAGGACACGCAAACGCACACAGACACACAAAGTCACATTGAAACACAAACACACACAATGTTTCACCTCAAACAGCAACAACGTTCACACACAACTCAGTCCCTGAACGCAACACCAACACCTCAGCTACAACCTGATGCACCAGTGTGTGTCTTTGTGGTTGTTTTGTGTCTGTGTGTCTTTTTGTGGTCATTTTTTGTGTCTTTTTCATCACTTTATGTCTCATTGTGGTCGTTGTGCATGTCTTGGTGGTTATTATGGGTCATTTTGTGTGTCATTGTGGTTGTTTGTGTCTTTTTGTGAGTCTGTCTGGTTATTTAGCACCATTTTGTAGTTACTTTGTGTATTTTTTTGTCTCTTTGTGGTCATTTTGTGTTTCTACTTGGTCAGTTGTGGTCACTTTCTTTCTTTTTCAAACATTTGCGTCTCGTGGTTGTTTTGCATCATTTTGTGTCTATTTTGTGTTTATTCTGTATCATTTTGGGATTATTTGTGTTTATTTTGTATCATTTTGTGTCTATTTTGTTGTTTAACATTTTGTGTTTTATTGTGGTTATTTTGTATCATTTTGTGCGTTTTTGTGTTTGTTTTGTATCCTGTTGTGTTTATTGTGGTTATTTTGTATCATTTTGTGTCTTGTTTTGTATCATTTCTTGTCTGTTTGTGTTTATTTTGTATCATTTTGTGTGTTTTTGTGGTTATTTTGCATCATTTTGCGTGTCTACATTTTGTTATATGTCTCTTTGTGGTCAGTTGTGTTCATTTTGCATCCATTTGTGGTCACCTTTGGTCATTTTTGTGTCTTTTTAGTCACTTTGTATCTCACTTTCACCTATTTGTGTTTATTTGTGTTTATTTTGCATCATTATGAGTCTATTTTTAATCATTTTCTGTCCGTCTGCCGTCATTTTTGTTCATTTTTTGTGTTTCTGTGCTGCCGGCTGGTTTTGTGGGTCGCAGGTTTAATGAACTCGTAACGACTCGGGGGTTTGTGTGTCTGTCGTGCGGCTGCAGCTTCACTTCCAGCTGAGTTTTAATGCAGCGATTTACGATGATGAAGATAAAGATGAACAGCGACAACAGGAGGACGACCTGCACGGAAAAACGAGTCGTTTCCAGTCCACGAGTTTATTTTCAAAACAAAACAAAACAAACAAAAAATAACAGGCCAATCATGTAAATAAAGTCCACATCAAAAGTTGACTTTTTTTTTGTATTTTTGAAAACCAAAAATAGTTCTTTTACAATATGTGATCGTAAAATTACACTACTTCTACAGTATTGAAATCAGCAAAATTATAATTATTTTACAGATATTTGCTTTTATTTTAAATAAAAAATTCTGCATATTAAGGTTTGAAAATGGTTTAAAAATAATTTAAATGTATTTTAAAGGATTTCAGTTGAATTACAGAGATTATCTAATAACATTACAGAAAAAATGTCACATGTTCACCGTAAAATAAAAAATGTCCAAAACTGTAAATAATGTCCACATCAAAAAGCTTTTCAATTTTTTTTTTTTACAAATTTAATTGTAAAATTAATTAGTTCTTTTAGAACAGAATAGAAGGCTTTTAACTGTCATCGTACAAACACAATGTATAACAAAATTAATGCAAATTAATTTAAAAAATCTAAATAAAATTGACAAAAAATAATAATTTGAAACATTTATTTAAAACATTTGTAATTTTTTAAAATTATTTTTACAGTATTTAAATCACCAATTTAAAAAATTGCTAAAGGTTTTCACTGGACAATGATAAAAACGTATATAAATATATAATAAATATATAATATAAATAATCTCTTTTTTAAGGAACAGTCTTTTGTCCTTTTTATAATATTTGTAAAATTACATGATTTTTAAAGCATTTAAATCAGCAAAAACTATTATTATTTTACGCATATTTGCTGTTATTTGAAAGAAAAATTATGTATATTAAGAATTAGATAATGATAACGTATTTTTATAATAGTTTCCACATCATATCGTTTTTTTTATTCTTGTTTTACTGCATTTAAAACCCTTTAAAAATCATTATTTCATTATTTTCACAATTGTTTTGAATTTGGTTCTTTTGGTTTTATTTTTTCTGGATCCTTGCGGTAATTTTTAACATAATTTAACTTATTTTCCTCCTAAACAAACGGAAGGAGCAGCGTCTGGTAATAATCTGTCCTCGATTCACCAACGAGCTTCAGACGTGATGCTGCAGAGTTCAGCTCGCCAGAGGTTGGAGGAAAACGCTCGGAGGAGGAAAGAGCAAGCCAAGCGTACGGCCGTCCTGTTCACACACACACACACACACACACACACACACACACACACACACACACACACACACACACACACACACACACACACACACCACACACACACACACACACACACACACACACAGCAGGGGATCACAGAGGCACATACTGTATCTGATGAATAGCTGAAATGGTATGGAAATAAAGGAGGACAGAATATGCATGCACCTACGCCAAGCCAACGCACTAAAATACACACACATTAAAACACACACATAGACACGCACAGTAAGACGGAGAGGAAAATGGAAATGAGGAACAGACTGCTGCTGCTGCTGGAAGTCGCTAAAGGAACACTGTGTTGTTGTTTTCTGGCCGTCTGGATCCTCAAACTCTCTTTACGTAACTCAGGTGTGTTTTCTGCTCCTCGACTGACGTCTCTCCGATTATTCCACCAAAAAATTTATAAAAAATAAAATAAAAGACCTGAGTCTGAAAACTGATTTCACCTTAAAGTAGCTTTAAAGGAAAAATCAACTCTTTCTAACAATAAAAAGTAGCTGATGGCATAGTCTTTCCTTTAGAGGTCTTTGTCATGGTGCCCCTTGACTATCCCAATCTCCACAGTAGAGGTCATTAAGTATCACAGAAGTCACTGTCATGGTGCTCCTTTACTATATGAACCGTACAATGGTCTCTCTTTTGAAGATCATTAAACCTCACACAAGACTCTGTCATGGAGTCCCTTTTACAAGCGTAACCTTCACAGTGCTCTCTGCGTTGGATGTCATTAAGCATCACACAAGTCTTTGTCATGGTGCTCCTTTACAAACTAAACCCCCAAAATGGAGGTCATTACCTGTCACAGAAGATACTGTCATATTGACCTTTACTAGCTAAACCCACACAATACTGTCTGGTTGGGAGGTCAGTGAGCACCACAGAAGACTTTGTCATGGTGCCCCTTTACGATCCAAATACCCACAATAGAGGTCAATAAGTATCACAGAAATCATTGTCATGGTGCCCCTTTACAATCTAATCCCCGACAATGCTCTTTGCTTTAGAAGTCAATAGGTATCATGGAAGACCTTGTCATGTTGACCTTTACTATCTAAACCCCACAATGTTCTCTGTTTTGGAGGTCATTAAACATCACAGAGTCTTTGTCTTGGCGCTCCTTTACTATCTAAACCCCCACACTGCTCTGTTTTGGAGGTCATTAACCCTCACAGAGTCTTTGTCTTGGCGCTCCTTTACTATCTAAACCCCCACACTGCTCTGTTTTGGAGGTCATTAAACCTCACAGAGTCTTTGTCATGGTGCTCCTTTACTATCTAAACCCCACACTGCTTGCCAACATGGAGCTGCCAGGACTGCTACAGTATTAAAGGGATCAACGTGATTCTTCAGAGTGTATAACCCAGAGAGCTGTGAGCAGGACCAATCCCATCAGCCCCTGCTGCCCTGCTCTGATATGCAGAGTGTCCTGTCAGGGCTGGGTGATGGAGAGCGAAACCCCCTCGCAGAAACCCTCCTCAGAGGACGCCGCCGTCCAGCAGCAGCGGCAGCGAATGTGCAGCACCTTCAATCCAATTAGCCCGAGAGAAGAAAACACATTTTGTCACCGTGCCGCCGCGATCGCAGCCTCGCCGCTGCCCGATGATTCAGTGACGGGCGGCAGCGAGCCAAGCCGAGCTGGCAGGAGGCTGGGGCGGCGAGGCGGGGGGTGACCCTGACATGCCGCCGCCTCCGTGCGTCATGTGGAAGCTGCATGTTGGACGACAGCCCTTCACACCTCTGCACACACTCCAGTCGAGCTGCGACGCTTCTGCTTGTTGATTCCGTTTGTTTTTACGTCCAGCTCCGCCCCCTCAAGTTGCCAAACTCCTGGTCCGAGTCTCTGCTTCGTTTATGTTCCACGTGTCGCCCCGTTGGCCGGCCTGATGTTGGCCCGAGTCCGAGCGAAGACGTGCTCTGGCTGATAAAGTCGACACATCGAGTCTCTGCAGAGTTTCTCAGTTTCAAACCCAAATCTAACGACCACAATCCTGCAGCACAAATCACAGCCAGGTGACGGGAAGTTCAGAGTCTGGACCTGTTTGTGGGACGATTAGTGGAGTTCTTTAAGTTCTGGAGTTTGTTTTGGATCATTTTCTGTCTTATTGTTGTTTTGTTTCTGTTTGCATTTAGTTCTGATCATATTTCATCTCATTATTCCTCAGGTTTGTGTCTCTTTGCAGGAATTTTACACTTTTTATTTCTGTTTGCATTGAATCAGCATCTGTCTTTGGTCATTTTGTGTCCCTTTCTGGTACTTTTGTGCGTCTCTCTGGTGGTTTTGTGTCTATTTGTTGTTGTTTTCTTGTTTTTAATCCCTTTTAATGAGTTTGAGGATCCCTTTGTGTGTCGTTGTGTCCTTGTTTTTTCTCAACTTGTGGTTGTTTTGTGTCTGCAGGAATTTTACATTTTTTCAGTGTCTAAGTTGTGGTTTATCTCTGTTTGCACTGGATCAAACAAAACCAGCTGCTGTTGTTTCTTCTGCTGGTTGATTAAAGCTAACGTTCTGTCCAGTGCCACCTTCTGACGACACAGTTATTTCAGTCAATGGAAACGACTTATTTGTGTTTTAGTTTCAGAAGTTCGCTCCTACCATCCGGCGTTTCCTTCCCCACACAAATGACCTTTGGTCTATTAAAGACTCCGACTCTTTCTGGTTCAGCAGTCGTTTTAAAAAAAATTCACTACAAGAAACAACATTCTTTGAGAAGCAACCAACATAAAATCAACCAATCAAACCTTGAATAAGGGTCTGAGCAGATGTCTGATCTGATCAACAAAAAACTGAACAAATGCACCTTTTAGCAGCAACATACATGCAGAAAATATGAAGTTTTTCTATTTGAAAGCAGCACTCATAGTATTTTTGTTCTTTAATTGGTGAAATATCAAAATAAAATCATAGTTTGCACAACCTCGGATACTAATATTCCACCAAAACGAATCCCCACAGTCACTATGTTGTAGGGACACCATCACTGTATCCTGGGCTTAGCTCCACCCACAACCACTGTGATTGGTTTAAAGAAATATAAACAGGCCAGAGTGTTTTTCCATGCTAAAGCAGAACGATACTGAGGTACAGTCAGACCATTCTGGAGAACATGGGGCTAAATAAAACTGTCTTGATTTGAAAACGCCTAAAACATGAAATAAAATGTGGATAAATGTTTAAAACAGTTAAAGAACGCAGAACAGAAACATTAGATATTTATAATCTGAACAGGAGAGACTAAAGTGGACCGGTTGAGCTGTCAGAGTCTTTTCCTGACTTTATCTCTGGATGGTTACAGGAGTTTTCCTCCCAGAGCTGTCGCAGGTTGTTGGATCAGTCCCACTGTCGCTGCTTCGCTTCGGTGCTTTCCTGCTTTTATTTGGTTGCAAACTTTTCTTGTTATCTGACCCTTTATTTGACCTCACCTCCAGAAAAACACACATCCAGACTAACATCCAGACTAACATCCAGACTAACCACATCCAGACTAACCACATCCAGACTAACATCCAGACTAACCACATCCAGACTAACCACATCCAGACTAACATCCAGACTAACATCCAGACTAACATCCATAAAAAAATCTGAGGTTAAATGTGACCAAAATTAAAAAATGTTCTCGTTGACAAAAGCATCAGAACAACATTTATAAATAAATGTTAAGATAAATTAAAACACGATAAAATAATGTGGAAAAAGTTCAAATTAATCCCAAAAGACAACTCAAATTTCCGACAGTCCTTAAAGTGATCATACTTGGTGATCAACGTTCTACTTGTCTCAATGAAAAATTCAACAAAAAACAAACTGTATCATCTTTAAATCGCCATTTTGCATCTCATTTTGGTTGTTTCAAATGTTTTTATGGCTGTTTTTGTCTCATTTTGGTTGTTTTACATCTTTTGTGTCACATTTTGACAGCTTCACACCTGTTCTTTTCTAAACGCATTTTAAAAATCATCAAAAGTAAAAAGCTTTAATACTTAGATTCTGTAAAAAATAAAAAAAATTCTGCACTTCTCACTGAAACCCTGAAGCCTCTAATGACTCAGCTGAAACCAACAGTCAAGTAAGAAAAATTCTGCAAGTTTTCAGCAAATTGGAAATAAATACAACGATATAACGACAATAATGGATATTGTATATATATTTAACACCTTCATCCCTCTCTTCAGGGACAATGATAGTTTTTAAAAATTTAATCTGAAGCTGTTTATGGAGAATAATAGTTTTGCATTTTCTTCTTCTACGAACCAAACTTGACCATTTAAGTTAATTCAAATCCAGAGCAGGATATTTAATCTGTTTTAAACATCTCCGTCTTCATATCTTCCACATCTACATCATGAATCTTTATTCTTTTTGCTGCTGCATCAGAATTGAAAATCCATCTGACTGCAGTTTGACTCAGAGGAAACTAAAAGCTGCTAAAACTGTACCTGTGATGGTTGATGCTGTTGCCATGACAACAGATGGAAACCTGGTGTTGTTCCATCAGGATTCAGAGCAGCAGTGACGAACCTTCCAGACAAAAACCCACTTTATTCCTCTGTTTAGTCTCGTTGTTTCAGCTTTTTGCTCATTTAAAGTCTCGTTAATGCGGCTTCGTCTGCAGTTTCTTCTATATTTTTAGCTTTTAATGAGCTTTTCTGAACCATGCTGTTTAAAATGTCTGTTTTTATTTATATCCCTCAAACTGGAAGCTTAACATTTTAATGCCAGCTGGAAACAAGACAGAACAAAGGAGGAACATTTAATCAATTAGTTGTTGTCGAAATCATTAAAGATTTTATCCCTGTAAACATGTCGTAACTGATTTCTTTTCTCTGAAGGAGTTCCGAGAAAGAGACGAGAGGGAGGCCACCAAGACTCCTATGACTCCTCTGAAGGAGAAAGAGACAAGAGAGGGAGGCCACCAAGACTCCTATGACTCCTCTGAAGGAGAAAGAGACTAGAGAGGGAGGCCACCAAGACTCCTATGACTCCTCTGAAGGAGAAAGAGACTAGAGAGGGAGGCCACCAAGACTCCTATGACTCCTCTGAAGGAGTTCCAGCTTCAGACTGTTCATCCAACAACTGCTGTCTGTTCTTCACCAGTCAAAGCTTCATGGAGACAAAGAGAAAGACTCTGATGGAAAAAGCTCCAATTAAATCTGGACTAGAGTTCACCAGAAGACATGTGGAGACTCTGAAGACACCTGGAAGAAGGTTCTTTGGTCTGAGGAGACCAGGATGGAGCTTTATGACCATCAGACTAGATGATATGTTTGATGGACAGTAAACACTGAACATCATCACAAACACACCATCCCCACTGAGATGCACGGAGGTGGCAGCATCATGATGTGAAGCACGGTGGTGGCAGCATCATGATGTGAAGCATGGTGGTGGCAGCATCATGATGTGAAGCATGGTGGTGGCAGCATCATGATGTGAAGCATGGTGGTGGCAGCATCATGATGTGAAGCATGGTGGTGGCAGCATCATGATGTGAAGCATGGAGGTGGCAGCATCATGATGTGAAGCATGGTGGTGGCAGCATCATGATGTGAAGCATGGTGGTGGCAGCATCATGATGTGAAGCATGGTGGTGGCAGCATCATGATGTGAAGCACAGTGGAGGCAGCATCATGATGTGTAGCACGGTGGTGGCAGCATCATGATGTGAAGCATGGAGGTGGCAGCATCATGATGTGAAGCATGGTGGAGGCAGCATCATGATGTGAAGCACGGTGGAGGCAGCATCATGATGTGAAGCACGGTGGAGGCAGCATCATGATGTGAAGCATGGTGGAGGCAGCATCATGATGTGAAGCATGGTGGTGGCAGCATCATGGTGTGAAAGACTCAAAAACCCAAATAAAAGTGAGGATGATTCACCGTCAGTCAGGTGGATCGTTCTGATCAGGACGTTTCTGGAAACTAAACCCTGTAATTACCATAAAAACACCTTCAGATCGGTACGTTTTGTTGCTGATAAACTGAGTTGTTCCTGCTTCACTGGAACTCTGGTCGAAGCGTCCGACTCTGAGGAAACACCGAGTCGACTCGCAGCTTTAATTAACGCACACAGACACACAAATACACAAAGCGGCTCTCGGGGGAAATCAGAAACCAGCAGGACGGCCAGGACTCGGACACCTGTGGCTCCTCGCTCGCAGCCAATCAGGAGGCCGGAAAAACATGTGAGCGGACGAATGTTTGGACGGACGTTTGATGAATATTTCAGAAAAACAAAGGAGAGGGAAAAGAAAGTAGGGCAGGAAAAAACAAAAACAAAAGAGTTAAGAAGGATAAGTGAAAAATGATGCAACGAGGAAAATTAAAAAGCAAGAAAAGGAAAAGAAATGAAAAGAAGAAACAAATAAATGAGTTGAAATCAGAGACGAGAGCGAAGATAAAGGATAAAAACAAGTCATAAACAAGAAGATAATATGAAGAGAAACGAGGAGAAAGGAGAGGAAATGACGAGAAAAAAACAAACATGAAGAAAGGACTAAATGAAACACAAAACAGCAACACAGACACAAAATGACCACAAAGAGACACAGAACAATCACAAAGAGACACAAAACAACCATAAAGAAACACAAAACAGCCACAAAAGTACACGCAAAAATACACAAAATAACCAAAAAGACACAAAAAAAACAAAAAGACACAGAACAGCCACAAAGACACAAAAAGACAAAATAATGCAAGATAAAAGAAAAAATGAAGAGAACAAGAACAAATGTGAGAATAACTGCAACTAAACAATGAAACCGAATCAAGGGAGACGTGGGAGAAAAGAAGGAAACGAAGCAAAAGAAAAAACAGAAATAAAGTCAGAAAAACAGAAAAAGAGACAAGAAGCAAAAAAAAAACATCTAAAAAAAACTGGAGAGATTGAAGAGGAGGTCTTGAATTAACCAACAGCTTCTCTGTCATCAGCTGCTGATTTTAGAGGATGACACACACACACACACACACACACACGCACACACACACACACACCGAGAGGCAGACGGCATTGTGGGTAATTAGCACCATCATGTCCAAAAGCGACTGAGATGAAAATGTAAATGTGCACGAGGAGATTTCTTCTGTTTGACTGCAAGTCGGCTCCAATCCACTTCACAGTGTGTGTGTGTGTGTGTGTGAGTGTGTGTGTGTCTGTGTGTCTGTGTGTGTGTGTGTGTGTGTGTGTGAATTAATGCATCGATTGTCCGAGGTGTGTGTCGCTGCCAACAACTTGCGCCGACACTTCTGCTGATAACGTTATTATTCATATTTTCCTTCCATTGTGACGTCTTATATTGTGTGTGTGTGTGTGTGTGTGTGTGTGTGTGTGTGTGTGTGTGTGTGTGTGTGTGTGTGTGTGTGTGTGTGTGTGTGTGTGTGTGTTCAGCTCCATGCCAGAAGGACTGACCCTGACAGAAAAAGGGGGATAAACAAAAGCCTGGCAACCAGCAAACTGCAGCTGTTTGTTCACACGGAGCTGCTGGTGGAGGTGGAGGTGGGAGAAACCTGGCAACCCGTCATCACCCTCCTGAGCTGATAAGAGACAAAGAGACGCAAAGAGACACAAAACAACCACAAAGACATATAAAGTGACTGGAACGAGGCTCTAAAAACCAAAACTCTGATTTAAAGTTAGCCGCTAACGCTATCAGCTAGCTTGTTTCTGCGGTGCTGCTCTGCTCCCAGAGCTCCTGCTACATCTGGAACCTTCTCTGGAAACATTCACAGTCTGAACGTGGAACTCTGATGACTAAATAAAGAAGCAGCAGCTGATTCTGGGGGGGTTTCTGAGTAACGATGTGGGTCAGCGTGGAGCCGGTGTTGGGTGTTTGTCTGCAGGTGTCAGGTGGACAGGAAGTGATGCAGTGTTCAGGTGAAACAGTCTTTCCTTTCAGCCGACGTTTAGCTTCCAGTCCGACACACATTCACACATTCATTATTCACGCGCTCGCTCTCCTATTCAGCCCTCCGGTCAGCTCGGCTCCTTCCAGCCGCCGCCTCCAGAACAAGTCAGTCAGAAATTCTGCTGCATCACGAAGTAAACAAAAGCAAAAACCTCCACAAAGTGCAGGAAAGGCGCTCCGTCCACAGTTTGACGGGACGAAGCCGAACAGGACTTCCTCTGACTTTATTTACACTTTAGTCTCTTTATTTATTAAATATTTGCACCTTTTAGAGTTTCTAATATCGCTGTGTTTTCAATTTGGGATGTCATATTTCTAGCTCTTTTCTTACTCTTTTATCTCCTTTTTCTCTTTCCTCCCTTGTTACTTTTCCCTCCTTTAATCTTAGCCTCCATTTTATCTTCTCTAATCACGTCTTTTAGTGTTTCTAATACTACTCTCTTTTGAATTTGGTATTCTGAATTTTATAGATGAGTTGTTTAATAATTTCTACTTGGAACTTTGATTTCTAGCTCTTTTATCTCTTTTTAAAATCTTCCCTCCTTTGTTACTTTTCCCTCCTTCAATCTTAGCCTCCATTTTATCTTCCATATTCGCATATTTTAGTGTTTCTAATACTACTTTGTTTTGAATTTGGTATTCTGTATTTTATAGATTAATTTTTAATCATTTCTCATTTCTAGCTCTTTCCTCCCTTGTTATTTTTCCCTCCTTTAATCTTAGTCTCCATTTCATCCTCTGTAATCACACCTTTAAGTGCTTCCAATATTAATATGTTTTGTATTTGGCATTTTGTATTTTATAGATTAGTTTTTAGTCATTTCTATATGTAATATTGATTTCTAGCTCTTTTCTTCCTCTTTTATCTCCTTTTTAAAGCTTTCGTCCTTTTGTTTCTTTTCCCTCCTTTACTTGTTCTCTCCTCTCCTTATTGTTTCTCCCTTGTGTCTTTTCCCTCCATTAATCCTTTTCTTCCTCTTCTATCTTTCGTCCCTTGTTCCTTTTCCCTCCTTTAATCCTTTCCTTCATTTTTAAATCTTTCCTCCTTTGTTACTTTCCCTCCTTTAATCCCTTCTTTCCATTTATTCCTTCTTTCTTTTCATCTTTCCTTCTTTAGTTTGTTTTTATCCCCACATTTTTCTTTCTGTCTCTCTAGATTCCTTTCCCTTGTCTTCTTTCCATCCTTCTTTCATTTTCAATCTTTCTGTCGATGAACTACACACAACTACACACACACACACACACACACACACACACACACACACACACACACACACACACACACACACACACACACACACACCAGTTGTTCTAAACACTCACTCAGACACCTGTCAGTTAGGTGTGTGTGTCTAATAATATCCACACTTAGCATTGTCCCTGCATGACAGTGTGTGTGTGTGTGTGTGTGTGTGTGTGTGTGTGTGTGTGTAGTTGTGTGTAGTTGTGTGTAGTTGTGTGTCCTGGCTGGTATGGTGTGACTGTGGCTGAAACAACATCGTGGAGGCTTCACGAGCCACAAGCTGATAATTTTCTGACAGTGTGTGTCTGTTTGTGTGTCTGTTTGTGTGTCCTAGTTTGAAAGTGACAACTGAGCGACAGAACGCTGACACAGGACAAGAGGAACGACAGATATGCTGGGAAGGAGGAGGAGGAGAAGAAGAAGAAGGGGAAGAAGAAAGAAAGAAAGAAAGAAAGAACAGAATCCATTCCACTGAATCCAACAAGTCAGATCTTGTCCAGATTTCCTGACAGCGTTGTGGACTGGAGGAGCTTCCATGAAGGTTACAGTGAGCTGGTAGTGAAACCTTCTCAACACCACGGGCTGCAATCACACAAACACACTTCAGCTCCCACTTCAAAGAGCTGCAGCTTCTTATTTATCCCTCCAGTCACTTCATTTATTCACACACCAAACTGCTTCTGCTTTCTGAGGGAAACGTCGCCTCGACCTGCCTCCTCCTGAAGGTGTGGAGGAAAACATCACGGACGTTCCTACATGTTAGACATCACTGCATTTTACCAGAGTTTCACCTCACGCTGGAGGAAATAAAACCAAAGAAATGACGTTAAAACAGCCACAATCACTCAAAACCTGTCCGAAATGATGACAAATCAGTCAAAAATGAAAAAAAAGATCCAAAATGACCTAAAAAGTGGTCCATGATGACTCAAACTTTTATGAAAATGATTCAACAACTGTCTAGAATCTTTAAAACTTGTCCAAAATGAGTGAAAAACTTGATTGATGGTGCAGTTAGCGGTTAGCGGGGGGATGCGCTCGTTTAATGGGCCTTTATGGGCGGTCAGTAAACACACCTGTAACTCCATCTGATTAAACAGCAAGAGGCTCCCCCTGGTGGAACAACCAGGAACTACAGCCAATAATATAATGCAACATTTGAGGTATTTACTATAGAAGAAAATAGAATGAGCAGGGAGTAAATATTGAAGGACGTTTGGATGCTGATAAACATCTAAAGCCAGATCAAACATCAGGGTTCCAGAAACTCTACAGCATTTATTCCCTCTTCGTCTCCGCCGGGTCTCATATTGAGGTTTTCTCCCAGAGTGGCCGGCTTTAAGCCTCGTCATCGCTCGGCTTCGCGCACACACCTTCCTTCATTAGGCGTCAATATTCAGGTTCGTTTTAATTTAGCTCCAAAGGAGGTCAGGCGAGCAGCTCGGCGGCCTGTTATAGCTTCGTCACTCCGGCTAGCGCACACCCAGACACACAAACGGCGACGGCATCATTCTGCTCTACTTCTGCAGCACATCCAGGCTGTAAATCAGAGGACTGCTGGCATCACAGTCCTGGTGCTGGATCAGGTGGACGAGGCCTTGATGCTCCACACAAGACTTGGAGGGAAAAGATCTCATTTTACTGCTAAAACACAAATAAAGTCTTGGTTTTGATTTTCATGTTGTTACACCAATTATATGGAAAATATAATTAATCTGTTATAGATAGGACATTAAAAAAGAGAAAAAGATGGACATTATAAAAAACTACTTACAAACTAATAAAATGCTGAAAGTTTAATGTGTTTTTTTATCATTTCACATTTATTAAAACATGTAATTTAATATTATAGAGACACTATTTAAAGTGTTGTAATTTTAACAACAGATAACAAATTTAAAACAATAAAAAATATTTAAAAATCTGTGAATACACTGTATTTAATAATAAAAAAATTTAAATAACAGTCAAAAAATATTTACTATTTTTCAGTCCTTAATATTCATATTTTTCTTATAAATAACGATAAATGCCTGTAAAATACGATTTTTTTTATTTAAAAAAGATAAGATAAATAAATACATGTACAATTTATTTAAAGAAATTCTAAATATATTTACTGTTGGTTCACCATTAATATGTAGAAAATGTTATTAAACTTTCTATAGCTGTAGCAATAAATAATAGAAAATATCCTGTTTTTATTTATTTTTTATCATTTCAGATTTATTAAAACATAATTTAATTATAGTTTAGATGCACCATTAAAAAGTAGAAAATGCTGCGTTTTTGTCTATAGATAACTATTAAATAACATTTTTTTTCAAGTTTAAATACAGTTTTAAAAACAAATAAAAACAACTTTGTAGTATAAAAAAGAACATTTTCCACTTATAAATGGTACATCCACAGTAAATTTAATGGTATTTTATTTTCTGTTTAAATTAATAGTGTTCCAACTGCAAAATACAAAAAAAGGACATTTACTGTATTCGAATGGTGATTTTCAAGTAAAACACCTGAAAATTTTTATCTGTAGTGTGAAACGTAACGTTTTCCACTTATAAGCGATATATTGTAAACTTAATGGTATTTTTGGTATTTTTTCTTTACATTAATGGTCTTCCTACAATAAATACGAAAAAACAGGACATTTATTGTATTTAAATGGTGATTTCATTGTTAAAAAAGAAAATGTTTGCAGTATGAAACAGAATGTTTTCCATTTATAAATGGTACATCTACAATAAAGTTAATGGTATTTTCTATAAATTAATGGTGTTCCAACTGTGAAATACAAAAAAGCAGGACATTTACTGTATTTAAATGGTGATTTTATTGTAGAAAACCTGGAATGTTTTGTCTGTAGTATAAAAGGGAATGGTTTTTACTGTTTAATGGCGTCTCTACAGTAATTTTAGGTTGGTTTCCTGTAAATAAATGGCGTCCAGACGGGGAAGTGAATGATGTTTGTGTGTCTGTGTGCCGCTGATCGGTGTAATCGTCTTTCTATTGATTCGGCCTGCCTCTCCTCACGCTGACCCAGTTAGATTCATCCTCTCCGAGTGTCGTCCTCCACCTTGTCTCTTCCATTCTGTTTGTCAAAGAGTCCTGCTGTTCTCTTGTTCTTCTCCCGTCGTCCCTCGTGGCTGATTAAATCACTTCCTATTAGGACCAAACTCTCCCTCTGCGCTTCTGTCAACAGCTGCCAGTGCTTTTATTCAAATGTCTCTGCAAACATTTAAACTGCACGACAAAAATCCCAAAAACATTTCATCAGCGTCGAACGGGAGACGGAGAAACTTTTATTTCTGGGATGTTTCTGGTCGTAAAGGAGGATTCCCAGAATGTTTCCCACGATTGTGGCTCCGAGCGTCAAGGAAACGTTGTATTTTTCACCAAGAAAACAAAGTTTAGTTGGAGGCTGCTCCAAAGAAAACAGATTTTTACAAGAAGTATTTAATTGTAAGTCTGGAAAACTGATCTGCTGCCGACTGAAGACAGAAAAAGAGTCAAAGACAACTAAAAATTTGTAGAAAAATGACTCAAAATTTGTCCGAAAACATTTTTAAAAGAACCTAAAGTCACTTGAAACTTGTCAGGATCAGATATTGTCCAAAATGATCTAAAAATTTGTCCAGGATGAGTCAGAATTTGTCAAAAATGACTCAAAAGCTGTCTGTAATGTCAAAAATTTACAACTTAATTTAAAACTTGTCAGAAAACGAATAAATGATAATAGAAACTCATCAAAAATGACTTTAAAACAGCCATAATCGTTCACAAGTTGCACACAATGACTGAAAATTTGTCCACAATGACTCAGAATTTATTGAAAATACTCAACAGCTGCCTATAATCTTTAAAACTGGTCCATAGTACATCAAAACATTTCCAAGATGATTCAAAAATTGTCCAGAATGACTAGAAATTAGTCAAAAATGACTTTAAAACAACCAACAATGACCAATAAAGGGGAAAGACCCATAAAAACTTTCTCAAAATGACTGAGAAATTTTCCAAAATAAGTTCAAACTTGTCCCAGATGACTCAGAATTTGTTGAAAATGACTCAGCAACTGTCTGTAATGTCTAAAGCTCGTCTAAAATCAAAAGTTGTCCACAATGACTCAACAATTGTTAAATGACTAGAAGCTGACACAAAAGGCTGCCGCTGCAGCGTTCTATGTGTGTTTAAATACCAGAAGTATTGTGACTGGGGTTGTCAGACGGTAACAATAGAGGAAACCACCAACTATTGAATCTCAGGGAGTGAAACCAGGAAGTGTTCTGTGCAAACAATGTCTGACTACAACCGGACAATAAGTCCTGATCAAACTATAAACCAGAGTTTCAAAAACACTCCTGTCTTCTAGATCAGACTGGGGAAAAAACTAGACTGGCCAAAAACTACCCAAATAAATGCAAAATCTCAAAAATTGACCAAAAAGAGACTCAAAGAAAATCAAAAAGGGATGGAAAACTATCAAAGGGAGATGAAAACTTGCAACAATGAAATACAAATTAAACGCTTGATGTCAAATACACAGAATAGATACAAACTATCAACAAGAAACATAAAACTACTCCAACAAAAGCGAAACTGACTAAAAAACAACCACAGATTAAAACAAAATCACAGAAAAACCTCATCAAAAGAGAGACGAACTATCAACAAAGAGAAACAAAACGGCCAAAAAGTGAAGCAACTAATAAAAAAAGAATCAAATTTTACAGAAATTTGGATCATTTGGACCAAAAACACAAGATCAGGCGTTGTGTCAGGTTTGGAATTGAACCACATTTGACTCTTCCGCCTGTTTTTATTCATCTCAAACTGAAAATCGTCGGTTTGGGAGTTGGTTTGATTTTTGAACCGGGGCGACTGGAGAAAAGCCGGCGGCTGATCGGAGATGATGAACCAATCGATGACGGACGGCGAGTTCATCAGCATGTGATGGGCGAGGCCACGGTGTGAGTCTGTTTGTGTGTCTGTTTGTGCGGTTGTGACGCGTCCTTGAGGATGCTGTGCGGCTTCATCTGTTTACTGGTGGAGCTCAGACAGTAAACAGTCGCTCAGATCATCCATCAGCGTCCTGCAGGCTGCTGCCACTCGGCCTTGTGTCCGACCAGCTGAGTGTATTAAAAAGAAAACAGCCCAGCGTCACCGTTTACTCGCCGTTTACCACTTTCAGCCCTTTATTGGTCGTTTTCAGCACGTGTTGGAAAGGCTACAAGCTTCAATTTACTTCCAACATGCACTGTAAAAACACCCAAACTAGAAATAGTCGGACATCTTGGTGCCAAAAAAACACCGTAAAATAATTTTTTACATTTGCATAGTTCCATTAGCGAAGAGGACAGTGCAAATATTTAAGAAATACCAAGTAAAAAATAAAAAATAAACAGAAAATATGCAAAAGTACGAGTTCAGATGTGCCACGTGTTTAATTTGTATTTTTTTGTTGCAGGTTTCCATCTCCCTTTGACAGTTTTCCATCCCTTTTTGACTGCCGTGTGTCTTTTTTTGGATTTTCCATTTATTTGGGTCATTTTGTTGTCATTTTGTGGTCATGTTCAAGTTGTAGTTTTGCGTTTCTTGTGGTTGTTTGCATCTATTTTGGTATTTTGGCATCATTTTATGTTTAATTCGTATTTCGTTGCTCCCTTTGGTAGTTTTCCATCCCTTTTTGACTGTCTTAGAGTCTTTAATTGGTCAGTTCCTGAGATCTTGCTGAGTTTGTTTTTAATGCAGTTTTTTTTCATGTAGTGGTCCATTTACATGTCATGGGGGTATTTTTGCATCTCTTGTTAGTGGTTTGCATCGATTTTGGTAATTTGACATCACTTTGCAGTTAACTTCCATTTTATTGTGGTACTTTTCCATTGTTGTTTGACTGCAATTCTGACTCTATTAGGTCAATTTCTGACAATTAATTGTGATATGTTTTGTCATTTTGTGGTCAATTTGCATCTCATTGAGTTGGTTTTACATCTCATTTTGGTTGTTTGTGTGGCTTTTTGGTTTTCACAGTGACATATTCTGTCTCTTTTTGATTCATTTCTGTGGTTTTGCTTCTCTGCCTGGTTGTTTTGTTTCACTTTGCTTTTGCTGTGGTTATTTTGCATTTCTTCTCCATTCATTATGTCTCTTTGTGGTACTTGTGTTTCCCTATTTAGTTATTTTTGCATCAATTTGTGGGTTTTTTTGTGTGTCTGTGTCTAGATTTGTGGTTTTTGTGTTGTTTTTGTGTTTATTTGTTGTCCTGTGTCAGTTCACTTCAGTGCTTCCATCCAGAAGGAGGCCAGTAATGTTCCTCGTGTTTTGTCCTGACTTTCCTCAGTGTGTAGTTGTTTTTATTGCAGTTACTTCTAAATGAGTTGTGCTGTTACTGCGGGTAAAATCCGTTACGTCACCGACACACTCCTGCCGTCTCCTCGTGTTACCTCCTCCTGACCGGCCTCGCAGTCTGTCTTCCTTCTGTGTTTTGTTTATTTTATTATCCCTATTCTGATTTTGGCATCTCTCCCCAGTTGTGGGAGTCAGCGCCCCCTGGAGCAGGAAGGGTTAAGGCCCAACAGGGGCCACATCGGGGCTTGAACCTCTGACCTTCTGATGTGTAGTCCAGAGACTACCACTGCCCATGAAGCTGAATTCAGTTTTAAATGAACTGATATTTAGATAATCCACATTATTCCATCTACCCAGCCATCGATAAGTCTAAATCATGAAGTGATAGTATCTATTGCTCAGACGGTGGGACTGAATGTTTAGAGGAATAAATCTGGAAAGTGTCCCGCTGCCTCCATGTGGATCCATCTGACGGCTGTTTGAAGCTCCGGCTCTCAGACAGACGGAGGGAACAACTCATCCCACTACAGACACAAACCCGGTCTGGGTGTTTCCCTGCCGTCCCCCCGGTGCATGCTGGGAAACGCTCCAGCCCCGGAGCCGTCAGCTGTTCCACCGGCGGCGTTACATCACCTGGCCGCCAACATGGCCGCCGCCAACGTGGAAGAATGGAGCCGAGCGGCGCCAGGAGACGGAACGACGGCTCGGAAATGCCAAAGAACGGATCGACAGCGTTCCTGGAGGCTCCGGATGGTTTTATGGCCACTTTCCCTCCACCGTTACCGACAGCAACCGCTTTTATTGTTTCCTACTGGGTCTGATAATAACGTTTCACACAAAGGTCAAACCTGGACTCTCCAGACACTCTGAGGACACAAGACCAGGAAGACCAGGAGGACATCAGTGATGAAGACATCAGTGGGAGACGATGAAGAACATTTACTAAACAACAACACATCACAGAAATAAAACACTCAGAGAGACAACAATTACAAGAAACATCCTTTGGTTCTATTTTTCACTCGTTTATGTCAATTTTGTATCACATTTATGTTGATTTATGTCTTCGTTTGGTCATTTTGTCTGTTTTCGTGAAATTCTGTTTGTTTTGTGTCTCATTTTGTTCGATTTATGTCTCATTTATGTCATTTTGTGTGTTTTGGTTGCTTTGTGTCTCGTTTATATCTATTTGTGTCTAGTTTTAATCATTTTGTGACTCATGTCGATTTGGTTGTTTTTTGAATAATTTATGTCATTTGTTTCTCATGTTTGTCAATTTGTGTCTCATTTGTGTCATTTTTGTGTGACTTGAGTCTCATTTATGTCATTTTATGCTTTGTTTTGGTTGCTTTCTGACTTATTTGTGATGTTTTTGTGTCTGGTTTTGATTGTTTTGCGCCTCCTTTATGTTGATTTATGTCTCATTTTGTTCAATTTGTGCCTCATTTTAGGTCTTTTTGTGTCTCCCTTTGATTGTTTTGCTACTAACTTAGGAAGTTTTGTGTCTCTTTGTAATCATTTTGTGCCTCATGTATGTCTTTTTTGTCTCGTTTGTGTTTTTCTGTGTTTCGTTGTTGTTACTTGGTTACTTTATGACAAATTTACGCTGGTTTGTGTTTCGTCTTGGTCTTTTTGTGACTTGTTTATGTCATTTTGTGTCTCGTTTATGTCGATTTACATCTTGTTTTGGTCAGTTTGTGTTTGTTTTGTCTCATTTATGTCATTTTGTTTGTTTTGTCTCGTTTGTGTCATTTTGTCTCGTAATCATTTTGTGACTCATGTTGATTTGCGTCTCGTTTATGTTGAGTTATGTCTCATTTCTGTCATTTTGTGCCTTGTTTTGGTTGTTTATTGACTCATTTATGCTGACTTGTGTCTTGTTTATGTCGATTTATGTCTTGTTTCCACAGAGCTGCGGGACTTTAAATTGAAAAATGAAGCACAGTGAGTGAAAATTGAAAACTGAGTGTTTTGAAAGTCTAAATATAGAAGTTAGATGTGGAGTAAATACCTGCTGTGGTTATTTTCTTCTCCTTCTTCTCTGATTCTATGTCCTGAACAGAATAATTAATAATAATAATAATGAAGCGATGTGAGGGTGAACATGTGGAGGAGGATGAGCGAAGGACGTGAAAATGCCGGGCAGAAGAAGAGCAGAGATGGAGGACTTGGACATGGCCGTCCTAAATCACTTCCTGCAAAGTGTTTTAAAATGTCGGCCTGCAGCTGAGCGCCGCTGATTTACGGCGGCGAGCGGCTTCCTTTTTAATCATCAGCACATCTGAGTCACATTTAATGTTTCTGCTGCCTGTAAACCTCACGGCGGCTCGTGTTTAAACACAGCGGGACCACATTTCCCATCAGCCCCGGGGCGTCCCCAATCAGCAGCACAACAAACCTGCTTGGACCAGTTTACCGCCTCCAAAACCAAACGCACACAAAATATTCACACTTTCAGGGGTGTAGGTTTGGTTCGCATTGTGGGTCTCGCTCTGATCACTTTCTGTCTCGTTTGTGTCGAATGTTCAACACTTCGTGTCCAAATTTTATCATTTTGTGTTCATTTGTAACTTGTTTATTTTGTCTTTAGTTTATGTAGTTTTGTCATTTTGATAATGTTTGTTTTTTTCTAACTTTTGTCTTTTAGTGTCCCAATTTTGTCGTTTTGTATCTAAATTTTGTAATTTTATATGTATTTTTTGTCGTTTTGTGTGTAGATTTGTTTATTTTGTACTTAGTTTATGTAGTTTTATTATGTTTGGATAATTTATTTTCGTCATTTTGTGTCCAAATTTTGTCTTTTGGTGTTGTAATTTGTTAATTTTGTCTCTCAATTATTCATTTTTATCTTTTTTTGATAATTTTGTGTCAAAAATTGTCAAAGGACAATTTTGTACGCTAATGGAAAAAAAGGGAAATATTTTTCCCCCTTTTTTTGAATTACAGAAAATATATCAGCAATTCTACATAGAAAATATATATAGTATAGGACACAAAAACAATACAAAACACACAAAATATGACAAAAAATGGACACAAAACAGTGCAAACAAGACATAAAACAACAAAAGAGACAAAATAACACAAAACTAGACACAAAATGCCACAAAAAGGCACAAACAAGACATAAAACAACAGAAATGGGACACAAAAACTACACAAAATAGGACAAAAATGGACATGAAACAACACAAAATGACACAAACAAGACAGAAATGACAGAAACAAGACACAAAAACAACACAAGCTACACAAAAAATGACAAAAATGGCCACAAAATGACAGAAATGAGACATAAAACAAGAGAAATGGGACGCAAAAACACCACAAAATAATAAAATATTCTATATATTTATAAGTTTAACCGTCAACCTGAACCTGCATCTTCCCTGAACTTTAATAAAAGTATTTTTGTGTCATAAACTTCTCGTGGAGTTTTCCTCACCCTCCATCCGCCCCGACCTCCTCCCACAGAAACTCCACGGAGACGTTTGTGTGATTTAATGAATAAAGTTCGTTTGTTTGTGGCGCTTTAAACTAAAAGCAGAAACTTCAAACGTGTCCTCCTCCGGGAGCTTTTTGCTCTTCGACTCGACGTTTGACGAGAAACTTTTAACGTCAGCTGAAAGCCCAAAGTCTCGGTGGTAATTTAGAACAAACGTCCTGAAGAGTCTCCGCTGGTCGCTGTGGTTCTGCTGTTGCCACGGTTACCAGGGAGCCGTGTGTCAAAGTCAGAAAAACTTTATCGATCCCCAGAAAGAGAAACGTGACGACGGCTGAACTAACGGAGCCGAAACTCAACATTGAACAGAAAAACTTTACCTCCGTCAGCAAAATTCTGACAGGAAGATTTCCTCTACAAAACAAAACATTTATCAGCCAGAAACACACAGAATCATCAGATCTTTAACCGTCCCACGGTGTTTGAACTCATCGTGGTCCAAAACCAAAACTTTGGAATTTTGTGTCAAAATGTTATCTTTTTGTGTCCAAAGTTTGTCTTTTTGTGTCTAAATGTTGTCATTCTGTCTCCAAATTTTGTCATTTTTTGTCCAAATTGTGTCATTTTGTGTCATAATTTGTTTATTTTGTCTCTAGTTTCTGTCAAAATGTTGTCTTTTTTGTCTGTTTTCTTTTTGCGTCTAAATTTTGTCATTTCATGACAAAATTTTGCCATTTTGCCATTTTGTGTCTAAAATGTAGTGTTTCTGTGTCCAATTTTTTTTCATTTTGTGCTGTAATTTGTTTTTTGTCTCCAATTTCTGCAATTTTTTCATTTTGTGTCCAAATTTTGCCATTTTGTAAAAATCGACACAAAATCGACACTAAAAGATGCTAAAATGCCAAAAGATTCCATAAAATGTGGAACAAATAACACAAAAACAGCACAAAGAGACCAAAAAACACACAGAAATTACTGATGATACAAAACTATTTCTATTAAATTTGTGTTTATTGTTCCAGTTTGAGGCAAATTTTCAGTTTGAGGCAAATTTTTCAGGGAAACATGAAAAATCTGGTGATTTTGATGAAATGTTATGATTTCAGGCTTAAGATGAGTAGTTCATGGACCGTTGTTATTAACAGTATCCGTCTCTGGTTGTGATTTTGTCTTTGTTTTGTTTCATTATGTTGTCATTTTGTGGTTCTCCGTGTGAATTTGAAACCTTTAAGGAACCTTTTTGAAAACATTAAATATCCTTCAGTTACTCTCTGTGGTGCGTTCGCTGCCCACTGGGACGTCTGAAACAACAAAACGAAGCGAGGAGCTTGTTTTGGCCGAACAGCTGCAGAGTTTTTCTCAGGAAGAAGCAGAAAGAAGAAGAAAAAGCGCCCGAGGCTTGAGGTGGAAGCGCCTAAAAAATGAAAACTGCAGCCCGAACGTACCGAGAGGCGTTCGAGTGACACTGAAAACATCCGTCACGTGGCTCTCCTGTCTCTGCTGCAGGAAAATCTGGGGATTTTTTTTACTATTTTTGTGTTTTTTTCTCGTCTTTGTGGCGGCGACAGTTCGGCCTCTTTGTTCCTTCGACAGTCACTTAGCGAGACGAGGCTGTCGGAGTGTGTTAGCGCTGACACATGCTGCTCTTTGGTATTTCGCTGGACGTGACTCACCGCTGCAGCCGCTATTAGAGAATATCACAGCTGGTTTTTAAAGAACCGAGTCCTGCCAAGAACGCCGGCACAGTTTTAACTTTCCCAACCCCGATGCTGCGTCTGAAAGGCTGTTTTTTTAGAAAGAAAATCTACAGAATTACAGCGAATGTCAGGGCGAGAAGCTGTAAAAATCAGTGGACGTTCAAGTTTACAACAGTTCTCGAACTCATCGTGTAGAATCCCATCTTCAGATCGCTATAATTCAAGAAAATCAAAAATGAACAGTTTGTTTTCTGTAAAAAACAAAAAATTCTTCACTCCTGAAACCTGTTTCCATAATTTTTGTAATTTATTTTTGTCGTTTTGTGTCTGGATTTGTTCATTTTGTTGCTAGTTTATTGAGTTTTGTCTTGTTAATTGATAATTTTGTGTCACATTTTTGTCCTTTTGTGTCTAAATTTTGTCATTTTTGTCATAATCTGTTTATTTTGTGTTGAAATTTTGTCACTTAGTGTCTAAATTTAGTTATTTTGTATTTAATTTCTGTTTTTTTGTGTCCAAATTCATGTCTAAATTTTGTCTTTTAGTGTCTAAGTTTTGCAATTTTGTGTCTAAATTTTGTCTTTCTGTGTCCAAATTTTGTCACATTTTGTCTAAATTTTGTCTTTTTCTGTCCAAATTTGGTCATTTTGTATTTAATTTTTGTAATTTTGTGTCCAAATTCAATCTTTGTGTCCAAACTGTGTCTTTTTGTGTCCAAATTTTTCATATTTTATCAAAATTTTGTCTTTTTCTTACCGTTAATTTAACAAAAATCTGTAAAGTAACATTTTAAAAATTATTTGATGATTATTATAATTAATTTTCATTTTAATGTACCTTTTATCCCTTTAAATATCAGCAATTATCTGTGACAAAGATTTTTTTGCTGATTTAAATGTTGTATAAAACAAATTAATATTTAGAAAATTCTAATTTTTGATGTGGGCGTCATCTACAGTTTTAGAGATTCCACTGAGTCCCCGCTTCAAAGAGGAGCTTTAGCATGTAGCGTTAGCATGTAGCATCACCGCTGAGTCCCCGCTTCAAAGAGGAGCTTTAGCATGTAGCGTTAGCATGTAGCTTCATCGCTGAGTCCCCGCTTCAAAGAGGAGCTTTAGCATGTAGCGTTAGCATGTAGCTTCACCGGTGAGTCCCCGCTTCAAAGAGGAGCTTTAGCATGTAGCGTTAGCATGTAGCATCACCGCTGAGTCCCCGCTTCAAACAAGAGCTTTAGCATGTAGCTTCAGTGCTAAGTCACTTCATCACAAAGTAGCTTTAGCATTTAGAGTTAGCAAGTGCTCAGCTACCGCTTTACTGAGGAGCTTTAACAAGTAGTGTTAGCATGTAGCTTTAACAAATAGCTTTAATGAGTAGCGTTAGCATGTAGCATCACCACTGAGTCACCGCTTCACCAAGGAGCTTTAACATGTAGCATTAGCATGTAGCCTTAAAATGAGGCTTTAGCATCTAGCTTTGACATGGAGCTTCAGTGTTATGGAAATTTTCTGTAATTTTGAGGAATTTTTGAGTTATTTTGAAAGATTTTGTGTCATTTTGGACCATTTGTGAGTTGTTTAGGACACATTTTGACTTGTTTTGTACAAGTTTACAGCTTTTTTTTGCACAATTTGTGTCGTTTTGGACCCGTTTTCTTTCCAGCAGAGAGTTATTTTGGACATTTTGGTTTATTTTGACAGATTCTATGTCATTGTAGACCATTTCTGAGTTGTTTAGGACACATTTGGACCTATTTTGTACAAGTTTCGGCTCCATTTGGACACATTTTCATTTATTGTGTTTCCTCGAATAAAAAGACTTTTCTAAAAGTGTTTGCAGCTTTAATTCTTAATAAGACTGAATGAGAAATAAAGCAGCTGGAAGCCTGTTTGGAGCTTCGCTGGTTTTCAGATGAAAAGCTTCTGTTCGGAGCCTTTCGCTGCTCAGAGCTGCAGATAAAAAGCCGGTTTTGTCGTCGGTCACGCAGCAGCTCGTGTCTCTGAAAGGTCAGAGCTGAACAAACAGCGACGCCAACATCACCTGCACACAGACACACAAACACTCGCAGCAATGCCACGCATGCCGGCCAGCTGCACCTGTTGCGTCGCTGCGGCGGCTCGATGCGTCGAAACAGCAGCTGTCCGCTAAAAACAAGCTCCGTTCAGAGTCGGCTGCAGCTGGAAACACACCTGAGTTCACCTGGACGCCAGCAGGAAGCAGCAAACTGGGACGAAAAACGCAAAAAATTATTTAAAAAACGATCCAAACTGGTCGAAAATGACACACAAAACAAGACAAAATGTGTCCAAGCTGATTAGAAATGTCTCTAAAAATAATCCAAATTTGTTGAGAATCACTCAAAACGTCTAAATGGACGTTTTTAACCTGTTAAAATATCAAAAAAATTTAAAATTCTCTCATGGAAATGTGTCCAAAATGATGCAAACTCTTCAGATTCAATCAAATATTATCCAAAAAGACATTAAATTCCAAAAATAAAATAATAAAAAATTCTCGAGAACAGTTTTGTCTGGAAAAAAAAAAAACTAAAATTACATGAAATTCCACCACAACTGAAAACTGGTCCAAAATGGCAGAAAATTTGTTCAAAATGAATAAAAAATGTGTCCTAAATTAATTACAATTTTGCTCAAAATAAATCAAACAATTTGTCCGAAATGAATAAAAATTTGTTCATAATGAATTTTTAAAAATGTTGCAAATGAATTTAAAAAAATTGCCCAAAAGGAATTAAAAAAATGTTGAAAGTGAATCAAAAATTTGCCCGAAAGGAATAAAAAATTTGTCAAAAATGAAACAAAGATTTGCCCAAAATAAAACAAAAAAAATTTTAAAAAACATTTTTTTGTAATTTAAGACAATTTCAGTGATTTTGAAGAATTTCTTTGTTATTTAAGACAAACTTTCGGTTCTTTTTTGTTCTTTTTACATGAATATCGACTCATGCTGGAAATATTTTGGTCATTCAGGACGAATCTTTGCTGCCAGATTAAGTTTCTGTTTTAGTTTTCTTAGTTCTATTTCCAGTCTAGATCATTTCCGGGTTTCTAAACTCCTCGTGAACAGCCGGGAGGTCAATTCAACAACCAAAAAAAATCTAAGATTTACAGATTTAAAGGAAAATCTGCTGCTTTTCTTTGCGTCATACGCACAGAATTGTTATATAATTGTTATATTTGGGGGTTTAAAAAAGATAAAAATTCAAGTTTTTAGCTTTTTTATGATTAAGTGTCAGTTTCAGTCTCCAATAAAAGCAACGCAAAGTTTTCTTTTTTACAGATTCTCATGTGAACTCGAAAAACAAGTTGATTTTTAGGCTTTTTTCAACAGAAAAACTGTGAAAAATGTTCAGATTTCAGCATCTAAAATGAGAATTTGCTGCTTTTCTTTGTTCTATAAACTGAAGATTGGAATATCTGTGGATTATTAGACTTTTAGGTGACGATAAAAACAGATTTTTTAGGATTTTTTTATTTCTGCAGCCTTCAGTGAATCATAAAACTTCATTTTAACATCTTTTAATTTACAGAACTAATGCTGACGGTCATTTTTTAACAGATCTGATTCAGATTCTGAGTTAAATTTTTTTTTAAAAGAAAAGTGTGGAAAAAGGCAAATATTCCCAGATTTAAAAGAGAATTTGCTGCTTTTCTTTTAATATAAGCTGAGAATTCTTATTTTTGTGGATGATTAGATTTTTAGGTGATGATAAAAACACTGAAGGGAAGTTTTTAGCTGATTTTTATGATTGTCATTTGAGTCCTAATTAAAGCTTCATTTAAACTCTATTTAATTTCCAGAACAAACCTTGATGATGCACAACTTCAGTTTTAATTAAACCAGAGGAACGTTTTCACTGATTTATATTTATATGTAATTATCAGTTGATTCATCAGAAGCTGAGAAATGTTCATATTTTGGATAGTTTTAGACTTTAAGGTGATTGTTGCTGATGCATGAGTTCAGATTTTTATTATATTAGCTGCACATTTTTGTAGTTTGCACATAATAAAAAACAGAACAATCACTGAAAATACGAGGTTTGATCATGAGAAGCGTGTTTGGTTCCTGATTCATCACATTCTGAGTCCATTTAGGGTTTTTAAAAGCAGATTTAAACATCTATAATGTGAATTTGCTGCTTTTTTTGCTCTATAAGCTGAGAAATGTTCATATTTTGGGGTTTTTAGTCTTTAATGTGATCATTGCTGATGCACGATTTCTGCTTTTTCTTCTTCTGGCTGCACATTTTTACAGATCTGCACATAAATTATTGTCGATTCATCAGAAAGGTGCTGATCTGAGAGTCGATTGAAGGAAAATGGAGAAAAAAAGGCAAATATTTGTTGCTTTTCTTTGCTCTATAAGCTGAGAATTGACTGCTGCTGATGCACAATTTTTCATTTTTGTTTGTCTGGCTGCACTTTTTTATAGATCTGCATGTAAATCATGCAAAAAAAAAAAAAAAACCCCAATAAAAACCAGACGTTTGGTTCCTGATTCTGGATCAAACTGGAGCTGAAACACTCAGTGGAGTCGTCAGAAACACAGAAAGACCAAGATTCTGAGTCCATGTGGGGTTTTAACAGCACAATAGAGGAAAAAAGGCAAATAGTTGCAGATTTAAACATCTAAAATGTGAATTTGTTTTGTTTCGTTGCCTCGTCTGCTGACTAATCATCCTCCTGACTCATTATTTGCTTCTTTAAGACAAACTAAACCCGTCTGGTTCCTGATTTCTGCTTAAACTGCTGTAAAACTTCAGTCTATAAACACAGAAAACGAGCTGAAATTGCCAATAAATCCACCACAATTAGCAGTAATCCAGGAATAAACACTCCAGCAGCATCACAGACACTCAGCAGATCCTCACTGACATCCCAGAATCACCAAGAACCGAAGAAATCTGCTGGATTCAGCCTCTACCGGAGGAAATATCAGCTTTAAATGAAAATAAAAGAACCCAGAGAAACCCGGAGTTACTGGATAAAGTTCAGAAAGAGACCAGAGCAGAACAGGAACCAGCAGAACGCAGGAAAAGAGCCAGAAAATCTAAAAGACGGAGGATGGACTCAATCTGCTCACATAAACACACTAATTAATGGAAAGTGGCGCGGCTCGGCTCGGCTCGGCTGCCGGGGAGCCGGGTTGCATAGGAACGGAGGAAAAAGAGCGAATCTCTGGAGGGAAAGAGTCTGAAAACAGCCGCAGGAAGCCGGAGAACCGGGAGAGAAACGCGCGGCTTTTTGCGCATTTGGAGACATTTTGGTTCGTTTTTACGCAGAAGCCAGTTCACTTAAAGTTGGATTTCCACGCAGGAAAGTGGGTAAAATGTGGTGTTTTTCCACAGATTCCACCTCCAGGATTCGCTCGGGGACAGGAGAGGGTTTAAAAGTACTCACATGTGAAACTCCTGCGGGGAAAATCTGCGTCAAACCATCTCCGCTCCGGAGGCGCACCGAGTTGACCGGACCGCGTCTCCTCCGGTTCCGTCCTCACGGTAGAATCCACGCGGCGTGGAGTGGGTCGCCGGGGCCGCTCACTGCTCCCCCGGCATCCTCCCAACTTTAATCCTCCGGGAGCGGCTCCGCTGGTCCCCGGTAATCCCCCAAAAAGCGGCTCCGACTTTCTCCTCGTCCCGCTCAGGATCCAGGAGCCTCCAGCTTGTTGCGTCTCTCCGCGGATCTCTGGCCGGGAAAAGTGTCGACTTGTTCGGTCACGGCCGCAGCGGACTGTCGGTGCGCCGGTGGCTCGGTGCGCTGCTCCGGATGACCGGCCGGACTCCCGTCATCCCCGCCGCTTGATCGCCCCCTGGACGGAGAGAGAGAGGGGGGGTGGGGTGGGGGTGGGAGGTGGGTGAGGGTGGAGGGGAGGGAAGTATCGCGAGGTTACGCCCCAAATCTCGTTCGTCTCTGAGAAGCATCGATGAGCTTTAAGTGAAAACTGTAAAAATATGAGCAGAAAACTGAAATATTCCAGCAACTGGAAGAAAAAACACTGGAAAGTTGCAGGAAACAAACATTCTGTTAAAAAAGGGGGAAAAAATCCTCAATTAAAACAACCATGTCGTTAAAAAAAATTAAAAATCCTTCATTAAAATACACATTTGATTTCATTTTACACGTAATCATGTTTGTTGTTATATATATATATATATTGTTTAATAAAAATAGTTAAAATTATCTATAAAAGAGTTTATTACACAATTTAAGGTATGAAGCCACAGGTGAAAGTAAAAAACTGGAAAAGAACCGTTTTGTTTCAAAAATATAATGCAAATTTTCTTGATTAAAATACAGTTTCTGACTTAATTTTACATGTAATCATGTTTATTTTTTATATTTTAATGTTTAATAAATTATATTTAGCTGTAAGTACAGTTGAATAATGTTATAATACGAAATAAAGTCAAAAGTGAGCGTAAAAAAATGGAAAATAACCATTTTGTACAAAAAATGGAATTTTTCATGATTAAAATATTTAATTTAAACCTAATTTTACATGTCATCTTGTATATTTTTTGTTTTTTAATCATTTCTAATGTTCAATAAAGAATATTTATCTACAAATATAGTTGAATGATGTGATAACACAAATAAAAAAGAGAAAATTACCATTATTAGTTGGATTTTATTTGACAATTTTAAGTAAAAAGCTAAAAACTACTGGAAAATGCCAGAAATGATTAATACCAACTAATAATGGTACTTTTCTCTCTTCTTTTTTGTTTTATAACATTTTCCAACTCATTTACAGGTAATATCCTTTATTAAACATTAGAAATCAATTTTAAAAAATGCAGAGAACCACATGTAAATTGAAGCTAAAATTCAATGATGGAAAAAGATAGTTTTTTTAATAAGGTGCTATATACCCGTTTTTTAGTCACTTTTAGCTTCGTAGTTTTCAGTTTTTAATTAATTAATTTTTTTTACTGAAAATAATATAATAAAATTGTTGAAAACAATAAGTTTAAATTTTAACATTATTCAACCACATTTATAGGTAAATATAATTTATTAAATATTAAAATTATTTTTAAAAAATGCACAGGAACACATGCAAAATTAGGTTTAAATTCGGTATTTTACTGATGGAAAATTATTATTTTTAAGAGTTGGTTATTTTCCAGTTGTTTTTTTTGTTTTTTTTTAAATCATAGTTTTTAGCTCCATTACTTAAAAATCAAAAACCAAACATGATCATATGTAAAGTTAAGTTAAAATGAAATAATTTAATTTTTTAATCCAGGTAATAATGCTACTTTCTGCATCATTTATCCTTGTTTTTTGCATTTTAATATTATTCAATCATATTTATGGGTATAAATTCTATATTAAAGGTTACAAATATTTCAAGATGGAAAAAGTGAAAAAATAAAAAAACTAATTAAGTGTGAAATTTTTCATTAGATGGTTATTTTGCTTTTTCTTTTTTTTTTTACCATCATCTGTGGCTTCATATCCAAAATTGTCCAATAAGCTCTTGGAGCACTATTTTTCGTGTAAACATCCTGTATTAAATATAAAACATCAAAAAATAAACATGCTCACATGTAAAATTACGTCAGAAATTCGATTTAAATTTAGTTTTGTTTTTAACAAAGTGTTCATTTTCCAGTTTTTTACTGTTGCTTTTGGCTTTTTACTTAAAATTGTCCAATAAAATCCAACTAATAATGGTACTTTTCTCTTTGTGAGCTAAAATAAAATTATTCAGTTCTGTTTCCATGTGTAATTCTGTATCGTATTTATTGGTTTTCTATTTATCGCTGCATTGATTTGCTCATTATTGCAATTTTTCTCTATTTTGGGATTAATAAGTACAGTAATATCAGTACAAAATCAGACCAAAACTGGACCAAAACCATTCAAAAACCAGTCCCTAACCAGACAAAGAGCAAATGATATAACCAGTCCCTTACCAAGTCCAAAACCAGTACAAACCTGGACAAAAACCAGACCAAAAAGCAAATGTTAAAGCAGTACAAAACGAAGTTCAAAACCAGTACAAGACCAGTCTAAAAACAAATCTTAGACCAGTCCAAAACCAAGTCTAAAATCAGACCAAAACCAGACCAAAAGCAGATGTTAAACCAGTCCATATCCAAGTCCAAAACCAAAACCAGTCTAAAACCAGTACAAGACCAGTCTAGAAACAAATTTAGACAAGTCCAGAACAACTCCAAACCAAGTGGAACCAGTCAAAAGCCAGCCCAAAACCATTCAAAAACCATTCTAAAACCAGTCTAAAACCAAGTGATTACTAGTCCAAAAGCAAACGTTAAACCAGAACAAAACCAGTCTACATCCAAGTCAAAAACCAGTACAAGACCAGTCTAAAAACAAATTTTCAACCAGTCCAGAATAATTCCAAACCAAGTGGAAACCAGTCCCTAACCAGACCAATACCAGTCTAAAACCAGTCCATTATCAAGTCCTAAACCAGACCAAAAGCAAATGTTAAACCAGTCATCAACCAGTGCAAAACCAGTATGTTTCCAAGTCCAAAACCAGTCTAAAACCAGTCTAAAACCAAATCTCAGATCTGTATTTCAACACCATTTTCACCATTTTTCAATCCTTAATATTCTCATTTTTATTTTAAATATCAGCAAATATCTGTAAAATAAAGGGAGATTTCTGCTGATTGAAGTTCGTTTTTTTTGTGAACTTTTATGGTCAAACATTTGAGACGAGGACGTTATTTACAGGTTTGGTTTGTTTGTTTGTTTAGAGTTAAAATGTAAATTAATGCTTTTTTACAGTGATTTTAAAAGTTATCTGTAATTTAACAAAACAAGGAAATGTTTTAACTGTTTTCAGTCCTTAATGTATGAATTTAAAAAAACAACTGTCTGTAAAATAGTGATTTTAGTGATTTAAACAGTTTTAGAATATAGATTTCATCCAAAACCTCTGATTAAATCTGCTTTTCAGAGTGAGTTTATGTTTTTTTATTTGGATTGTTTCACAGATCACCTGTGAAGACATTAGAATCTGTTCATCTTGAGAAATTAAAGCTAAATTTAATGGAGGTTTCCTGTTTTTTTCTTCCTGAAGCTGTTTAACGTCCATGTGAGGAACCAAATGTTAGACTACAGCGCCCTCTTCTGGTGAACGGATGGAGCTGCAGCGGTTTAAACATCTGGAGTTTAAATCATACTCAGAACAGATACTTTAAAAAGTTCTAATACAAATTATATTGTTTTTCAGTCACTTTTTATGGAAAAAGAAGCTAAAAGTGACTCCGTAAAACTTTAATCAACAACAAATGACAATGAATTTATGTCAGTTTGAGTGTTTTCCTTCGTTCTTTGTTACTTCAGCGTTTCAGTTTATATTTAAAACATTACAAATATTCAGATTACTGGAATAGAGTCTGATTAACACCAATAAATCCCAGTAAAGTCATTTTTTGTTTCATTGTGGTCACTTTTTGTCTCCGTGGCCGTTTTGTGTCTCTTTGTGTTCATTTTGTGGTTATTTTATGTCTCTTTGTGGTCATTTTGTCTCTCTTTGTGGTCGTTTTGTGTCTCTTTGTTGTCATTTTATGCCTGACAGTGAAGCACGGTGGTGGCGGTGTGATGATATGAGGCTGCAGGAATCCTAAAGGCAATGATGACATTTATAGATGCACCACAAATAAATCAAAACAGAAAATGATCACAGAGAAACAGAAAATTGTGCAAAACGATCACAAGAAGACGGGAAACAACTTTAAAAATAGGTAAAACAACTGCAAGTGGACACAAAACAACCACAAAAAAAGCAAAATGAACAGAGACAAAAATTGGATACAAAAAGTTGGCTAACAAGCACAAAATTACGCAAAAACAACCACAAAGAGACATAAAATGACCACAAAGAGACAGGACTATGCATTCACTGTGGTGGTTCCAACACCCATCAGGCTTCTTTTCATGTTCGTTAGCAAAGTTTCGTGCTACACTTTTAGGCAAAACATAACTAAACAAGCATTTCTATGACTTGTATTCCTCCGATGCTTAGTTATTGGTGAAATTAACAGATCTTTTAATTGAGGTTTCTTTTTGTTCAGTGTTTTGTACGGCACTTTGTAGGCCACCTTTTGAAAGGTACCATAGAAATAAGGGTTATTATTAATGCAGGCATTTATGGTAGACCCCAAACCATAAAATTTGCACAGCAACTCTTGCACTGCACATCTTTGCACTTTTAAACTTTATTTTTTTCTTTTAAGCCACTTTATCCTCATCTCTCACCCTTGTATATATTGTAAACATTGTTACTACTGTTCTATTGTTGTTGTGTTCATATCACTAAGTCTACTGTTGCATGGGCTGCTGTGACAATGTAAATTTCCCCTGGCGTGGGGAGAAATAAAGGACTTATCTTATCTTATGTGACCTTTTCCACTCCAGGACTCTGCATTCACTGGTAGTCCTGGTCAGGGACGTCCCAGCATTCATCAGGCTGCTATCAGGATGGGAACTATTATGGGATGTTGGGTTGTAGGCATTAATCACTAAGTTTGTTGTCAGATAAAGCAGCCAGAAGAGCGACTACAGAACAATTCTAAAGTTTTTAAAGTTCATCATCACGATGACCTGCGAGGAAAGAAAGAAAGTAGAAACATTTCCCTACCGGAAGGACATCAGCCTATCAGATGAACCATCGGACTTCTCTGGGACCACCGGAACCCGCCGGTCTTCCTGGTCCGATGGCGGGACAGGAAGACGTGGGGCCGCCTCACCGCCGTCCATCCGTTCACCTGCCGCTCCGTCCTCTCCGGTTCTCAACAGGTCGGTCGGTCCCGGTCTCCAGAACTCGACGGTCAGAATCCTCCAGAAGTTCCAGAGTCAGCTGACAGGATCAAGTCTCATCCATCTTTCTCAACTCTTCTCCTCCGTGGAACAAACGTTTTTATCTCCGGTCCGGTTCCCACGCTGGTGTCGGTGTGGACCGTTGAATCCAGAGCCTGGACCTGACCCGGGTGTGGTTCACTCACCTGGTCACTTCCGTCCACACCCTCACCAATTACTGTCCCACTACTTCCGGTTCCGATCCGTAGACTGTCACATGCAGACGTCACAGCAGTCAGCTGAGCTAAATACGAGGTAAACACACGAAATGCTCTTATTTTATCCACTGTCAGGACCATGCATTCACTGTGGTAGTCCTGCTCAGGTTTGTTTTGAGAATCTTTGTGGTTGTTTTACGTCTTTTTGTTATAATTACGTGTCTTTTTGTGGTCGTTCTGTGTTTTGTGACTGTGGTCATTTTGTGTCTCTGTTTTGCCTTTGTTTAGATTTTGTTGTGCTTTGCTTGGTTATTTTGTGTCTATTTTTTTCTATTTTTAATAGATTTTATTTTATTTTTTTTGTCTTTCTGTGACGTTTTGCACCCATGTTGCCTGATATCATCACACTCCCACATGTCAGGACTATGCACACCAAACGAGCTGAACTCTATATTAACCCGACAAATGTTTTGTGTCTTTGTTCATTTTGGTTATAGTTGTGTCTCCTTGTGGTCGTTTAGCATGTTTTTGCAGTCATTTTGTGTCTTTTTCCGTTTGTGTTTTGTTGGTTATTTTGCGTCTTTTTCTGCTTGTTTTGCAGCTTGTTCTGGTCATTGTGTGTCTTTTTGTCGTCATTGTTCATCTCTTTGTGGTTGTTTAACGTTGTTTTTTTGTTTTGTGATTTTTTTGTGGTCATTTTGCATATATTTGTGGTCGACTTGTGTCCCTGTTTTGTCTTGTTTTAGATTGTGGTCATATATATATTTTTGCCTTATTGAGTTATTTTGATAGTCGTTTTGTGTCTCCTTCTTGTCACTTTGCATAGTTTAGTGGTGATTTTTGGTTTTTTTTGTGATATGTTTGTATCACTACTCGTTTTGCTTCTTTTTGTGTTACTTTTGCATTTTTTGTGGTCGTTCTATGACTTCTTGCTGTCATTTTGTGGTGGTTGGATGTACAGAGCAGGCACTTAAAATCCTACAGGGGGAGCTGCTCACTTTATTTACATTATTAAACCTGATGACTGAAGGGTTGATTTCACTGTGATTTTTCTTGGATTTAATTCAGATTTTGAGCTTTAATTTTCTGTTTTGCCATTTAATTTCAGATTCAGAATCAGCTTTAATGTCCAAGAACGTACACAACATCATGCAAGGAATTTGGTTTTGGTTGTTGATGTCACTCTAGGAATTAGGAAAAGAGAATAATAAAGTACTTCTATATAAAAAAAATGTAAGTTTATACAGCTATTTACACATCTGGAACAGAATATATATACAAACAGTAATGCAAAATGACAATGGGTGAAGTGAGAATAGAGCAAAAAGCACAGAATATTGTACAGGTGCATTAAAAAGTATGATTTCTGGATTTAGATGTGATTTTAGAGGTGACTCTCCGGCCCAGTCAGGTGTTTTAAACTCCTCTTCTTCGTCTGCCACGTTTTTGCTGCTTTCCAAAGAGAGGGACGCGCTGGGAACATGTACCACAATCTTATTGGTGGAGAGCCCCGAGAACCCGCCTTTAGTCCCGCCCACTCCCTGAATCCGCAACTGTGATTGGAGAAACCAGAGGGCAATCACGGTTACTATGGACTTTGGCTTTCTGGTATCCAAGTGAGGACGTGATTTTTGGTGAACTTCTTCATCTGACCTGAAACATCGCTCCGCTCATGCGGCTAAATTAGCGTAATAGCTCGTAGCTGCTTAGCTGGAAACCCCACATCTGAGGATCTACGAAGCCATGGCGCAGAGAAAGAATCCCAAAAGCCACTCCAGGAAAGGTCAGTGCCCCTTTCTGTCTGGATTCTCCGAGCCCGGGACGCGCCTCCGTGTCGCCCGTACAAATCTCCGTTTCAAAACCCGACGTTCAAAGTTGTTTCCGTGTCTGCAAATGTGAACGGGCGTTAGAGGAAAAACCGTGAACGTCTCGGGAATCGTTAAGGCTCAGTCTTCAATGCGGCTAACACGCCGACACGACACCGATACAAATTGCAGCCTCCGCCGTTGTTTTGCCGGTGGTTCCCAGGGTCCTCTCCGGGCAGAAAGCGCGTCCTGCGGGGCGTCTGGTAGCCGAGTTAACCCGCAGTAGAACTCATAGTTTTAACAAAATAAACACTATTTGTGCCTTTGACCGATACCGAACTGTGTGTTTATTTGTGTGTTCATGTAAATGTTGTGATGACGGGTTTCCGAAGTGTTTCAACCGCTATTATACAACAGGATGCTAAACTGGCAGAAATTTGAAATGGAGTCTGGTCTCAGTGTCGCTGTGATGAAAACGGGGCTAGTTTAGCTTTTTTTTTTGCTAGCTGTGTAAATATCCAGAATATAGCTGGTTTGAGCTGTCCAGTTTAACCAGACTGATGAGTTTGAATTTGAAGGATGCTCTGCTAGCTTGTTCCTCCAGCATCAGCATGAAAGTGACCCTGTAGATGAGGCTAAGCTAAGCTAAGCTAACCTAGCTGTGTGTACTAGCCTGCTAGCAGCAGCTAACGAGCTAATAACTTTTTTACCAGGCAGCAGTTAAAGCTTCATGCCGCTGAGTGTTTAAGTCTGTAACAAACTCTCATAAACGCACTTTACTGACAGTATTTACACATTTATGAGGCTGACATGAAGCTTCCAGGATGATATATGAGGTTTAAACAGCTCCATCATCATCATTAATTAGTACAACATTACTATTGCTTCTGTTAGATCAGGGCTATCAAACTCATTCTAGTTCAGGTTCCACATTCAGTCCAGTTTGATATCCAGTGATCTGGACCAGTAAAATCACAGCATAATAACCTATAAATAAACACAATGCTAAATCTTTCCTTCGTTTTAGTGCAACAAAGCTCACAATTAAGGAATTTTCTTTTTACAAAACATTATGTGAACAACCTGAAATTTCTGAAGAAAAATAAATTCTATTTCATCAACATTCATCCTCAGTTTATCATTTCCACATTACAACTTCCAGATCACAGAGTGTCGACAAAGGAACACAACATTTAGTCACCTGGAACTGAACCAGAGAGGATTTTACTTCAAGACCAACACAACAAGAAAAGACAAAAAACAACAAAGACAAGACAAAATATTAGAAAAATGATAAAAGCGAGAAACAAAATGACAAAAACAAGACAGAAAATGACAAAAGTCAGACAAAAAAAATCAAAAAACTATAAAAACAAGACAAGATATTACAAAAATGAGACACAAAATGACAAAAAATGAGACGAACGACATGAAACAAAACAAGAGACAAAAAATTTGACAAACGTTAGCGACAAAAAAATTGGACAAATGACAAAAACTATACACAAAACAACGAATAAAGCAAAACACAAAATGACAAACATAAGACAAAAAACACAAGCGAGACAAAAAGGAAACAAAACGACCAAAATGAGAAACGAAACGACAAAAACTGAAAAATGACCAAAGTCTGACAAAAAAACAACAAAAACAAGACCAAATAGTACAAAAATGAGACACAAAGTGAGACAAAAAAAGACAAAAATAAGAAACAAAACTACAAAAACATGAGACAAATGACAAGTAGGACAACAAAGACAAGACAAAATATTACAAAAATGAGAAAAAAACGACAAAAACATGAGACAAATGACAGTAAAAAGACAAAAAACAAGACTAAATTTTACAAAAACGAGAAACAAAACGACAAACACATGAGAGAAATGACCAAAGTCAGACAAAAATAAAAACATAACACAAACACAAAACAGCAAAAGACGTCCCACAGGCCGGATTGGAGCCTCTGGAGGGCTGGTTTTGGCCCGCGGGCCGCATGTTTGACACCCTAGATGTAGAGAGTTTAACTACCTCATAATGCTTCACTTCACATTTTGTTGTAGCGCTGCAGGACACGATTATTTTCACTGCTGATTAAACTGTAAACTCATTACTGGATTAAATTATTTGGTCTAAACATAGTAAAAAATGAAAAAATATTCAGTTTATTGTCATAGAGGAGGAAATAAATCTGAAAGTATTCACTTTTAAGAAACTTTTTATTTGAAAATAATTGTCGATTAATTGATTGACAAGTTATGGAAGAATCTTTACTGTGAGGTGAGTGTTTTGACATTTCTCCAGAGAATCTTTGGATTTGTTGGGTTTTGTGTATCAGATAAATCAAAGCTAGTCACATTCAACACTGTTGGGTCTCTGCCTTAGTGTTGATAATCGTTAGCTGCAGCTCTGGTTGACAACAGATGTTTAGTTTGATGTAAATCATTCCTGCAGAATAAAAACAACTTGCTGCTCTTCTTTACATACAAACTGACAGAACTTATGCCTCACAGAGGGAACTTCCTCCTGGAGTTCAACAATTCATAGATTTAACAGTTCATTGTTTATCTTTTATTGCATTTAACTTGATTGCAGAAATGATGCCCAGAAGTGCTTTCCAGTAGAAATAATATTTAGTTTTAGACCCTACAGTGTTATTTATGGTGTGATTTTACCCGACTGAATTATACTGCAGATTAAAACCTGGCAAATATATAATATCCACATCCTCGATCAATCTGTCAGTTATTTCTGGATTAATCTATCAGCTGTTTTGTCTTTAAAATGTCAGAAAATGCCAATTAGTCTTGTTTTGTCCACACACACGCACACATCAGTTTACTATCATAGAGAAGGACAGAAACACGAGGTTGAGAACCCAGGCGCAGGCACAGATAAGTCAGACAGGTGGCAATGGAAACAGGTCTTTATTTTAAACACAACTAACTAAACCAATACAGAAAGGGGAAAACAAACCAGGAGATAAACTAAACCAAATCTAAGACAAGAATGAACTACAAACTACACCTACAAAAAACCACAGCTCAACAACCCAAAAAGATTGAAACTGACAGAAAATGAGACAAAAAAAACCAACAAAAACAGATTAAATTAACAAAAAAATGCTGCTTTTCTGACAATGCCATGTGGGGGAATGGACAGCCTTGGAGGAGGACTGCGCTCTCTGAGTCCCAGCACCAGTTAAAACATGTCGGTGTGAACTTCTTGCTCAGCACTTTTTTCATTTAATACTCAACTATTTGTGCTACTTTGAACGTGAACAGCCAAACGCAGCATCAGGAATGACTGGGCCTCCAGATGTGGACCTCCAGAACTGGGTTTCTGCGGTAGAACCAGACCCTTCCTGTCCCTTTAATGGCAGTGTGACCACCAACAAACAAGCGTCAAGGTTATTTGTTGGACTGTTCTGTCCTCTCTGGCATCCGATGCACACTCAGGGTTTGTCGGCTCTAAGAATAGAGCGGATCGAGTTCTGGAGGCCGACACAATCAGGGAGGAAGAGGAGGAGGAAGAGGAGGAACTGCTGGCTTCTGCTGCTTGGCTCCGTCACATTCAGAACACCTCCTGCAGTACTTTTTAATCTGTTTGGATGATCCATAATCAGCAGTAGTTGTTTGTTTTTTATTACTTGTCGTGTTCAAGCTGCGGTTTACCTGAAGGAATCTTCTGGAGAAGCTTTAAATATTTTTACTTTGACATATTTTCAGTTTCTGCTTCTTGAAACTTGCCTTGCTTTGTTTTCTCTCCGTCTTTAAACCAACATTTCTGCGTCTTGTTGATGGTTTTTGCTGGTTTCTGGGCTCAGTTGTGACGCTCCATGCAGCGCTACAGTCGCTACGGCGCCTCCTACTCCTCCTCCTCTGCAGCTCCTGTAGAGGAGCTCCACACCGAGGAGGAGGTGGAGGAGGTGGTGTATACTGAAGAAGAGGAGGAGACGCTGATAGAGCAGCAGGAGAAGACAGGTAGGACCGGCAGGCAGGACTCAGGTGTTGGGTTTGGATTTGGCTCTGATCTGGCCTGGTTTGGCTCATCTAGGAGGAGTTGAGGAGGAGGAGGACGTCTCCCGGCTGCAGGAGGAGGTGCAGTCGGTGGTCCAGGAGGCAGGTAGGAGGGTCTGCTGTGGCATGGATCGGCATGGATTGGTGTAGGGTTTTTATTTAGCTGGTTTGACCTTGTTGCATGTTTTCAAAGTTTCAAAGGAATCTAGAGAAAAGTGAGATGTTGCACGGCGTGGTTTAGATCAGACGTGTCAAACTCTTAGTTCAGGTTCTACATTCAGCCCAGTTTGATCTTCAGTGACCAGTAAAACCACAGCATAATAACCTAGAAATAACCACAACTCCTAATGGTTCCTGTGTTTTAGTGCCAAAAATGTTCACATTTAAGGAATTATCTTTTTGCAAAACATCATGAACAACATGAAATTTATCAAGAAAATTAAATTCAATTTCAACAACATTCATCCTCAGTTTATCATTTCCACATTACAACTTCCAGATCACAGAGTGTCGACAAAGGAACACAACATTTAGTCACCTGGAACTGAGCCAGAGAGGATTTTACTTTATTACAAAACACAACAAAAACAAGACAAAATATTACAAAAAGGAGACACAAAATGAAAAAAACGAGACACGAAATGACAAAAACGAGACAAACTACAAAAGTCAGACAAAAAAGACAAAAACACGACAAAATATTACAAAAATGACACACAAAACGACAAAAGAACACTGAACAATCTAGTATTTTACTTTAGGATCCAAACAACTTGTCATGGTCAAGAAATTATTTTAAATTTATAGTTTTACTAATTTACAATCTGCAGTTAATGTCTTCTCTGGAATTTTTACACTTTAAGGACCAGATTGGACCCTCTGGAGGACCGCTTTTGAGCCACGGGCCGCATGTTGGACACCCCTGGTTTAGGTTTATGGAGGCTTTTTGGGTGTTTTTATGACTTGTTTTGATTTTACGTGGGTGTTTTGTAAAATCTTGCATTGTGGAGTGTCGAGTCCTCCCTGCATTTTAAACACACGTTTGTTTTATTTAAAAGTCACCAAAGACAGAACATTTAATTCAACTAATGCAGAAATTTGAATTTAAATAACACAAAATATCAAGTTGCTTTTAATTAAGTGGTGGGAGCAGTTTATTTTTTAATTTCCTTTTTTATAAATGAGACGTTTCCACTCAAAACTAATTCAAAAAATGCACAAACTGGTGCATAAAAATTCACCCTAATGCCGGAGACTGTTAATTAAACAGCTCTTCAGTCTTTGTGGTTTTTGCATTAGCGGTTGTGTAACGGCCATTAAGGACCTCTTTCCAGTCGCCGGTAATCACAGAAGGCTTTGTCCTGCCTTTATTGCTCTCAGAGACTCTTGGAGTGAGTCGAAGCAGCTCTGAGCTGTTTATGCAGCCGCTCTATTCATTAGCATTAGCACAGTTAGCTTCCATAAGAGGACAGCTGTTGTCATTAGCTGCAGTTATTTCTGTCGCCTCCCTCTGTGTCGGGGTCATGTTGACTCTTCGCTCTATTTCTGGTCAGCCTGCCCTTTCAGCTGCTCCGATTCTTTATTATAGAAATCAAAGGTTCCCACATGTGTTTTTATACAACAAAGATAGAAATCAGTACAAAAACCAGACCAGAACCAGACCAATAGCAAATGATGAAACCAGTCCCTTACCAAGTCCAAAGTCAGTCCAAAACCAGCTGTTTAACCAGTACAAAATAACTCCAGAATCAGTCTAAAGCCTAAGTCCTATACCAGTCCATGATAAAGTCCAAAACAATATCCAAAACCAGTCCAAAACCAGTCTGAAAGTCTCCCTGTCTTCTCTTGGAGCATTTTGTAGCTGAATAATGTGACCAAATGATTAATAATAGTCTTTAAAATATCAGAATAAAGTGAAAAATGTTGATCTGTTGTTTCAGAAAGATGTCAGATGTCCTGTTTTGTCTGAATAGTCGGTTTACATTCGATTTATCTGAACCTGAAAATGGGATAAGGTGCAACATTTTTAAATCGGCTGGTCTAGTGTCTCCATAAAGTTCCTGTAAGTGTCTATAGATGGATGGATCCATATTTCTACTAAAATACAGTCTTTGGTCGACATTTCACCAACTTTTGAGGCTCTAACATCAGTAGAATCTAATGTTTAAGTATCGAACAAATTAGATATTTTTCCCAAATCGTTCAGCCCTAGTTTTTGATTCTCTAGTTTTAAAGAGAGTTTAATAGTTTGTTGAGGGAGTTTTAGAAGTAAAGACATATCTAAACCAGGAAGTATCGTAGATGAAGAACATCTCGCCCCTATACAATAGGGATAACTGCCATTTATTCCTTCAGAGGGGAAGACCACGCCGGTGGAAAGTAAGAATGGGAAGAGGACAGAAGGAGGTGGAGGAGACGCAGGAGGAGGTCCAAAGTTCTCCATGTTCACCTGGTTTGTGGTTCTGGCTCTGCTAGGAGTCTGGAGCTCGGTGGCCGTGGTCTACTTCGACATCGTGGACTACGACAGCGTCATCGGTAAGAAACACCATCATGACATTGACCATTTCTGTTTTATTTTTGAGTTGTTTAAGGCAGATTTTGTGTAATTATTCTGAACTTTTGAGCCATTTTGGACTCAAACAAAATAGTTTCCAGCAGTTTTAAATGATTTGATGTCTCTAGCAGAGGACAAACTCTTTATTTTTGACCCTTAAAATGAAAAAAAAAGTGGCAAAATGTACAACTCAGGCTGGTATAGTGTCTCCATAAAGTTCCTGGAAGTATATATATCTGGATGGATCCATATTTCTACTAAAATACAGTCTTTGGTCCACATTTCACCAACTGTTGAGGCTCTAACATCAGTAGAATCTGATGTGTGGAAAATGTGACAAGACAATTCTCCAGTTGTGTTATTTTCACATGTAAAAATGTCAACATTAGTGCATCTGGACACGTTTTGGTGTCATTATGGACTTTTGTTTGATAACTTGGGGCATTTTTTAGTCATTTTGATTGATTTTGAACAATTTTTGAGTTATTTTCACAAATTTTGTGTCATTTTGTAGAGGCTTTGACGAAGTATTTTCACCTAAAAATGAGAGAATGTGCAAAATTCTCAATCCACGTTGGTCTAGTGTCTCCATAAAGTTCCTGTAAGTGTATCTATCTGGATGGATCCATATTTCTACTAAAATACAGTCTTTGGTTGAGATTTCACCAACTTTTGATATTTTTATATCTATATTTTTATTTAGATATTTTGAAAAAAAATGCCAACATGAGTCCATCTGGACAACTCTTGAGTCACTTTAGATAATTTCTGTTTCATTTGGGGTGATTTTATGAGTTGTTAGGACAAATTTTACGACAAATTTATAGCCCATGAAAATTGGAAAATGTGCAAACCTTTCAAATGAGGCTGGTGTTGTGTCCCCAGAAAGGTCCTGTCGGTGTATATGTATGGATGGATTCATGTTTCTACTAAAACACAGTCTCTTTAGGGTTCTAACATCAGTAGAAAACAAAAAGTGTTAAGTGTGGCATGTTAAGGTTAGAGTTTTTGCCGGCAGACAAAACAAACAAGATAAGTTGGTCAATTCCGAAAAAATAATGTGTTTTTGTACATTAAAGCATCTAAGTATACTGTCGCAGACCCCTTAAATAACCATGTAAACCTGTGGATGTGCAGAATTTGGGCTTCTAAAATAGACAACAACCGATGGACCGCATGTCTGTCGGCTTCAGGAGAATAAATGCAACGTTTCCTGTAGCAGTGAAACATTTAACGTTGCGTTGTCGCATTTGTTGGCCTAGTTTTTGTTTCCCACCAACAGCCTGGTTTGGTTCTCACACACAAACACACATGCAGAAACACACAATCACACAGACACACAGTGAAACAAAAAGTTGAACCCATGTCTGCATGTGGTTGTTACCAGAGCTTTCACAACGTCTTCCTCTCAGACAGACATCCAGAAGTACAGTACAGTGAAACTTCCCTCTATTTATACAGTATATAGTTAGAAATACACTGATCTGTCCTTTTACTCTGTTCTACTGTGTACAGTTTTCTAGACAGTATTCCACTGTTTTCTAATGTACCAAAACCAGAACAAAACCAGTCTGAAAACAAATCTTAGACTAGTCCAGAACAACTCCAAAACAAAGTCCATAACCAATCCCTAAGCAGACCAAAACCAGTCTAAAACCAAGTCAAAACCAGTCTAAAACCTGTCCATTATCAAGTCCAAAACCAGTCTAAAACCAAGTCCAAAGCCAATACAATACAGCCAATCTTAGACCTGTCCAGAACATCTCCAAACCAAGTCCAGTACTTTTTCCGGCACCTTTGCTACCAGATTTTTTCAGCTTTGTTTTGTTTTTGTATGTTTTTTTTCTTTTTACAGTCGTAAACACAGAACAGTATTCTGTAAATGAGAAAAGCACTGATGACTGTGGTAGTCGTTCATCTGAACATTTGATTTCCTGTTTAAATGACCAACAGATTGTATGTTTTTCTAAACATTCACTTTGTGCTTGTGTTCTGTATTTGCTCTGTACTAATCCAGACTTTAACCTCTCATGGCCTCTGTCTTCCTCTTCTTCCTCTCTTTGTGTCGCCTCTGCATGCAGCCAGAGCTAAGGAGTTTCGTATGAACTTTTCTGAAGTTTTACAAGGTATGATGCCCAGATTCATTGTCTGGTAGTGTCACTCCATCCATCATTTTCCACTGTGTCTCCACCAGAGCCTCTTGTTTCAGGTAGAACGAGACAAATCTAAGGTTAAAATCTGTGAACAAAGACCACAAACAAACTGAAAGCATAATAATAATGACAGTGCTTCCTTTAAAGTTAGCAGAGCTAACCACTAGCTTCACGCTAACGACATTTATAGCTGAAGATTCTGCTGTAGAACAAACCTCAGAATGAGTCGAGTTTTTGTTCACAGAACTTAAACTGAATGCAGCTTTTAACCCTCTGAACCCCAAAACCTGATGACAGGTGTGGAAGGCGCGTTATCTTTTATAAAAAATCACCAAAATCACTCTGTTAATCAGCTAGAAACTGTACAATCATGTGGTTCTGTCTGGAATTGTAGCCAAAGAAAATCCTGAAAAACAAGGTATTTTGTCAGAATCACGTTATTTCACAGGTCTCTATGAAAGCTTCACCAAAAAACAAATTGCCCTTGGAACACAACTTGAAAACAATTAATTAATCGTTGTCCAGTTTATCGATCAATAATCAGTTGTTAAAACGAATTATAGACACTAGTGCTAATGCTAAATACGCATCTTTTAAGCCTTGACTCTTGGGTTCACTGTAAGATTATATCGACTGCATTGACAACTACAGAATTAGCATCCCGGTAGACATGTTTGCTAAGCTAGCTCACTGGCTGGAAGTCATTAACTGCTCCAGAAGTCTCTGTCATGGTGCCCGTTGCCAGCTAATCCCCCACATTGCTATGACTACAAAAACCAAAAAAGAGGTTATTCATCCGCAACAATAAAAAAATCAAACATGACACGACGGAAATAAGTCCAAGTCACCATCTCATCTAGTCTCTACAGCAGTGATCATCAACTGGCGGCCCGCGGGCCGAATCCGGCCCGCCGAACCGTCCAATCCGGCCCGCGACTGGATTCCAAAATTGTGAGGATCAAAGAGAAAATATCATGTGGTCCACACTATTAAAGCAACTGAAAACAACAATAACTGAGACTCTTAACTATCAGTAATCCCCGCCATTTATGACTCTATTTAGGCTACATTCTGAAATGAGGACAGACTCGCTGCACTGTTTAACATTTATTGTTTCACACAGTTCTTTTTTTTTAACATAACTTTTCCTCATGCCCTTACTTAACATTTGGTTTTTATTTCAAAGTCTCAACAGCAAGCTTCAAACTAGTAGACTTCTCAGGACAAAAAAAGGAGGAAAAACCAACTGGCATAAGTTAAAATAGCATGGTAAATAAATACTAACCTGGTACCAGAACAAAACAGGTCACAAATAATGTTGGCACATCAAATAAAACGTTAAGTGGGCTACAGCGATTTCAGATCACAAGGCTGAAATGTGCTACTCACACTGCTTAATGGCTGAAGTTACATTTCCCCTCTGACACCAACTTTTCCACATCAGGCTTGGCCGCTGTCAGACTTATGAGCAAACAGTCCTCCAAAGACTGGTTTGACAGTCGGTTCCTCTCAGTGTTTTTATCTAGTTCATCTTGGAGAACGCAGCCTCGCAGGTGTAGGTTGAACCCAACATGGTGAGCAGATACATAGCCAGCGTCTTCAATGTGCCATAGTCCTCAGGACAAGACACCCAGAATGCTCTGAGGCTTTCAGCACCATGGACAGCAGCCTGGATTTCAGCCAGCTCGCTCTGAATGGACGCCTCGTCCAACGGCATCATTTTCACCACGTTTGTGGAGAATTCTCCGCTTGGGCTGATGGTGAATGGGTCACGCACAAATCCAATGATCCCTGGAAATGAAAGTCATGGAATCTAGCAGAGAAGTTGTCTTTTAATTGTGTGATGAATGTCTTCATCTTGTCTGTTACGTTGCTTTCTCCCACCGTCTTCAGTGTGTTGAAGTGCAGCAGCCTCTCTGACAACAAATCTGCATGGAACAGATCAAGTTTGTTCCCAAAGGCATCAAGTTTTTCTCCCCGCTTAGCTTTGCACACAGCACGCTTTGATGGATAATACAGTGAAGTGCGTTAGTTTTAGGAGCAACAGTCTTTATTCTGCTCACCAGACCCTTGTTTTTGCCAATCATGGCAGGTGCACCATCTGTCACTGTCAGGTTGATTTTATCCAGGGACAATCCATGGCTTTTAAAAAAATCCTCCAGTTTTCCAAAGATGATGTCAGCAGTGGTGTTGTCCTCCAGCGGAAGCAACGCCAGCAGCTCCTCTCGGAAATCTTTGCCATCAAAGTATCTGACAAAAACGCACAACTGTGAAATACCCGTGTTGTCAGTGGACTCATCAATAGCCAGTGAAATGTATGTGGCTTCCTTGATCCCGTCAATGACAGCTTGCTGGACATGCTCTGCCAAGACGTGGACACGACGTGCAGCAGTTGAAGCAGAGAGAGGCATTTGTTTGACAGATGCAATAACTCTGTCCATGGATTTGTGGGGGGTAAGTTCCTCCAGAACGGTGACCATGCTCTCCTTTAAAACCTCACTTTCTTTCCGTGAAAGGCCGGTTATGTTTGCAAAGCACCCAGGCAGCCTGCAGAGATGCACACGTTACTCTCTCTGGATCAGTTAAAGTTCCAGTAATAATGCCATTTGCACGGGAGCAGGCAGATTTCAATGTGGCCATTTTTCTCTGACGGGCCTCTGACAGCTCAGGATATAAATCCTTGAAATTTGTATGTTTAGTGTTGTGGTGACGGAGCAGATTATATTCTTTTGCAACAGCAACAGTTTCGTTGCAAATGAGGCGTACAGGTGACGCATTTCGGAAGGTTGGCATGATAAATGCCTACTTTTCAGTCCAGTCATTATTAAAGGATCTGTTTTCCACATCAACTTTTCCTTTCATGGCCTTTGAGAGCCATTTTACCTGTTAAGAGGCCTTTTCCTTTCACTTCCACGGTGTTTGTTTTTCAAGTGCTCTATAAATAAAGTTGACTTAATTGAGTTGAGGCAAAATATCTCTATCACTCCTGGTGGTTGACTGTGGTTTAGGTGATAGGAGCCTGACTCATAAAGGCTAAAAATGCCTTCAGTTTTGTAATGAAATGGAAAAAATATAAACAATAAACATCAAATAATAATGTTATGCCAAAATGCGATTTTTATTTAATTTTTGTTTGAGGGTCCGGCCCCCAAAGTGACTGTCTGGTAAAATTCTGGCCCTCTGACAAATATAGTTGGTGACCCCTGGTCTACAATATTAAATGGTAAGAGGCTCCACCTGATGGAACAACCAGGTACTACAACTGATCTGTGATATATTTACTTACTATTTACTTACTATTTACTGTCTTTTGAAAATAAATTACAATGTTAATTTCAGTAACACACATGTTGTTACAATCAAATTAAATCAAATTAAAACTGACAGATAATATGCCTAACATTGCAATATAAAGATGATAAAATTGTTTGGTAGTCATGTCGATGCTTTTCTTACAGCAAATTAAAAATATTAAAGACAGCCATTGAGTCAAACCGCCTTCCAGTAAAAAAGACTGACTGATGTTGCAAAAGAGACTCAACAAAATTTAGGGGTTCAGACCTGAAAAGGACATTTATGGTGTGATTTTACCTGAGTTATTGACATGTTAGGGATTAAAACTCTACAAGAACTAAGAGACCAGTGAGGGAGGCCACCAAGACACCTATGACTCCTCCGAAGGAGTCATAGAGGTTGCACCACCTTTCTTCCCAGTATTCGTTTCACATGTGAACCCTTGAGTTTTTTGTCCATTTTTATTCATTTTAATCAAAGAAATTGAACTTTTTTTGTTTATTTTGTTTTGTAAAAATGCGAGAAAAAAAAGCACATTTCTGAGTTTTCTCTCCTACTAGATATGGTTGTTCTTTTTCCATAGAGATGCGGGACTTTAGATTGAAGTGAAAAATGAACCACAGTGAGTAAAAATATGAGGAAAGAAACTCCCAGAAGCTGCCTCTTGGAGTTCAGAAGGTTAAATAAGACAAACAAGTTTGACTGTAAAAACCACTACTGAAAGAAAGTCTGTCTCCTCTATCCTTACAGTAATTTACCCAGTTGTAAATCATAAAAATCCAGTTAACTTCTATTATTCTAGGCAACTATGGACCAGTCAAAGTGATAGTTATGAGGTGATTTGTGATTGGCTGGACTCAGATTGTGAAGTGGTGGTAGTTGCAGTCCTTACTGCTGCCGTCTGACCGACACCATCACCACATCCTTCCTCTTCTGTTTACTGTCACTATTTGTACAGAGTTATGTTGTGCTTCATGCTCTCTGACACAGTGCTGCATGTCGAACTGACAGGAACCATTCTGTCCTCACATGATCAATGCTAAGTACTGTGGAAGGGCTGTTGGTGGGTAGAGAACAGCGGGAGTCCACTTACAACCAGTTTCTATTTCACGATGTTAGAGTGAGATGAGGTCTCTACATGCATCAGCCCTCCTGGATAGATCTACACCATGAAGACCAAATAACCCTCCTAGAAACTATGAGAAAAGCTTCTTTAAAAGCATCAGTCAGGACGATACAAAAGCATTTCCAAGTTCCTGAAGATCTCCTGGAGTCCAGTTAAATCCATCATTAAGAAATGGAAGGAAGATGGAACATGAATAAATCTGACTAGAGCAGGACGTCCTCAAGACCTGAGAGACTAGAGAGGGAGGCCACCAAGACTCCTATGACTCCTCTGAAGGAGAAAGAGACTAGCGAGGGAGGCCACCAAGACTCCTATGACTCCTCTGAAGGAGAAAGAGACTAGAGAGGGAGGCCACCAAGACTCCTATGACTCCTCTGAAGGAGAAAGACACTAGAGAGGGAGGCCACCAAGACTCCTATGACTCCTCTGAAGGAGTTCCTGGACCACAGTGTTAGAGTGAAATCCGTACAGTTAGCTAAAAATAATACACTAAAAATGTGGTATTAAGAACAGTTTTTTCCCGGTTTGGTCTTCACCTCCTCCTCTTCCTCCTCCAGGTAAACTGACAGCCTACGACACCGATGGAGACGGAGACTTTGACGTGGAGGACGCTAAAGTTCTGCTTGGCAAGTCCACTTTGATTTCCCAGTTTGCTGATGTGGTTTCCAGTTGATCCCAGAGCCTCAGGTTTAATCACTAACATGAAGCAGCGACTGAGCGCGCTCAGATCAATCCGACACTAGAGGTCGTCTGTTTTCAGGACGGTAATCGTGACTTTGTGGAGATGCTAACAGCTTGTCGAAACATGTCGGACATGAGTGCATTTCAGATGTTTTTTGGTCTAATTTCTCCTCTTAACTGCTTGAACCTTCCACATTAACACTGATAGTACTAGCCTACCAGACTAGTACATTAAGCTGCCAACATTACTGGAGAAAACTTTGTTGATATTTGTGACTGTCTTTGTGAATTTTATCACAACAGCTCTCGGGTTTGTGATCTAGTCATATTCTGTGTTTAAAAACGTGGATACGAAGCAACATAACTGCAGAGAAACACCGTTTTCAGACGTTTTGTAGCTGTTTCAGCTACGGCGGTCAGTTTCCTGTAGTTTCTAGAATCTTTCACCGTTTATCTCAGGTTTTTTTGGTCAGCTTCTTCCGTTTGTATTGAAGAATTTCCATCTTATTTATAAATGAGCACCAAGACACTATGACTCCTCTGAAGGAGTTACTAGAGACTAGTACCAATCAGGGGTGCGTTTGATGCCAGAAAACGATCCAGTATTTCTCAGTATCTTAGCAGATATACCCAGGAGTTTGTAGTTTGGAGCTTTTCTGACCCACAATCCTCTGCACAGCCTTTCTTCTTCTTCTTCTTTTTCTTCTACTTCTCCTCCCTTGTCTTCTTTTCCTTCTTTGTTGTCTTTTGCTTCTTCTCCTCCTCCATCTCCTTTTGCTTTTTGTTTTTCTTCTTCTTCCCTAGAAGAAGAAACGCTTCATGTCATTTAAACCTTCACTACATTAGAATTTATTCATGAAAACTGTTGGTAGCTTCCATAAATTATTAACTCTTTCTAGAAGAAGTCAGAAACTACCTGCAAACATTTGAGGACGTTTTTAAAAAGTTTTACTGTTTCCATTGATCTTTTTTAATGTGATACTTTGCATCAGTTTTGGTGAAAACTTTTCGAGTGGAGAACCACTGAACTAGTCGTAGTCTGGAGGCTTAAGATCTAGAAGAAACTGTGGAGAAACGCTGTTTTCAGATGTTTTCTAACAGTTTCCGGGACTTTTCCAATGCGATACTTCTAAACATGCACAGCGAGTAGGTGTTTAATGTCTGTGGTTCTTCTTTAACTCACTATCTCTCTTCTTGTCTCGCATCATTATCCTTTATTTCTGCCCTGTTTTTTTTGTTGCGGTTCTCCTCCATCTCCTCCTCCTCTCCTTCCCAGCCTTCCTCCCTCCTGTCCTCCCTCCTGTCCATCCCGTCGTCTGTCTCCTCTCTCCGTCATCAGGCCTCTCCAAAGACGGCGGCGGCAGCGCCAACGCCGAGTCGCTGGAGGAGGTTCTGAATATTTTAGCGGAGGAGGGCTCTGATTGGATCTATGGCTTCTTCACCTTCCTCCATGACGTAGTGTCCTCGCCCGTAGAGCGAGGAGAGGAGGAGGAGGACGACGGGGAGGGTAACGGGGTCCTTCTGGACCTCCACAACCAGTAGACTCAGAAGGCTGGTCCCAGACTGGGACGTCCTGTAGTCCAGTTCAGGAGAACGGTGCCAGTCACTGGTTCCCACAGCAGGGCCAAACTGGGCAGACTGGAAGGACGCTGTGTTGAGTTTCCAGGTTGAATTGCAGGTTGTGTTTCCACTGAAGTTTATCTTTGTCATGTTGAATAAAATGACTGGAAGGAGGTAGAATAATTTAAAGTTCAAGTTTGGTTCAGTTTCACGACACAATAGCACGTGATTATTCCTCAGTTTTTGCTCTTCTTCTGCTTTTTTCTTCTACTTTCTCGCCTTTTTCTTTTTCTCCTCCTTGTCCATTTTCTTCTCCTTCTTCTTCTTCATCTCCTTTGATTCTTCTTCTCCTTCTTTCCCCCCTTCATCTTCTTCTCCTCCTCTTTCTCCTTCTTCTCCTCCTTCTTCTTCTTCTTCTTCTTCTCCTTGTTCATCTCCTCCTTCTTCTCCTCCTTCTCTTTCTCCTTCTTCTCCTTCTCCTTCTTCTTCTTCTCCTTCTCTTTCTCCTTCTTCTCCTCCTTCTCCTTCTTCTTGTCTTTGTCCATCTCCTCTTTCTTTTCCTCCTTCTCTTCCTCCTCCTCCTTCTTCTACTCCTTATTCTCCCTCTTCACCTCCTCCTCCTCCTTCTTCTTCTCCTCCTCCTTCTTTTTTTGTGCAGTTTCTGCCTGATAATGGTTCATTCTGTCATTTCTTCCAGTGGGTTTTGTGTTTCCGAGGGTCGACATCGAGCTAAAACTCAGAGCTCTCCGATTAACAATCTGTTTTACATATAAATAATAATGAATAATTTCCTCCGGAATGAATAAAGTAGATGTTATCTTATCTTACAAGCTTCTCTGCTTTTTATATTACTGATGTAAAAGAGGAACGTTAAATCAAAGCTTTATTTAGGTTTTAGGTTTGGTGATTTTCATTAAATATCACCATAGAAAAACAGTAAGTTATTATTAATAATAAAGAACGATCTAAAGGTCTATCAATTATTATCGTGTACAAATCTTAAAATAGTTAAATAATCTGTGAATTATATCAAAATATGAGGTTTTTCTTGGTGTTTACATTTTTAATTAGTTTTTATAGTCTCCTCTCTGCTCTCTGTGAACACTGCCTGCAGTTCAACCTAAAATGCTCTGAATTTTTATCACCTGACTGTCTATCACAGCAGAGTCATAAATGGCTTCACGGTTGCATCTCGGACCACCGAATTTTTTTTGTTTTTACAGAATCTCTTAATAGCAAACGTTTTATTTTTGGCTAATTTTTTTTAAGTGATTTTAATTAAAAATAATGATTTTTTTTGGCTTGGATTTGGTTAATTCAGCATTTTAACAGTTCAAGGAGTGTCGGAAAATAGAAACTTTTTCTGTTTTTACAGTTTCTGGTGCTGATAAATGACAATTTTCTAAAAAATAATGCAGTTTTAGTTAGCATCTGAAAAACCTAGCTTAGCATTAGCCAGCTAAACCAGACATCCGACAGACATGTTTTTAAAAAGGTTTTTGCTGCTCTGAGGTGCGCTTGTTTTGTGGACCCTTGTGGGCGGTCAGCAAACTCACCTGTAACTCCACCTGTTTATACAGTGAAAGGCTCCACCTGGTGGAAGAACCAGGTGCTACAACTAATCTGCAGTACATTTAGAATGAGTAATTCGTCCTTTAACATATTTTTACTCGCATCTAATCACCATTTTGAATGTTGAGTCCTGCTGCTCCTGAAGGTTAGCGGGGCTAGCAGCTAACAACACTCAGCGTTAGCATCTGAAAAACCTAGCTTAGCATTAGCATGAAACATGGATAGCTAGGTAAACCAGACAACCGGCAGACACTCTTTCTTTATTTCATCTGTGAGGTGCGCTTGTTTTGTGGACCCTTTTGGACGGTCAACAAACTCACCTGTAACTCCACCTATTCATACAGCGAGAGGCTCCACCTGGTGGAAGACCCAGGTACTACAACTAATCTGCAGCACATTCATTAGCTTTATTACTTAACGTGTTTTTCATCAATTAAATTATTAACGGCAATCAATCGACAGTCCCTAAAAATGTCATTTCTGGGAGACGTTTCAGCATGTGTAGTAGCAGGGAGTGTGTATTCCCCTTTTTTTTGGTTTATTTTTATATACGGTCTAATTTTGTTTGCTTTTCGAGAGTCATTTTACATCACGTGTTGGCTAGATATCCAAAAATATGACCTGTAAGAGGCAACAAGGCTTTATTTTTCTTTTGGTAATCATGATTTGATTGATTAAAATTCTTAAACTGCACATTTTTAAGCCACAAAAACTAGATTTGACCTCTTTGTAAATGTAATTTCAGTGCGATCCTACCTCTGCTAGGACCTGCTGTCCGGTATATTTGTCCTGTCGGCTGATTTTAAACGCTCTCACAAGCTTTACAGTGTAAAATGAACCGAGACACCGAGTGGAAAATGACCGTCAATGGCTGAACAACAGCAGGCGGGTTAGATTTTAGCAGATAAAACAGTCATATCTGATGTTGTGTTTACTCTTTACATTCCACCTTTGTGTTCTGTGACTTGATGATGAGTCGTGTATGTTAACAACACTTACATTTTTCTGCCTGTAAACCACTAATGCTCACGTTAAGTTTTGCCGGTTTGACCTTTTTGAGCTTCAGCTACTGTTGACATACTGCTTTGGATGTGAAAAATGCAGCTATTTTCACCAGATCTTATTAAATACAACTCTATTTACAAAGAATGAATTATTCTAGAATGTTTCTGTTGACTTTGTTGGGAAGTGCTTCTGTTTAAAAATGTAAAACGCTAAAAAACAAGACTTTATATCATTGTTATTGTTTGGGGTTTTTGGAGTGGGAAGCATTTGGAGCCTCTATCTTTTTTGGGATGAAATTCACTCGTTATTTAGCACTTGTCATACAGAGCTTTGTGCTGCTTCATTAAACAGTCAAACTAATTAGTCCTGTTGCCACGTTTATGTGGCAGAAATATTTCGATACAGGAGGCAAGAGCTGCACAGATTTGGCTAAAATTCTACTTTTTTTTACAGACAAAATACATTTAATTGTTGTACGTTCCTGCTGCTGTATAAATCTGCATCAAAATAAGACTTGAAATGATGCAGATGTACTGCAAGACGCAAACTGATGAATCTCAATGAATCGATCTATTAGTAAACGGAGCATCGTAGCATCATGTGACCACATCGTTCCTGTTTCTATTGGACATATTCAATGACAGTAATCCTTAATAATGAAGAACTGTAGTCATGTCTCTGCTATCACATGCTGCTATGATATAAAATGTAGTGGATATCTGTTAAAATAATCCCTACCGGCCCTGAAAAAAACATATCTGTCGATGACTTTTCCACTCTCTGTCTTCAGCGTTCATTGACTTCCTTTCCTGTCTGTTGGTTCAGATGACAAGAAGTTTAAAGGTCATGTTCTCAGGAGAGACAGGCTGAGAAAAGGTAAAGTACAACCAGAGTGTTGGTGTGTTGACTCTCAGCTCGTAGCTCACCTGACAGGTGTGTCTGCTTCTTGTAGAGGACAGAACAGAGGTGAAGAAGAGGGGTAAAAACAAAGGTACTGTTGCTGTGTTTACATTCATGCATGGCCCTGTGTGACGCTGATTCTTTAACTACCAATGAATCTGAAAGCATGTGTGACGGTGCGAGTTTTCCACCCAAACAGTCTGTCGACGAGTGTTAACTCTAACAGAGCAGCAGACAGGAAGTTGATACCAGACTCATCACATTCTGCTGCTCCAATGCTCCAGAAGACCTGTGAGAAACGTGTGAACATCGCATATAGATGTAATGAGTTGTGCCAGATATTTTCAGCCAGTGTTGTCACTATGGCTTCTTTTCAGCTAATTTTCCCTGTAACATGCGATTAATGTTGTGAAAGGGTGTATTTCAACCAAAACCAGGATTTTTTCCTGAACTTAACCAAGCATGGAGTGAGAACAAATATTAAGTCGCAGAATGAATCACAAACTTTGAACATTTCAGTGAAAGACGTATTAATCCGTCACCGCTACAACCTCCTTATGAGGTATTTCAAACTGGAAAATCTCTTGGCTGAATCATTTCTTCTTGTATTGTTACTTAAAAGCAGCATTTTAAGGGTATGACATCAACACAAATTTATGTCGGATACGTAGTTCACTTAATTACATCTGTTTTTACGCTAAAACTCAAAAAGTGGCTCCAGGTACTGCAACTAAACTGCAATACTTGAAGTGTGTATAACAAAAAGAAATGGTGCTTGAAGACGTAGGTTTTAGTAAGATCAGTGGTAGATGTACTGCAAGAAACAAATTGATTACCCTCAATGGTAATCTGCATCTTACCAAACAGTAAGATGTCAGATGTAAGTAGGTAAGACACAAATAAGAGGCTGCAGGTACTGCAGCTATTCTACTTGAAGTGTGTATTATCTCGGAAAATGCCGTCAGGTACCAGCAGATACTAAATATTCAACGACTTGGATTGGATTGGGAGCCAAACATACTCGACAAGGATGACCCTTAAAAATGTCCGCTGGTAATAATAATAATAAATAATTCTGATTGTTTACTTCATGGTTGAATTACTAACCTGTTGACTGGCATCACCTCCATTTCTGAGTTTGAACACCTTGAGTTGGTCTGCACTGTCTGGTGTGTTGGTTTGGTTTTTCTACAGTCTCAAACCTTCTGATGTATGTATCCTCCTAGAGGGCAAGACATTAGAAGCCACCATTGAAGACATTAAACTGCCAGAAAGTAGCGTACTGATCCCTCTGTGTGGGTTTCTATGTGACCTATGTTGACCTACCATGAGGTACGGTCAAAAAATTCTCATTGAAATTTGTCCATCGTCTTCAAAGTAGTCTCCTTGTTCGGTGATGCTCTGCTCCCAGTGCTCCTGCGACGTTCTACAGTCCCATTTTGGCCACTTGCAATGTCACCATGGCCCTCAAACATGCATCAAGAAGGAACATCAAATTCAGCATGAAACTGAGCCGACTTTCATGTACAGGATAATGTCAGCAGTAGTTTAACAGTGAAATAGTCGCATTCTCCAAAACTGAAGAATTAGCGTCATGCAGCGTTTTCTTCAACATTCCTGTGATTGTTACCAGCACAGTCGTCGCTCGTCACCTGCCCTAGTAGTCGGATTTAGTCACTACAACGTCCCCCTCGTCCCCAAAATGAAATTCTAGTTGAGAAGTGGCAGTTTTGAGGAGGTACAGTGCTCATTTCTGATAACGGGACTTCCAGAGGGCGTTACAAGTGTTGCAGGAGCACTGGGAGCAGAGCATCACTGCACAAGCTGACGACCTTGATGGGGATGGACGCCAATTTAAATCTGACTTTTACAAAAGCAGTCTCAGAACTTTTTGATATCATCTTGTATTAAATGTGTTGATGAGTCGTGGACATATGAATGCGTCCTCCTCCTCCATTTTGACTCTGAGCTGTTTGTGTGATGGGATGTTTCTTCCTCTTGTCGATAGAAGGAGCTGCAGGAGAAGCTGCTGATAGAAAGAACACGACCCGAGGTACTCAAACCTGCCGGCTGCATGGAAAAAGTGCATAGTTTTCAGTTTGGATTGTTAACTGAATGGTTTTATGTAAATGTGTGTAATTCCATCTCATATCATCAGGGTACTTCTGCTTCACCATCTCTGATTGGGTTGAACCTTTGTTTTGTTTTTAATCAAAAGCTATGGATCTTTAAACTGGTAACTGAATTAATGCTATAATAGGAAATAACTGGAAGTTTCAAGCTTTTATCTGTAATGGTTCCTGATATATTGTTGTTCAAACGGCCTCAAATTTCTGTGTATGAAAAAAACTACTTAAAGTTTTTTTTTTTAATAAGCAAAAAAAAATATCTATGAAAGTATTTGATAAATCAAGCTGAAGTCCATATTTTATGCTATGAAAATTTCATGCAAATCTCAGATGTTCAAGCAGAAACTGACGGACAAACCCACAAATATATAGTCTGGAAGTCAAAGGTGGCAACTTCGCAATGATATCACTGAAGAACTACTTTAAATTCCACAAAGAACCATTTCTTAAGGGGGCTCTTTAAGGAACCCCCAAGGTGCTTCAAAGAACAATCGGATAAATGGTTCCTTTAGGCGCTCCAAAGAGATTTAGCGAAAATATTTTTCTAATATTGTTCTTTGCGGACCCACCTGGTTCTATTTTTTCTAACGGGACTTGATATTTAATCTTTAATCAAGAAAGTCAAATGTAATAATTTGCAGCATTTCTGGGTTCCTTCTAGTAAAAGCTAATTAGGGTTTTCTGATGTTTATAGAACAACAATGCTTAGTTGCAGCTCTATTGCTGGTAACCAAACCAAATAATCTTCACATCTTCACAGCTTCAGTAAGAATCATCTGGACTTCTCTTGTAGATTCTTGAAGACATTTCACCTTCATCCAAGAGGCTTCTTCAGAATAGTAATGTTCTCTATATTCTGGTACTCCACATTAGTCAGTTAGAGCTGAAGAACCCTCTTGGATGAAGGTGAAACGTCTTCAACCTACAAGAGAAATCCAGTTGATTTTTACCAAAGCTCCTACGATCACCATGACCTGGATGACGGAGGATCTTCACAGACTAATAACCTTTGCTTTTAAGAACGACCTAAAGTACCCAAAGAACGTGGTTCAACGGCACGTTGAAGAACCAGAGTATCAGTCTGTAAATAAAAGAACTGAACTAATCAAAGATGTAGTTGATTTATTACAGTTTTGAAACTGCAAAAATGCACAAGGATTCCCAGTTTTTGCAGCATTTGATTTTGCTGTGTAAGAGTGGATGAGCACCTCCTGCACCCCTAACACCTCCTCGCCTGCTGTGTGTCGGTCCTTAAACGGATTTTGGCGATGAGCTAAAACCTTTAAACCTTTGACCTTCAGCCTCGGAGCGTCCCGTCCGAGGCGCCAAACTCAGATCGGCTCTCAGGGACGAGCTGAGGACGATCCACGAGAAGATGGAGGCCAAAAGGATCGCTCGCATCGCACTGGCCGAGATCAGGGCCTTCCTCACCGAGGAGGAGGAGGAGAGGGAGGCGGTCTGGACGACGAAGATGAAAACGCTGGAGGCCGCTGAGGAGAAGCTGAGGGAGGAGAGGAGGATGGAGGCAGAGAGGATGGAAAGGGAGGAAAGGGAGAAGGAAAGGATGGAAAAGGAGCAAAGGGAGAAGGAAAGGATGGAAAAGGAGCAAAAGGAGAAGGAAAGAATGGAAAAGGAGCAAAGGGAGAAGGAAAGGATGGAAAAGGAGCAAAGAGAGAAGGAAAGTATGGAAAAGGAGCAAAGGGAGAAGGAGAGGATGGAAAAGGAGAGGGCGGAGAAAGAGAGGATGGAAAAGGAGCAAAGGGAGAAGGAGAAGACAGAGGAAGAAAGGATAGAAAAGGAGAAGGCGGAGAAAGAGAGGATGGAAAAGGAACAAAGGGAGAAGGAGAGGATGGAAAAGGAACAAAGGGAGAAGGAGAGGACGGAAAAGGAGAAGGCGGAGAAAGAGAGGTTGGCTCGAGAGAAAGCAGAAAAGGAAAGACAAGAGATGGAGAGGCTGGCTAAAGAAAAGGCTGCCAGGGAGGAAAGAGAACGACTGGAAAGACAACGGGCGGAGAAGGAAAGGATGGAGAGAATTGCAAAAGAAAAGGAGCGAATAGAACGAGAGAAGACGGAGAAAGAAAGATTGGAGAGGGAGAGAGCTGAGAAAGAAAGATTGGAGAGGGAGAGAATCACCAGAGAGAAGGAACGTCAAGAAAAAGAACGAATCGCTAAAGAACGAGCAGAGAAAGAAAGACTGGAGAGGGAGCGCATCGCTAAGGAGAGGGAAAGACTGGAGAGAGAAAGACTCGCCAAATTAAAGGCTGAGAAAGAAAGACTGGAAAGGGAAAGAGTGGAGAGAGAAAGGATGGCTAGAGAGAAAGCAGAGAAAGAAAGACATGAGAAGGAACGCATCGCTAAAGAAAAGGAAAGACTTGAGAAGGAAAGGATCGCCAAAGAAAGAGCAGAGAAAGAAAGATTGGAAAGGGAAAGAATGGAGAGAGAAAGGATTGCCAAAATAAAAGCAGAGAAAGAAAGATTGGAAAGGGAAAGACTGGAGAGAGAAAGGGTCGCCAAAATAAAAGCAGAAAAAGAAAGATTGGAAAGGGAAAGACTGGAGAGAGAAAGGATGGTTCGAGAGAAAGCAGAGAAAGAAAGATTAGAAAGGGAAAGACTTGAGAAGGAAAGGATCACCAAAGAAAGAGCAGAGAAAGTAAGGCTTGAGAGGGAACGCATCGCCAAAGAAAGAGCAAGAATCGCCCAGGAGAGATTGGAGAAAGAGAGAGCCGAGAGAGAAATGGCGGCCAGAAGGGAGAGGATGGAAAAGGAACAAACGGCAAAGGAAAGAGAGAGGATGGAAAAGGAGCAAACGGCGAAGGAAAAAGAGAGGATGGAAAAGGAGCAAACGGCAAAGGAAAGAGAGAGGATGGAAAAGGAGCAAACGGTGAAGGAGAGGCTGGAGAAGGCGTCCAGAGAGAAGGAGGTCACGGAGAGGCAGCAGCTGCTCCAACAAAATGCCGCCAAACCCAACGTCTCGCAGCTGAAAGCTCTGACGGCAGCAAACATGGCGCCAATCAGGAGAGAGAAGAGCGTCGGAGAGAAGAAGAAATGACGTCATGATGCGAAGCGATGACCTCACAAACGGTGCTAGGACTATGATCGGTCGCTTAGAGAAAGAGTAGTTTTGAAGAACGTTGAACTTGAAGCAGTTCCTGAGTGTTCTTTGTTCCATAAAAATGAAAAAATGGGAATTTGTTCAATTTTTTGGGGGGGTGTTGTCAACTAAAAAATGGAGGCTTCCCATACGTTTGTACATCTTTAATTAGTTTCTTTAGCGCCTCCTGTCTGCTCTGTATAAACACTGCCTGCAGTTCAGCCAGAAAGTCTGTAAATTCACCACTGAGTCACAAAAAGCTTCTTAGTTGAACTGAGAAGTGCAACCTTTTTTTTGTAATTTTTATTTTACAGAATCTTGTTCATGCAAATGGCACATTTATATAAGTTAGACATTTAGAATAAAATGATTTTCATCATCATTTTCAACAGCAGTTTCCCTAATTTCACTCAAATTTTTAGACGATTCATCAAAATAGCAGCTGCTATTGATTTGCATGACTTTGTTTTACAGTTGTTGTTTTTTTTTTGCGGATAACCAAAATTAGTAGCAGTTAGCAGCAGCACATGAATTTATTATTACTCATAAAGGATGAAAAGGTCCATAATTTGTGATCTTTGACTGGTCTTAGAAAAGATAAATAATCTGTAAAATTCCATCTAAACATGAACTCTCTGGGTGTTTTTTGTTTGTTTTTTCTTTGCTTGTGTCTCATTTTTCTTCACTGTTGGTTCATTTTTCAATCTAAAATGCTGCAGCTTTATGGAAACAAAAACTTCTTTGCTTTTTTGTTTTACAAAAACTGAAAAAGAAACCTGGAATCAACTCGTCCAGCATGTTTCCAAATGTCCATAGGTTTTACCAGCACTGGCAAAAATGAAGGCTACATTTACAACACATAATTATCTATTAATACATTTACAAATTTGACAAAAGTTTCCTCTCTACTCTGCTGTATAAAGATGTTTCACCATGCTGAATGTATCTCCAACAACTTGCTCCTCTGTTCACTGTTTCTGAGCCATGCTGCATTTATCTTAGTGATCCAGTAGGTTTTATTGTCCAAAAGACTTGAAACTGATCCAAAGTAACAAATTTTCCAAATTCACTCAAAATTTGAGATGTTTTAGTCCAGTTCTGAGTCTCTTCTCATCATCTGTAGAAAGATGTTTCACCATGCTGAATGTATCTCCAACAACTTGCTCCTATGTTCATTGTTTTTAAGCCATGCTACATTTATTTTATTCATCCAGTGGGTTGGATTGTCCCTGTCAGTCCAAAATTGTCCAAAATTATTTAAAACTTACCCAAAGTGACATAAAATTTTCCAGATTTACTCAAAATTTGCTCAAAATAACTCAAAAACTGTCCAAAATGACTTGAACGAGTTCAAAGTGATTCAAAATTAGTTTAAAATGACCATTTTTGAGTCATTTTTGACAAATTTTAGTCCAGTTTTCAGTCTCTGCTCATCATCTGTAGAAAGCTGTTTCACCATGCTGAATGTATCTCCAACAACCAGCTCCTCTGTTCACTGTTTCTGAGCCATGCTGCTTTTATTTTAGTGATGTTGATTTTTTTTGCTCTCAGTCTCTCTGTGGAAACACTGCCTGTAGTTCTACCTGAAAACTCTTCTATTGTATTCAAATGCTGTAAAAATAATAAATAAACATAACCTCCAAGCTCCTCAGCACAATGTGATAAACGTTTGTAGAGTTTTTAGGTTGAACTGCACGTAGTGTTTTCACAACGGTTTATTTTTAGTGGATTTTTAAATGAGACGTGTAGAATAAAGTGATTGTAATGAAATGTTGTACAGTTTTCTTGACAGAAGCGCAGTCACACATGGTTATTTCTCAGGTTTTAGTTGTTGTCATGTTGTGCAGCACGGTGGTGGCAGCATCATGACGTGAAGCACGGTGGTGGCAGCATAATGGTTGTCTTTTTTCTGCTTGCAAAGAAAACAAACTTTTCAAACCTAGCAGTGGGTTTTCGGAGTTAAGATAAATTTGTGTGTTTTTTGTCGCCTCTGTTACTCAGAGATCTGTAGAATCGACATGTAGAGAATTTACTCCGCTGAGTGTCGGTCATATCTCGCTCCACCACAGCTTCCTCCACTGCTCTTATTTCCCTCCACAGTCTTATCTAAAATTAAACTGTTTTCTGTGAAGGCTCTGTCACACTTATCTGGAAACCACATCACTGCTAGATAATCGAGAATTACTACAGTTGTGTTTCTTGTTGTGTTTATTTTGTCCTACTGGTTATATTTGAACAGGACTGAAAGAAGCAGCGAGACCAAACCTGGGAGATTCACCTGAGGACAGAACAGGTGAGTGCAAGGCTTTGTGATGGCAGACCTACTGTTGTCTGACCTGATACCTGAGAGAACAGCAGGTGTTTCACCTCATTCCCACTCGGTAATTCCCACCTGAAGGCGAGTCCACCTTACCTGACCCTGCGTCAGACAACACCTGAAACCGAGTTACACCAACAAAAGCCTGACCGGCGGCTTCATATCAGCTCCACCCTGCTTCACTTTCCCACCCGGAGCTGGTCAGGCTGGTAAAGCATGGCACCGACAATGGCAGGGTTTGACTCCCAACGAGCTCTGATGTTTCACAAAGCCACAGTTTTACTCACAGTATCCAGGATGATCAATGTGGGAAAGTTTTAGTAAGGTAATAGTCATAAAACGTAACTTTTAGTGAAGAATTTTCTCTGCTTTATTTGACTTATTAAAGTGACATACTTTTAGAAAAGCTTTGTTTATCAAAAGTAGAAAAATCTAAAAATCCTTCTGCGTACTTTCCAGCTTTAAGAATAAAAATCACAGCCAAATACAAACGATAATTAAAGCTGCAAGTATCGTTGAACGGGTCCTCGGGATGTGGGGCCTGTACAGGTGTGGCATATGTCCGGTGTGACAGAAATGTCAAAGAGTTGAGACTTAGCTGACCAATGTCAAGGATTAAATCACAAAGTTTCCGACAATGGTACGTTCAAATATAATGGCTACAACTTCCTGTTACCAGTAGGTGGTGCTATGACTATGACTCGCTTTTGGAATGTTAATGACCCTTGTCCAGGATATGAAATTTGGGGCAGATTGGATCATGTGTAGCAGAAATATGAACACTTAAATTGTCATGGTGAGACATCACAGCATCATGATGTGAAGCACGGTGGTGGCAGCATCATGATGTTTCTCAGCAACAGGTCCTGGAAAATTGACTTTACCTTGTAGGAATCTGTTTTCACTTCGACATGGAAGAAACTTTTTTTTGGTAAATTCTTGACTTGAGCAAGTTCGACGTTCAACCAGCTACAAACCTGATGCAGCTTTGGTCGTTATTTTAGTTAACTGAGAACCCATCAGACTCTATAAATTATTCGCTCCGGAACATGTCGACATTCAGACATTATAGTTGTCATGTTTGTGTTATTATTCTTTCTTCTCGTCCTCCAAAGTTTTAAAAACCAAAGAAACCGGCGAACCTGAACCCAAACAACAAGACGTCAAGCCAACGGAGACTCCGACTGAGGAAACCACATCAGGTTTGTTTACTCTGTATATTTAAAATATGTTGACAACAAAGTGGTGAAAAAATAAATCTTCTATGGACATTTGCTCCATAAAACCCGGCTGGATTGCTCTGTGGTTTAAGAAATACTGAATTTTATTTGGATTATTAACGATAAAAACTCTAAATTCTAGACTAAATGTTCTCTCCTGGTCTGAATATGTCGGCTGATTCTCGTAAACAAAACACAGAAAGCAGAAGGAAGCGCTGGAAGTTAAAGGTTTAAACTATGAAGATTCAAAAATACAATGAGGGATTCGAGATGAAAATGAAGAAGACTGAAGAATATAAAGACCTCAAGACAAACACAAAGAACTGAAGACGAACACAAAGAACTGAAGACGAACACGAAGAATTCAAGACGAACACAGAGACGAATTTGAGAACTGAAGATGAACACAAGGAACTGAAGATGAACATGAAAAGGAATGCAAAGAATTCAGGACAAATACAAAGAAAAATGCAAAGAATGCGAGACAAGTACGAGGAAGTGTGCAAAGAATTCAAAACAAACACATAAAATGCAAAGAATTTAAGGCAGATACCGAGAATACAAAAAGATTGTGGGGACCAATATACAAAGAAATTGCAGTGTCAGTTGAAGCCAAGCTGATTAATCGTCTTTATTTAGACTAAACTGACAGACTTTTTGGTGGTTTAAGCTTCTATCTTTGTGGTGCTTGATGTAAAAGTCACACTAACATCCAAGTCACTGATCTGTTGAACTAAAAACATCAGAGTTGATGATCTATTTCAGAAAGCAGACCAACGTCCGTCCTCAAAGATCAAGGTCTGTATTCAAACGCTGTTTATATTTAAGTGTAAAACCTTTTTCCTCCTTGTTTTACTCCTTATCATGGCTGTGCTCTGGTAGAATAAGGTTTGTGGACGCCCTGGTCTGCTGTCTGAAGACAGATAGAGCAGCTTTTTTTCAGAGCAGCTTTTATTCAGCGGCTGTTTGGTTGTCATGTGAGAATCGGCTGAACGTTGATTCATGACAGTAACGTCTTTGCTTCTGTCTGTGTTCGATCCAGTCTCTGGATCTCAGGATGTGGAATCTGAAATCCAAGGTTGGTGCTGCTGTAGAGATGCTTCATGTCTTCACTGTGCCTGTAGAGCTTCATGTCTTCACTGTGGCTGTAGAACTTCATGTCTTCACTGTGGCTGTAGAGCTTCTTCATGTCTCCACTGTGGCTGTAGAACTTCATGTCTCCACTGTGGCTGTAGAGCTTCATGTCTTCACTGTGGCTGTAGAACTTCATGTCTCCACTGTGGCTGTAGAACTTCATGTCTCCACTGTGGCTGTAGAGCTTCATGTCTTCACTGTGGCTGTAGAACTTCATGTCTCCACTGTGGCTGTAGAACTTCATGTCTCCACTATGGCTGTAGAGCTTCATGTCTTCACTGTGGCTGCAGAGCTGCTTCATGTCTTTAACGTGTTGTTTGGGTCAGACGTGTTGCCTCAGAAGTCTTTGTCATGGTGCTCATTGCTGTTAAACTCATCCAGGTCCCGGTGATCGTAGGAGCTTCAGGAGAAACCAACCAGACTTCTCAGAGAAATCCGGCTGGTTTCTCCTGAAGTTCCTACAATTAAAAGGTGGAACATTTCAGGTCATTAAAGTCCTCAGAAGTCTTTGTCATCATGCCCGTAGCTGCTGAACTCCCACAATGCTCTCTGCTTCAACATGAACTGTAGTCAGAGTGACGCCTCCTCTGGTCTCTACAGTATTAAACAAGAAGAGGCTCCACCTGGTGGAACAACCAGGAACTACAGCTGATCTATGGAGTGTTATCAGGAGGAGGGACTCTGATTGGTTCTCTGTAGCTACAGATGGGTTCTGATTGGTTCTCTGTAGCTATAGATGTTAATTATTCACTAACCTGGATCAGACATCCCTCCTTATCCAGCCACAGATGTGTTTGTTTGTGTTTATTGTGTGTTTTCCTCATCACGTCCAGTTTACCTGATGACATCATCTACAGGTGTGTAACTTGTCTACCTGTGTTTCCTCAGCTGCTGTTCCTCTTCCTCCACTGGAAGACAGCTTCGTACCAGGTCAGTCCAGTACTGAGTATTAGGGCTCTATGGGTCATTTCTGGGTCAGTTTGAATCAGTTTTGCAACTCTTTATATCTTTTTTCATGGTTTTCGTGTCATTTTTGTTTTTTTGTGTCATTTTTTGGTCATTGTGTGTATTTTTGCAGCTTTGTGTCATTTCTGCAACTTTTTTTTCCCCATTTTTATGTTTTTTGTTTTTTTGTCTTTGTGTAGTTTGTACATCTTTTGTGTGTTATTTTGCACTCTTTTGTGTCATTTTTGCATCTTTTTATGCCATTTTAGCAATTTTTTGTCATTTTTATGTTTGTATAATATTTTGTGTTTTTGTGTAGTTTGTGCATCTTTTGTGTCAATTTTTTTGCAACTTTTTGTGTCATTTTTTGTTTTTTCTTTTTTTGTCAGTTTTGTTTCATTTTTATGTGATTGTGTCATTTTTATGTTTTTGTCTCATTTTTTTGTCGATCATTTCTGCAAGTTTTTGTGTAATTTTTTCCACATTTTTTGTCATTCTTATGTTGTTTGTGTAATTTTTTGTCTTTTTGGGTAGTTTGTGCCTTTTTGTGTCATTTTGTGCCTTTTTTGTATTCTTTGCCTCGTTTTGTGTGTTTTTTGTCTTTTTGTGTCAATTCTACAACTTTTTGTGTAATTTTTATGTTTTTTGTGTAATTTTTAGTTTTTGTGTCATTTGTGAATCATTTGTGTCTTATTTGTGTCATTTTGCCTCTTTTTATTTAATATCCGCACCATTTTGTGTAATGTTTGCATGTTTTTGTGACATTATTTTAACTTTTTTGGTTTGTTTTTGTGCATGTTTTTGTGTCATTTTTTTCGACTTCTTTGTCAGTTTTATGTGTTTTTGTGTAGTTTGTGCATCTTTTGTGTCTTTTTTTTGTTTAATTTTGCCTCTGATATGTGTGTTTTTGTTGTAGATGATCCTGGAGACAGCAAACATCCGTCCGGTCAGTAAAAATCTCCTCCTGGTTTTTCCACTTCTCTGAACGCCGATCGTTCTCACAGTAATCTGTTATTTTCATGTTTTCCAGAGGATGAAACGATGGCGATCGACACCACTGGAGGTGAAAATAGTAATAATATATGATATATAATAATATCTGAGACAACATCTGGTTCTTCTGGTAGTTAGAGAAACACCTGGATGAGATCTGATCTGTTTTCTGTTGCAGTTCTGGTGGAAGAGCCGCCGGCCGAGCAGAGCGACGGTGAGTCCAACAAATTCATTTTTGTTTTCATTTTTTATTGAGGTGAATTTGTGTCTGACAAACTTGGTATTTTTTGTCGAGTTTGTGCATCTTTTATGTCTTTTGTGTGTCATTTTCTCTCTTTTTGTGTCTTTTTTATGATTTTTGTGTCTGTTTTTGTCTGAGAAGTAATTTTTTGCACTTATTTGTTCGTTTTTATGTTTTTGTGTAATTTTTGCAACTTTTTTGTGTAGTTTGTACATCTTTTGTGTCTTTTTGTGTCATTTTGCCTCTTTCTGTGTAATTTTTTGCAACTTTTTCTGTAATTTTTTGCCTTTTAGTCATTTTTGCCATTTGTTTGGTAATTTTTATGTCTTTTTGTGTGATCTTTTATCTTTTTGTGTAACTTTTGTGTTTTTGTGTTATTTTGCCCCTTTTTTGTGTATTTTTTAAAATCATTTTTGTGTCATTTTTTAGGCTTTTTGTGTCATTTTTGCATCTTATTGTGTAATTTCTGCCCCTTTTTTGGTCCTTTTTATGCTTTTTTGTGTAATCTTCTGTATTGTGTCATTTATGTATCTTTTGTGCCTTTTTTGTGTTTTTATGATTTTGTCATTTTTTTGTCTTTGTGTGCATCTTTAGTGCCTTTTTTGTGTTATTTTGCCCCTTTTTTGCGTGTTTTTATGATATTGTATCATGTTTTTGTATTTTTATGTAGTTTTTGCCCCTTTTTTGTCATCTTTGTTTTTTGTGTCATTTTTTGCTTCGTTTGTATAATTTTTGCTTCTTTTGTGTCATTTTTGCATCTTTTTGTGTCATTTTTGTCGCTTTTTTGGTCATTTTCATGTGTTTTGTGTCATTTTTTTGTCTATGTAATTTGAGCATCTTTCATATCTTTTTTTGGGTCATTTTTGCCTCTTTTTGTGTATTCTTTCCATCTTTTGTCACAAAAAAACCCAAAACAGGTTTGCTAGAAGGAGAGCTGGAAATTACCAGAAATCAAGCAAAATAAACTTGATAACGGAGGAAGTGAGGATCTGGAGGTGATTTGTATGATTTTCTGTGAAATGACATGAACACCGATTTATGTTTGTTCTGCAGTCGAGTCTGAAAAATATGTGACGAGCTCCAAACTCACGCAGGAAGCAGGTAAAGTAAAAAAATTACCAGAAAAAAAAGCTTTTTAAAAATCCTGATTTGCAAGTGAAAATAATCTGAAATTTTTCGACATTAAAGGCAGAAATTTACCACAACAAATTGCAAATCTACAAGAAAAAAATGTATTTATCTACTGAAATTTAAATTCTACACTTAAGAGAAAAATTTACTCTGTAAAAAGTTCTTTATTTTCTGACAAAAATCGATTTATGAGAGAAAAACTTGCAGATTTAACTGGTGTTTTTATTGTGTGGTCAGAACCTGAACCTGAACCTGAACCTGAACCACAGACTGAGAAACCCAAAGAGGCTGAAACTGATCTGGAAGATGAAGGTCAGAAACAGAAGAAAACAAGTAAACTCTCCTGCAAAGAAATCGTTTTTCTACTGTCATTTATTTATTGCCTTGTTGTAAATATTTATTCACTTATATACTATATATATATATATATATATATATACATATATATATATATATATATATATATACACATATATATATATATATATATATATATATATATATATATGTATATATTTCTACATTTATTTTTTTCTAGATTTATGTATTTTTATTTATTTATCAAATAGGAGAAAATATTTGATGATCAATATAGCAGAAACTGCCCATTAATTATCATGTAAACACAGATATACAGAAAGAAAATAACCAATTAAATGTAGAAACAGAGAAATATTGTGATTAACAGCTGTGTGGAAACGTAAAGGAACTGATGTTAAATCTCATTTGTTTTCCTGAACAGCAGCAGAGAAACAAAGCTCAGAGAAGCTCAGAGAAAAAGGTGAATTAACAGATTTAAGATGTTAAAATTCCTGCTTTCTGCTTTTTATTCCTCTAACCTCCTGTTTTCTTCACTCTTCCTCCTCCAGCCAAGAAGAAGAAACCGAAATTCCTGAACAAGTTCGACAAAACCATTAAAGCAGAAATCGATACAGCAGAGAAGCTTCGTAAGAAGGTGGTAAAAATAAAATAAAAAACTGCTGTAGTAATATTAATATTTACATTTAATGACATTCTAAACTCCCTCAGACAGCAGCGACAAACGCGAACTACACAGCTAAAGTCATAGAAAGATGCTAACTACGTGCTAAAGTTATAGAGAGATGCTAGCTATACGACTAAAGTCATAGAAAGATGCTAACTACACAGCTAGTCATAGAAAGATGCTAACCACTCAGCTAAAGTCATAATAAGATGCTAGCTATACAGCTAAAGTCATAACAAGAGCTAACTACACAGCTAAAGTCATAGAAAGATGCTAACTACACAGTTAAAGTCATAGAAAGATGCTAGCCATATGGTTAAAGTCATAGAAAGATGCTAACCACTCAGCTAAAGTCATAGAAAAATGCTAACCACTCAGCTAAAGTCATAGAAAGATGCTATAAAATTTTAAAAACCATCCCAGATAAGCTAAATACTTTAACCAACTACAGCTCCTCTTGTTGTTTATGAAGCTGCTCTTTGTTCCTGCTAGTTTGAGTTAAACTGAAGTAGTTTTTCTTGTTTATTAACCCGTTTATGAACCCATTTATGAACCCGTTTATTAACCCATTCTTCCTCTTTCAGGGGAAGGTGGACGAGGCGCTGAAGGCATTTGAGGCGCTGGTGCAGCTGTATCCAGAGAGCCCTCGAGCTCGCTACGGGAAGGCTCAGGTACTACACAGTACTACTACACAGTACTACTGCACAGTACTACTGCACAGTAATACTACACAGTACTACTACACAGTACTACTACAGTACTGCGTTACAGTGAGCATCGACCAGAAATCAGCACGTGTGTGTTATTCAGGCAGAAGACGATCTGGCTGAGAAGATGCGAAGTAACGACATGCTGCAACGAGCCATCAACAGCTACAGAGAAGCTGCTGAGCTTCCTGATGCCACCGCCGACCTCCTGAGAGCTGCACTGAAGAGACGAGCCGAGAGACAGCAGTTCTTAGGTAGCAAATACGCATGACTGAGCTAGCTGTGGGCTAAAGTTGGAGAAAACGGCTAACTACCCAGCTAAAGCCATAGAAAAATGTTTAACTACATGGCTAAAATAACAGAAGGTGCTAACAACACAGCTAAAGGCATAGAAACATGCTAACTACACAGCTAAAGTCATGGAAAAATGTTTAACTACACGGCTGAAATGACAGAAGGTGCTAACAACACAGCTAAAGGCATAGAAAGATGTTACCAACAAGAGATAAGTCCTTTATTTCACCCCACGCCAGGGGAAATTCACATTGTTACAGCAGCTTATGTAGCAATAGACGTAGTAAGCTAAATTCTTAGAAAGACAGCTAACTACATACCTAAAGTCATAGAAAGATGCTAACTGCACAGCTAAAATCATAGGATACAGATACCTGCTCGGCTAAAGTCATAGGAAGACCGCTAACTACATAGCTAAATTCATAGAAAGGCAGCTAACTATGCAGCTAAATTCAAAGAAAGATGTTTAACTACACAGCTAAAGTGAAAGAAACAGCTCACTACCTGGCTAAAGTCATAGAAAGATGCTAGCTACACAGCTAAATTCTTAGAAAGAAAGCTAACTATGCAGCTATAGTCATAGAAAAATGCTAGCTACCATCTAAAGTCTTAGACAGAGAGCTAACTATGCACCTAAAATCATACAAAGATGCTAACTACACAGCTAAAGTCTTAGACAGACAGCAAACTATTCAGCTAGAGTCATAGAAAGACAGCTAACTACATAGCTAGTGTCACATAGAAACAGCTAACGTCACATAAAGTCATAGAAAGGTGGCTACCTACATAGCTAAAGTTACATTAAAACAGCTAAAGTCACAAAAAGACAGCTAATGTCAAATAGAGACAGGTAACAACACATAAAGGTAGTTAACAGCACAGCTAGCGTGACTTAAAAACAGCTAAATGCACAGCTAACTTCTTGTAGCATCTGTGGCTCTGCAGTCTCATGAGATTTTCTGTCTTTCAGGTCGAATGCGAGGGTCTTTGGTGACTCTGGAGAGGTTGGTTCAGATCTTTCCAGAGGACATCAGTCTGAAGAACGACCTGGGCGTTGCTCACCTGTTGCTAGGCGACAACAAGGGTGCCAAGAAGGTGTATGAAGAGGTGAGTGCATGATAGTAGCTTTACTAAACTTCATGTGATTTCAGTGACAGCAGTTTGTTGCTAGCTTAGTGATGTTCTGCTAATAAAGACTTCCACTGATTGGCTTCTTTATGCCCCGCCTCCTAGGTTCTGGCGGTTGCCCCTAGCAACGGTTTTGCTAAAGTTCATTACGGCTTCATTCTTAAGTCGGAGAACAAGATTGCCGAGAGTATACCATACCTGAAGGTAAGCGCGCACATATTTGTTAGTTTGTATGATCATTGTGGCCAAACCACAGCCAAAGTCATAGAAAAACAGCTAATTAGCCAGCTAGCATCCCATAAAGACAGTTAACAACACAGCTAGCGTCACATAAAGACAGCTAACAACACAGCTAGTGTCACATGAAGACACGAAATAAAGCTAACAGTACAGGAAAGGTTTAATAAAGACAACCATAAACATGGAAAAGGTCACATAAAGACAGATAATAATGCTAAAAATATCGTTAACGTTACATGAAGACAGCTAAAAAGACAGCTAAGGTCACATAAAGACAACAAATAGCACAGCTAATGACAGAAAGACAGCTAAGATCACATAATAATACCTAACAACACAGCTTATGTGATAGAAAGACAGCTAACGTCACATGAAGACAGCTAACAATGCTAACAACATAGTTAATGTTACATAAAGACAGCTAAAAAGACAGCTAAGCTCACATAAAGACAACTATTAGCACAGCTAACGTCACATGAAGACAGCTAATAATGCTAACAGTGCAGCTAACGTCACATAAACACAGCTACAGTTACATGAAGGCAGCTAACAAAGCAGTTAAAGTCATAGAATAAAAGTTAACTACACAGCAGTACAACTAGCGACAGAAAGGCAGCTAAGATCATGTAAAATAGCTAACAACACACAGCTTATGTGATAGAAGGACAGCTAGCATCACATAAACTACTACAATGCTAACAATACAGCCAACGTGACATAAACAGCTAAAGTTACATAAAGGCAGGTAAAATCACATAGACATAGCTAACAACACAACTTATGTGATAGAAAGACAGCTAAAGTCCCATGAAGACAGCTAACAATGCTATCAGTACAGTTAATGTTACATAAAGACAGCTAAAAAGACAGCTAACATCACATGAAGACAACTAACAGTGCAGCTAACATCACATAAACACAGTTAAAGTTACATAAAGGCAGCTAGCAAGGCTGCAAAAGTCATAGAGTAATAGCTAACTGCACAGCTAAAGTTGTAGAAAAACAGCTAACTACACAGCTAAAGTCACATAAAGACAGCTAACAATACAATTAACAACAGAAAGACAGCTAAGATCACATAAAAGAAAGCTAACAACACAACCTATGTGATAGATGTGGATAAAAACACAGCTAACATCACATAAGGACAACTAAGTGCAGCAGACGTCACATAAAGACAGCTAATGTCACATGAAGACAGCTAACAATGCAGTTAATGTTACATAAAGACAGCTAAAAAGACAGCTAAGGTCACAAAGACAACTCACCCCGCAGCTAGCATCACATAAACACAGCTAAAGTTACATGAATATAGCTAACAAGGCTGCTAAGGTCACAGAGTAATAGCTAACTGCACGGCTAAAGTTGTAGAAAAACAGCTAACTACACGGCTAAAGTCCCATAAAGACAGCTAACAGTACATCTAGCGACAGAAAGACAGCTAAGATCACATAGAATTAGCTAACAACACAGCTGAAGTCTGATTAACAACTAACGATGTCACAAATACAGCTATCTGTCAAGAATTTACTTATAAATTCATATTTTCTGGCATCAACATGTGCAGAATGTTCATACAGGTACTTTTAGGTGTAGCATGTCCAGAATTAGTGTCCTAGTTAGTTTTCCATGTTTATTTTTAGTGTTGTTTCAAAAGCTCTTTGGCCCGTACGGGGATCGAACCCACGACCTTGGCGTTATTAGCACCACGCTCTAACCCACTGAGCTAACCGGCCATTAACAGCGGTTTTCACACGTCCACACGGGATGTTGTTCAGCAGATTCCAGCGCCAAATCCTGTTTCCTGGTCGTACCACTCTCTGACATGACAACTACTACAGAAAGTACTGGAAAAATTGAGCGCAAATTTCCTTCTTACCTGTGAAACTATTTAAATATCTCCAGAAATAAAACTCCCACACCCATGAAGTTTGGGGAGGACTCAGACAAAACAGATTCCAGTGGCTAAAAATTATTAAATGACTTCAACAGAGGACATATTTTTAATAACTGGTGGTTGAAAATGATTAAAAAATCCAACATTTTCAAACAATGGTGGTATAGTGTCTCCATAAAGTTCCTGTAAATGTACATATATATATGGATGGATCCATATTTCTACTAAAATCCAATCTTTGGTCGATATTTCACCAACTTTTGAGGCTCTAACATCAGTAGGATTTGATTAGTGGTAAATATGTGACAAGACAAGGTTCCAGGTTTGCTACTTTGCCATAAAAAATGGTCGACATGAGTCCATCTGCACAAGTTTTGGGTAATTTTGGTTATTTTTGCACAGTTTTAAAATAATTTTAAAGAAGTTTTGATTGATTTTGGACAGTTTTTAAGTCGCTTTACAGAAGTTATGAGTTATTTTCAAGAATTCTGCCTCATGGTGGACAATTTTCTAGTCATTGGCCTGTAAAGACAGAAAAAATGTTCCATTGTGGTTGATATTGTGTCTCCATAAAACTCCTGGAGGTCCATATCTATGGATGGATCTATATTTCTACCAGTAGTTTTTGGATATTTTGACAAAGTGCAGCAACGTATTTCCTGAGTTCTGTCTGAACCGATTCGGTACTGCTTCACTGATCCCATCGTCTCACTTCCTGGTTGTCTCCAGGAGGGTTTGGAGTCGGGTGAGCCGGGAACAGACGACGGACGCTTTTATTTCCACCTGGGCGACGCTCTGCAGAGGGTTGGAGACAACAGTGTGAGTAAAACTAACTTCGACATGCATCCAAACAGATGTGGAGGTTTAGAGGTTTTCAGGCACTGAGCAGCAACAGTGACGTCCTGCAGGATGGTGTTCTGCCCACCAGGTGGTGCTAAAGAGTTAAGAAATGAACAACAAACATGCAGAACTCAGGACTGAGCACTTTCCTTCCCAGCTCTTTAACCCTCATGTCGTTCTGTGGGTCAAACTGACCCGGTTTAAAGTTTGAAATGTGGGGAAAAAAAATATATTTTCACAGTGAAACTTCTGATGTCCACATTTTCAACATTTCTGGGAAATCTTTGAACAGTTTTTGGTGGAAAAAAAGAAATGTTAAAAATATTTCTTAAGAACATTCACAAAAAATCAACCAAAATCCAGCAAATTTCACTGGATTTTGGTAGATTTTTATTTGAATGTTCTTAAATAAAATATATGAAGTTTTACTGATATATATGGAATCACTTTAAATATTTTTATAATTTTTTTGAAGATTTTTACTCATTTTTTGAAAATATTTACAAGAATTTTCTTGCCAAATTTGGGGGATTTTTTTTTCTTAAACAAAACTTTTAAGGGAAGCTTTTAAGGAATTTTTGGAATTTTCTTCCTGAAGGTTTTGCAAATTTTCAGAAATTTTTTGCAGAATTTTTGGATTTTTTTCAGACAAGAAAACGTTTTTGGTGCCCGTAAATGAGGACAACAGGAGCATTAAAAAGTAGTTTACAAGTAGCCCTATTTTTACAATGGGACGATTACACATTAATAAGTCCATAATTTAATGAAGTAAAATCATGTATCTTTTTCTGAACTGGACTTTTACTTTTGGAAAAGTATTTATTCATTGAAAACATCCAGGTCTCTTTTAGTGAATCCAGATGACGAAATGGCCTTGAGTGTTGTTGGACCTTGACTGTTTGTTGTATTTCTAGTAGAATATGAGTCAGATTTTTCACTGTTTGCACTTTTTATTTAAGGGTTTTTAACTGCTGTGCACCAGATCTTATAGAAAAGCATTCAAGGTTGATGTCAAAGCAGAGGTTTAATTTCCAAACTCTACAGACAAAGTGCACACATTGTACAAGTCAGCTTTCTACATGTTGTTCCTTAGAAGGTCTTTGGCCTGTACAGGGATGGAACCCGCAACCTTGGCGTTATTAGCACCACGCTCTAACCAACTGAGCTAACTGGCCATGGCCTATAATGTCACTTCTCTCCAACAGGTGGCAGTACGTGGATAGGAGGGTTGTACTTTTCTGTCATGTCATTGTGTAGCATGTCTATTTACATACTGCCTGATCGTAGAGTTCACTCAATCATGTGCAGATCAGCTTTCAGTGTTGTTTCAAGAGATGTTTTAAAAAAAAACCTATTATTACAGTCAGGGGACAATTTTTATCATAAGAGATCCAACCAGGTGATCAGTGTAGATCATTTTAAAGTTGACATGTAAAAGAGTTTCCAACGACTGTGCACAAACCTCATAGTCTCCACATCATATACGTACAATTTTCAAGTTTTCAGATTACAAATTTTACTGACAAGCTTTGTTTTGTGGCTCCTTAAAAGCTCTGTGGCCCGTACGGGGCTCGAACCCGCAACCTTGGCGTTATTAGCACCACGCTCTAACCAGCTGAGCTAACCGGCCATGAATTCTGGTGATAATGAGAGCTCTGGTGTCAACAATTCAACTTCTGTTATGTACCAAACGAATGCTGTATTTTCAGTGGATTTTTCCACTTTTGCGATCATTGCTTGTTACTTCAAAAAGTTCTCGTCCTCACCAAATAACATCACATCAGAAAGATTGTTCTTGCATTATTATTCATTGTGCACCTGGACCATTGATGTTTAAGCTTCACAATCAGTCGTGGAAGGTCACATCTTGATCCTCCACTTACTCCTCAAAAGCATGCGTGATCTTCAAATCATGGAAATTCCTGGAATAAACTAAGAGTCTGTGTTTATGCCTTTCACGAGTTGAAGATGTCCTTAAACCAATCAGTAGAGTTTCTGTTTAGGAGTATTATTTAAAAGGACTTTGGCCCGTACGGGGATCGAACCGGCGACCGTGGAACCACAGAATTACCCCAAATCTGTGGTTCCAGCTTTTTATATGTGAGAATTTGCTTCATGAAAGGAAAATTTTAGTGAAAATCAGTATTTCAATCCATTTTAAACCCACCGTTACCTTATTATACCTGACATTATTCATGATATTATCTCTATTGTCTCTCCAGGCGTATCACTGGTATGAGTTGGGTCACAAACATGGTCATTTTGCATCGGTGTGGCAGAGATCTCTGTACAACGTGGACGGACTGAAGGCTCAGCCGTGGTGGACGCCCAAAGACACCGGATATACTGACCTGGTCAAGGTGTGCCGTCAGAGACAGTGTGGACATACGTGCAGTTTTCCTTTGCTAAGACTCAAATGAAACAGAATATTTGGTGTTTGTATGTGCACTCAGATGTTGGAGAGGAACTGGAAGACGATCCGGGACGAGGCTCTGGCTGTGATGGACCAAAGCACCGGACGGTTTGTACCTGAAGAGGAAAACCTCCGCGAGAAAGGAGAGTGGGGCCAGTACACTCTGTGGCAACAAGGTGCAAACTCACTTCATCGGTGGAAAATTAACCCACGATGTGTTTTAGTATCAATCAATCACTTGTATGATCAAACAGCTAGAGGTTCCAGTTTCTTAAATGCGATTAATTGCTGTTTATCTGTGTTTCTGGTGCATTTGTGTTCAGGGAGAAAAGTTGGAAATTCTTGTCAGGGAGCCCCGAAGACCTGCTCGCTGCTGGAGAGATTCCCTGAAGCTACAGGATGCAAACGAGGACAGGTAGAAACTGGCAGATAGAACGTTTTTGGCCTCCATATATATGACTTTAGCAGTGTAGTTAACATCTTTCTATGACTTTAGCTGTGTAGTTAGCATCTTTCCATGACTGTAGCTGTGTAGTTAGCATCTTTCCATGACTTTAGCTGTGTAATTAGCATCTTTCCATGACTGTAGCTGTGTAGTTAGCATCTTTCCATGACTGTAGCTGTGTAGTTAGCATCTTTCCATGACTGTAGCTGTGTAGTTAGCATCTTTCCATGACTGTAGCTGTGTAGTTAGCATCTTTGCATGACTTTAGCTGTGTAGTTAGCATCTTTCCATGACTTTAGCTGTGTAGTTAGCATCTTTCCATGACTTTAGCTGTGTAGTTAGCATTTTTCTGACTTTAACTGTGTAGTTAGCATCTTTCTATGAATTTAGCTATGTAGTTAGTATCTTTGTAGGACTTTAGCTGTGTAGTTAGCTGTTTTTCTATGATTTTAGCTCTGTACTTAGCTGTCTTTTCACGACTTTAGCTTCATAGTTCGCTGTTTCTCCACGACTTTAGCTGTGTGATTAGCTCTTGGATTTTCTCCACTTTGGATTAATGGTATCTCTATAAAACCTTCCTCTGTCCAGAATAAGTACCAGAAGAAGAGGAAATGTCTTATATTTGGACCTGCAGGATAAAACCATGTTTGTGGCCTGACGTGTCAATAAGCTGATTTCATATATTTCATGTCTAAAAATATCCAAAGAGTCACCAAATCCATGTTTTTACTGTCCACTTTCAATCCCAGCTGTCCTGGAGTGTTTTCTCTCTAATGTCTGCTGTGTGTCCAGATTAAGTTCTCAGTGATGCATCCTGGGACTCACGTCTGGCCTCATACCGGACCCACCAACTGCAGACTGAGGATGCATCTGGGCCTCGTCATCCCCAAACAGGGCTGCCGGATCCGATGCACCGACCAGACCAGGTGTCAGCACCTCGTTTAGCTCCTAGTTTAGCTCATCATTTAGCTCCTCGTTTAGCTTCTAGTTTAGCTCCTTGTTTAGCTCCGAGTTTAGCTCCTAGTTTAGCTCATCGTTTAGCTCCTCATTTAGCTTCTAGCTTAGCTCCTCGTTTAGCTCCTAGTTTAGCTCCTAGTTTAGCTCCTCGTTTAGCTACTCGTTTAGCTCCTCGTTTAGCTCCTCGTTTAGCTCATTGTTTAGCTCCTCGTTTAGCTCCTCGTTTAGCTCCTAGTTTAGCTCCTAGTTTAGCTCCTCATTTAGCTCCTCAATTAGCTCCTCGTTTCCTTTCCTTGTTTGCTTTCCTTGTTTAGCTCGTTTATGTCCTAGTTTCTTTTCCTTGTTTTGTCTCCTTGTTACCTCTTCTTATTTACCTCCGTGTTTCCTCTCCTTGTTTATTTCCTCGTATACCTCCTTGTTTATTTTCTTGTTTCTCTCCTAGTTTATCTCCTTGTTTTATCTCCTTGTTCATCTCCCTGTGTATTTCCTTGTTTATCTCGTAGTTTACCTTCTTGTTTCCTTTCCTTGATTCCTCTCCTTGTTTATGTCCTAGTTTATTTCCTTGTTTCCTTTCCTTGATTCCTCTCCTTGTTTCCTTAAGTAGTTTATTTTCCTTGTTTTATCTCCTTGTTTTTCTCCTTGTCTCCTTTCCTTGTTTCTTTTTGGTTTCTAATAAACTCTTTGTGTCATCAGTACAACATCAGAAGTCCTGAAACAATGAATGATGCAGATTTTGTGAAAACAAAGCGTCTCACCTCTTCTCCTCCTCCTCCTCCTCCTTCTCCTCCTCGTCTCAGGGAGTGGGAGGAAGGTAAAGTCCTGATCTTCGACGACTCCTTCGAACACGAGGTGTGGCAGGAGGCCGACAGCTTTCGTCTGATCTTCATCGTGGACGTCTGGCACCCGGAGCTGACCCAGTACCAGCGGCAGACCCTGAGCCCCATCTAGAGCCGGCCAATCACAGGAGCGGTAAGAGTCACGTGACAGGAAGTGTGACGGACTGACTGACGGACTACTGACGCTGTGGAAGGACCCCGTTGTTCTCTGGGTTTTACTACTGACTCCACCACAAACTCAACCCAGCGGTACTTCAGCACACTCTGGATTCTCACTCACAGCTCCAGAAACAAACAGACAAACAAACAAAGCAGCTCTTCAGAGACGAAACACTAAAGCATGATTTAAAAACAGCTTCTGGATAAAACAAAGGAACCTTCAGTTTAGCTCCTCAGTCCTTAGCTTCACTCTTCATCACTTTTGCACAGATGACATGTACGAAAAGATGATTTATATTTATATTAAAATTTTTAAAATGCAAAACATTGCAACAATAAAAATGTGTGTTTTGTTTTTATTCCTCGTGTCAAACCAAAATTCATCACATTTAATAAACTGCAAACGTCAGTTTTTTTAACTTTCAGTAAATGAACTAAAATACATTCATTGAAGTCTCCTTGTTTCCTTTCCTTATTTATCTCCTTGCTTCCTCTCCTTGTTTATCTCCTTGTTTCCTTTCCTTGTTTATCTTCTAGTTTCCTCTCCTTGTCTCCTTTCCTTGTTTCCTCTCCTTGTCTATCTCCTTTTTTCCTTTCCTTGTTTTGTCATTTTTTCTTTCCTTGTTCCCTCTCCTTGTTTCCTTTAGTTGTTTCCTCTCCTTATTTATCTCCTTGTTTCCTTTCCTTGTTTATCTCCTTGTGTCCTTTCCTTGTTTCCCGTCCTTGTCCATCTCCTTGTTTCCTATCCTTGTCTATCTCCTTGTTTCCTACCCTTGTCTATCTCCTTGTTTCCTTTTCCTTTCCTTGTGTCCTTTCCTTGTTTCCTTTCCTTATTTATCTCCTTGTTTCATTTCCTTGCTTATCTCCTTGTTTCCTTTCCTCATTTCCTCTCCTTGTTTCCTTACCTAATTTCTTTTCCTTGATTATCTCTTTATGTCCTTTCCTTGTTCCATTTCCTTGTTTATCTCCTAGTTTCCTTATTTCCTCACCTTGTTTCCTTTCCTTTCTTCCCCACCTTGATTCCTTTCCTTATGTCCTTCCCTTGTCTCCTTGTTGCTAAATGATGCTTCCGGATGTTTGATGACCTAAAACCTTCATTTTTCTATCGGTTTAAAATTTGTTTTGTTTTTCTGAAATAACTTCAGCATCACCAGGTTTGAAATTTTAATTCCTTGATTTTTCTTCATTATTTTTCTACCATTTATCCGACTAAATTTGTTTTGTTCTAAAATGTTTACGTGTGTTTATAGTTCAGATGTTTAGACGCCCACACAGGTTTTTATTCAACTTTTTACAACAAAATGTGGAGATTATTTTATAAAACAGCCCAAAATGTGCAGTAAAATGATGGAACTGAAGGAAACATGGCAGGACTTTGGTGTAAATGTTTACTTCTTTACATTCATTGAAAGGAAATACATTACAGTCGAGTGGAGATCAGCTGAGTGTAGCCCTGATGATGAAACAACAATCCATCCAATCATCAACCTGCACCATAAACCCAAACCTGTTGCAGGAAATGAATTTAAATGTGTCCGCCCAGGTTCTTTTGCAGTGTTTCTGCAGTGCAGTACTACGAGTAACGATGATATACAATCTTCAGATGAGTGAGATTCCATAAAAACAATCTTTGCTTCTTGGCTGCTGGAGGTTGAAGGTGAGAGTTTGGCATCCGGAGGTTTCTTCACAGCTTGTTCTCGCTGGTAGAACGACTTCCCCATGTCCCCATGCTCTATGAGTGTTTGTGGCGACGAACGCGGTGCTGTTTTTGTTTGCTTTTTACTTTTTAAATACTTGTGCAACATCGGTGAGTTTGTTGTTGTGCCTGAAAGAAAGAAAACAGGTGAAATCATTCTACCAAAGTGAAGCTTTTTTCTTCCTTGTTTCCTTCGCTGGCTCGTTCCATTCCTTTGTTTTCAAGAGTCTTCCAAAGTTACAAAAACGTTTGGCTAATTAGGTAACAAGTTTTTTTAGACATTCAAACATTTTAAGGTTGGGTTTCACCAAAGAGGACGATGTTTAAACTTAGATTTACACCTACTTTTATGTCAATATAGCCACTAGGGGGCAGCACATCAAGCTGTAAGAATTAAAGTCCTACATTTTCCCTCTTCTGGCTCCGTTTTTGATCTGGACTGGACTCTTTAGCCTTCTTAAAAATGCTAGCTAGCAGAAGATAAAAGGTGTTTTTACTACAAACAGTGACTTTTATTATATTATCGCCGTATGTATTTTTTGATCGTCCAATTAATTCCTCTCTGAGTCCAAGATAACATCTTCAAATGTCAACAACAATCATAAAACACGCAAAAAAAGCGCAATTTCTGTCAAAAATCACTTCTTTTCCAAGTCGTAACTTTACAAAATCCTTGTGAAAATACACCTACTTTTACATTAATTTAGCCACTGGGGGCAACACATCAAGCTGCAAGAATTAAAGTCCAACATTTCCCCTCTTTTGGCTCCATTTTTGGTCTCCACTGCCTCCCAAAGAAAATACTGGACTCTTTAGCTGCTAAATGCTAACCCAGCTAGCAGCTAACTGTGTCCGTTTGCTGTTAAACCAAAACCAAGAGCAAAAAATTTGACTTTTAATCAAGAAATATACTGGTTATTGCAGCTTTAGGCAGTTTACTAAAGAAAGGAATGAGTCTTAACTGAAAAAAAAACCTTTTTAAAAAGGCTACTTAGCAGTAGATAAGAGTGTTTATAACTAAAACAGTGACTTTTATTTAATTATCACCAGATATATTTGTGATTGTCCAATTAATTCCCCTCTGAGGCCAAGATAACGTCTTAAAATGTCAACAAATTGTCCACATTCTGAGGTAAAACATTTTTTGTTGCTTTTCCTTTTTTGTTAAATTATTTCAAAACCAAAAAATTTCAGCTCAATTTCTGTCAAAAGTAATTTCTTTTCCGAGTCGTAACTTTACCAAATCCAAACAAACAGAAGCGAAATTCAAATATTTAGCCTCCATGTGGCTTAAACTTCCCGATGATGCCATTACGATGACGTTTAGTGGGACTGAAAAGGAGTAAACTTGTTTCGAAACCTGCAGAAGTCGCTCAAAAATCATCCCGTTTTTAGCTTATTTATCAGCGTCCTTCTTAATCGGCGACATTTTTGTGCACTTCAATGGACTCGCTACAGACGCTAAATGCTAACTGACTGACTCCTTTTAAACACTGCTCTACCCCCCAGAGGAATTATGGGAAAATGCAGACCTCAGTGGTGTCCTTAGTGGACAAGTAAAAAACACCAAATCCAATAAAAGTCATGTCATTTTCAGATTAAACGAGGTGCAACTTTTGTTTAAACTGAATCCTCGTTGGTGCAACCCACTCTACCACGGTTCTCGATTACAGACGTGATTGTTCTTGTCGTACTGAGGTTTTTAAATAAAGTTTGATCTTCGGCCATCGTGTTTAAATGTGCTCAGAACTAGAAGCATGGGAGTGTGTTGTTGTTGTTGTTGTTGTTGTTGCTGCTGCTGTGGACATCTGGACAGATGTTCGGCTGCAGAGAGGCTCAGCTGGGAGGAATTAGGCGGCTCAGACTCAGGACAGACTGTGTGTGTGTGTGTGTGTGTGCGTGCGTGTGTGTGTGTGTGTGTGTGTGTGTGTGTGTGTGTGTGTGTGTGTGTGTGTGTGTGTGTGTGTGTGTCTCTTTTGTACTTCTAGTTTTGTGAGGACATTTTCTGTGTTTTCCACCCCGATTGTTCATTTTACTGTACACTCAAACACGATAAAAACTAAACTAATTGTGTTTTAAGCGACGCTGCGGCGATTTATCGATTGGTTATCAACTGTTAAATTGATGGTGAATATTCTCGGGTTTATTTACAGTACAGGAGGTCCTCAGTTTCCGATGTCCTCGACCTACAATGTTTCGGCGTTTCGGCAGAACTGGTTACGTGGAACTAGTTGGCGAGTGGAGCGGATGAATACGTCGTCAGGCGGCGCTGTCAGACGGCTTTGTTTCCATTCTCCGGTTGGACGCCACCTTGGATTGTGCTACATTCACTAACTTTTTGTCCTTCATTATGGCTCCCAGTGTAAGTCAGACTCTTCTGAGGCTTCGAAGAAAAGGAAAGCCATCTCCATGGAAGTGAAATTAGATAGAATAAAATGCTGGGAACAGGAAGAAACACCGACCAACATCGGCATTATTAGATCAAGTTGTAAGAACCGTGCAACATATTCTGTTATCTTCTTGTAAAATTATTCATACATGCATGAAAGTCGTTGGTATTCACAACTTTTCCGAAGAACTGATCGATATTGTGATGCACGGAACAGCTTTGTTTACATTTTCGCCGGAGTTCCAACTTACGGCAAAAATCGACGGAAAAACGGACCGCCGATGTAAGTCAAGGACCTCCTGTAAATTGAACATCTTTTGGTACGATTTTCACCGTTTTGTAACCCAAACAGCTCTTACTGTTTAATACTGCAGCAACCAGAGGAGGTAGGCAGTTCTGTGTTGGCAACTGTAGGGTTTTAGTTTAAAAAGGGTGCCATGACAAAGACTTCTGTCATGCTTAATGACCTCCAACCACTTGTATCTACTCTCAGATGTACAAATGTTTTAATATATTGTTACGTTTAACTTATTAGTGTAATCATCATGAACAAAAAACAGATTTAGTCTTTCAACTCAAAGTTTTTTCCCAAAGTACTCTAAATTTGTCCAAAATGACTCCTAATTTTGTGTTGAATGACTTGCGATTGTCAAAAAATGGACCAAAGCGTAATTTAAAATGATCCAAAATGGTTAAAATATACTTCAGAACGACATGAAAACTGTCCAACTGTTTCTAAAATTGTCCAAATTAAACAAAAACCAGATTTAGTCTTTAGATTTTGACATCTGGATGGTTGTAAAACTGATCTGGTGTCAACTTTTAGTGTGTTTTTCCTCCTAAAATGTCATCTGCTGTACTAATGAAGTTCTGAGGCTCAGAAATGATGGGAAAAGTCCATTTAAACAACACCTCTATGTATATTGCGTGACTTCATTAAATATACTTAATGTAGATTAAAAAAACAGCCTGTTCTCAGGGAACCTTCTGCAGATTTGGTTGGTTTTAAACATGATGACCCAGAACTCTTCTTTAAACCTTAATAACAGCTAGTATGATATCATTCTACTGGACGCTGTATTATGTTAATGGTGGTCCTCACAAAGATAGAAGTACAGATGTCTGTGTGAGTCCTGTTCAGTGGGTTCGGTCGCCGTCAGGTCAACGGGACAGAAGGACAAATCCACCAGATTAACACACAGCTGGTGCTGGTTGTGATTTAAAGTGTGTTTTCAAGAAGTGTGTCGTGTGTTCAGTCCAGAGCCAGCAGCGGTGTGCTCGTCTCCCGGTCCGTCTGTCGGAGAGTTCCTGGTTCCACCGCTGACTGAGACCTGAAACAAGGAAGAGATCAGTGAGGGAGGCAACCAAGACTCCTATGACTCCTCTGAAGGAGTTCCTAGAAAGAGGGGACCGGAATGGAGCTTTTTGTCCATCAGACTAGATGATACCAAACACACCATCATGGCAGCATCATGATGTAAAGAATGGTGGTGGCAGCATCATGATGTGAAGCACGGTGGTGGCAGCACCATGATGTTAAGCATGGTGGTGGCAGCATCATGACTTATAAAGATGGAAGGTAAATGAATGCAGCCAAGTCAATAAAAGTCCTGAGGAGAACCTGGTCCTCACCTCTTCATCAGGTCCTTGTCTCCTCCACAGTTCTCCCGGACGTGCAGGGCGTCGTATGTTAGCGTGTACTCAGTCTCGTCGTTGTAGTCGGGTCCCAGCAGCGTTCGCGCCCAGATCCCCATGTCGTACGGCGGCAGCGTCCCGCCGAACTCCGACGGCAAACACTCGGGCTGAATGAGCTGGTGGAGCGAGTTCAGGTTGTTACCGTGGAGGAAGATCTGAGGAGGAAAAACACAGCGAAAAGGAGGATAAAGAAGTAAAGCATGGTGGTGGCAGCATTATTATGTGAAGCATAGTGGTGGCGGCATCATGATAAATATATAGCAAAGAAACGCTTCCTCACCCTTTTCCTGGTCTTGTCTTTGAGGAAGGGTTTGATAATGGTGTACATGGCGTGGATGTACCACGGCTGATTCACAAAGTGGATTCCTCCAAACCGAGCCGGGAAGCTGTCCTGAGGAGACGAGGAGTCATGGTTTAGTTTCACGACATCCGAGACACGAGGAGATGAGACGAGGACAGAAAACAAACAACAAGGAGAGGAGGGTTTCCCACCTGGAGGCCTTCTATGGCCAGCTTCAGGATGTTGGGTGTGAGCTTGGAGGCCTGTTTGAAGGAGAAGTTGCTCCAGTCGATGATGAGGATGAAGCCGTTGATCTGCAGCTCCGGGTTCTCGATGAGAACCTCCAGAGACAGCAGAATGGCTCTCAGGATGTCGGTGAAGGAGTTCCTGCAGGGGGAGGAATTAATCAGCTGCTAATCGATGGCTACAGGGAGCGTGACGGTCTTTAACTACAGCTCTGTTGTTCTATTTCAGAACACAAGTGACTCTTTAGACTTTCTGTGTTTCCAGTCAATAGCACACATCTCTGTGTTGTAAGCTGTAGAACGCTGCAGATTCAGTTTCTGGACTTGATATTCAGAGAAGTCGGCTTTAAATATCACCGAGCATTTCAGAAACTGAATCAACTGATTAGTGATAGATAAAGAAACCAGGATATATCATCATAAAGTGGTATAAAGGTGTGTGTTTTACCTGCTCTGGTCCTCAGAAATTGGTAAAAAGTTATAAAGAAGCGTTTTTTACCCATTCTGGTCCTCATAAGGCAGTATAAAGTTATAAAGGTGTGTGTTTTACCTGCTCTGGTCCCAGTTGGAAGCAAACAGGATCAGGATTTTTCGGCCATGTTGGTCCGGAGTCTCCAGGACGCCTGGAAAACCGTCCATCAACGCTCGCTTAATACCGGGATCGTCCACCTGGTGACACCGGCAATGAAACCAGGTGAGAAACGTGCCGGTGAAGCACTAAGTAGTAAACAATAATCATTCTTTAATATACGAGCGCTGGTCGGAAGTCATTAACTACCACAGAAGTCTTTGTCATGGTGGCCCTTTTTTAGGTAAACTCCTGCACTCGTAGTCTGAACTACCACCTCCTGTGGCATGAACAGTTGGAGGGAGTTCATGACATTTTCTGACGTGAAAAGCGATTAAATTATTTACAGCAGCTAATCTATAAACGATGAACCATTATCCTCCCTAGTCACGACCAAAACAACAAGATACAGGAGTCCCGGATGGGTTGACCCTGCGGAAGGGGAGGAGCTCCAGTTAGGCCTGGGTGATAAAATGATACATAACCAAAAGCAAGAAGAAAATATTGTGTAGTTTCACTTAATTACATCAAAAAAGTTCAGTTCCATAAACAAACTCCTAGCATGCTTCCCTGTAGGTCTCCCAAGGTGCGCTAGTCTGCGGCCGCCTGCAGACCTCCCCTGGTGGCTACTGTAATTGGCCAGAATCAACTAAAAACACCCTCAAACTTGTGGTTCCCGACTACTTGCCAGGGTGCGTGGATGCCGGTGTAGGGTCTCCACCTGGTGATACGCTGAACCTTACCCTTTGCTCTGCTCACTCTTTCTGCTATTGCCCGTTTTACTTGCTTCCAGAGTTAGGCGTTGATCGAGACAACCTAGATTTACAGTGCTGTGAACTACAACTATGGAGTGCGACCATGTCTACGGTTGGTTTTTAAAGCTCTCTGTGACTTGTTTTGAGAATATCAGCAGAAACAGACCTTGAAGCTCTGGAACATGTCGAGGTTCTGCTGTCTGAACTGGAAGTACTGGGCCAGCAGTCTGAAGGTCTCGACCTGGTCGAACTTCCTGGCTCTGAGGAAGCGAAGGATGAAGTCGTCATCTGTTCGCAGGAATCCAATGTCCGGTCGCGTCACAATCATGTCCCGAACCTTCGGTCAACAGAAAGGGAAACAACAAAAAAAGGAGTTTTTCATAATAATATGCTGCAAATTTTACCAGAATTTTAAAGAAAATCTGCAATTGATGCCCATTTTTGTCCCCTATGTGAATGTTAGCACCGGGTGTGTGGAGATAAACAGAAGGTGGCGCTAATCCTCCATTGAACTATTGCAGAAGAAGATATGATCGCATCCGCCAAGAAGGTCGTCTTTTTGCATGAAAACTGTCTGGATGATTTTCATGAAACTTGCCGGACGGGTGGAGCAGAGGTAAACGAAGAACCTGGTGAATGTTTGGTGTCAGCAATTCGAGCACTGTGGCGCCACTGATGGGTTGAAGTTGAAGGTGTGTGAATGTGTCTTAACTTTTGAGCCGTTTCCCTGAGTTTCCAGCCGATTTCTGCCACACATATACCAACATGTTGGGTTTTGTGAAAAAGTTTTAAACGTTTTGAAACGCCACCATTTTTTCTCCAATCTTGCTTCGGAAAGTGTCACAGATTCTGGATTTTTAAAAATGTGTCAGGAATGCTTTGATGTTTTAAAACCAAAGTTGGTAGAAGTCTAGTTGACTTCTACTGAAGCTCCTACGATCTCCATGACCTGGATGACTGAGAATCTACACAGACGTACACCCTGAACCCAACAGTTGGTGGTTTAAAGTGCGTTTACCTGCTGGATGTCCTGATGAAGAGTATCCGGGTTCTCGTTCAGCTCTAATCGAGCCTTTTCCGTCGTCTCGGAGCTCAGACCGGCGTGGAGGTGAGTCATGGTGGAATCTCGCTCTGGTTCGGCTCCTAAAGTCCAAAACGATTCCACCTGTGGTTCCCCTAAATCCAGCTTTGACTGAGTGTCGGAACCCTTTTTTTTGATTCCAACTTCTGGACCTCAAAGCTCCAGAAGAACGTCCAGGTTTCTTGACGTTCGTCGATGTTTGTCTCAGTAGTTTTTGCCCTTTTTAATCCTGTGACACAATCGTATTTGCTGTCAGTCCTTGATTTTACAAAAGCGAGAAACAGTTTGATCCCTTTTTGAAAGATTCCCTGTCGGTAGAAGACAATCGTATTCGTCTTGTTGAACAACCCCCTATGAACCGTCTTCTTCTACATTGTTGGCTGGAAAAAGAGATTCTGATGCTGTGTTGAAATGTTTCAGAGCTACAGTCTCAGTCATTAGAAAAAAGGTCAGCGGCGGGTTTGATTAACTTTCTGATGCCTTAATTTAAAAAAAACACACCAGCAGGTAAACAGACGGTTCTGTAAATGTCTAATTCACATCCTTTTTGTCCTGTATCTTCCTCCTCCTGTTCTACGTCATGGCTCTTCAGCGTTTATCATCTTCAAGTCTCTGCTTTGTCATGACGAAGCCGTCGGAGCTGCAGGCTTTGATGATGTTCCGGTCGTTTGTCCAAGAAAAGTGGCGGTCGGTTAAGGCAACTTGGTCCGACTCGAGCCTCCTCAGTCTGTAAAAGACGGAAGAAGAATCTTTAATGTGATTAAACAGTGAAGGGATTGAAGATCTCAATCATAAATATAACCGAGGACAAGTAATCTGTGGTTGATCTGCTAATACGCTAAACATGCCACTAGAATATTCATGACAAAAACTCTACTGCATCTGCAGAATGGTACAAAATACAGCATCAGACGGGTTTTATTGTCTAGAAGCTTCCAGGCTAAAGAAACAAATGTAAGGAATATATCTTCAAAATAACACAAACTAGAGACAAATATGTATTAAAATGAATAAATATTGTAGACAACAGACTGTTTAATGTTCACGATGTAAATATGACTGAATAAAAAAATTGTTTTACTTGAAACCGAAAGCCAGAGAAACCACAAGAGATAAAATCTTCTAACAAGACTGAGAATGAATCCAATCTTTAATCAAAGTTCTAAACCAGGAGCTAACTGGTAATCAAAGAAGCTAAAGTAGCATCGGATCAAACGAGGCTGATCATTTAAAACTAACTCTGTCCAGAGAGTTCCCCTCTGAGCTGAATATCTTGTTCACGTTTAAAGCCTCCGAGATTGTTGTGAAAAATGTAATCTTTAAAGGGGTGATTTTGCCCAGTTCAGTCGCTCTTTAGCCAAGTTTTCACCCAAACAGGAACTATGATGGTGTAAGATGAGCCTGTTTTCTGAAAACTAAATTCTTTGTCGCTGTAAAAACCTGCCGAACCAACAGCCATGTAAGACCATGTTGTCCTACCAAAGACCTAAAGAAGAGCTATGATTGGTTCCATCAGGTTGTCAACAAGAAGTCGTTTTTAAGGTGGACTGAACCTTTGAACAAGTTCTGACCCAAAGAACCATCTGTAGAACCTTTTTAAGGCTGTTTTCAGGGAATATAAAGCACCGATGTCATCAACAAAGTCAAATTCACCACATAGGCTAACGTAGCTAGCACTGTATGGCTTCTAGACCTGGATTAATGTCCAGTAAGTACTATTTGTTGTTGTTTAGGGGAATCTGAGTAAATGTCATAATTATGCTATTTTTCTGCATGTTGTCTATAATTTAACAAAACTGATTATTGTTTAAACAGTTCTAGTCTGGTTTTTTATTTACAACATGCATGTACATTTTTTTTATTATCATTGTGCTAGATCTGTCTATCTGTTATTTCACTGAACAGATTTTTTAAAATTTATTTAATTTTGCAGTTCTGGCCTGTTTTTTTGTTTGTTTTTCCCAACATCCAAACTATTAATTATGTTTTTATTTATTGTGTTAGATATGATCTGTAACTTAACAAAACAGATTTTTAAAAACAGTCCTAGCCAGTTTTTTTTACATGTAAATTTTTTTTAAATTATTCTGCTAGAAATTACCTGTAATTGACCTAAACATTTATTTATTTTTACAGTCCTGTACTGTTTTTTTTACGTGTATTTTTTTAATTGTCGTGCGAGAAATAATCCGTAATTTAGCAAAACATTTATTTATTTGATTAATTATTTATATTTACAGTTCTAGCCCGTTTTTATTACATGTAATTTAAAAAAAATTGTACTAGAAATTTTCTATAATTGAACCAAGCAGGTTTATTTTTCTTTATTTTATTTTATTTTGTTTTATTTTATTGTATTGTTTTTTTTTACAACATGTATTTAATGTATAAAATATTGCATTAGATCTGATCTATAATTTACCCAAACATTTATTTATTTAGTTAGTTATTTATATTTATAGTTCTAGCCTGTTTTTACAACATGTAAATTCTTATTATTTTTTAATTTTAATGATCTGTAATTTAACCAAACATTTTTTTCCATTTATTTATTTATTTGTTTATATTTATTTATTTATAGTTCTAGCCTGTTTTTACATGTAAGTTTTTTTAATTATTGTGCTAGAAATGATCTGCAATTTAGCAAAACGTTTATTTATTTATTTATTTATTTATTTATATTTACAGTTCTAGCCTGTTTTTTTACAACATGTAAATTCTTACGATTTTTTAAAATTATTCTGCTAGAAATTATCTATAATTGAACCAAACAGGTAAAACATGTAAAATTATCTAGTTAAATTATCGATCATTTCCCGTTAAATCGTTCATTCTCTGCTGTCTCGGTGTTTTCTCTCCGAGGGTCGGATCCACGGTGACCCTCCAGCCGCCTCCATCCTCCGCCGGTCGCTGAGCGTTCCGAGACGGACCGATGGAGGAACCGGAGCCGCCGCTGTCACCTCCCGGCCCGGATCACCGGGACCCTCCTCGGCCCGGTAAATAACGGAGGACTCACGGGGGACGAGCCGCTAGGTCTGCCGCTGCTGCTGCCTGGATCCCGGCCGAGCTGCTGCTCGGCCCGACGGCCCTCCGGCGGTGGTGCTGATGCTGCGGACGGAGGCGGCGGCGGCGGCGGCGGCGGCGGGGACGCTGCTGGTGGAGGCGGCCATCGGGCAGAGCAGAGCCCCGGTGGACGTCTCGGAGGACGGAGCCCAAAGAACCGGGGAGAGGCTGAAGGAGAAGGTCCCTGAAGGCGTCACGCAGGATGGAGCCCGTCCTTGTGAGTCCGTGTGGGCATCTGGAGGAGGAGGAGGAGGAGGAGGAGGAGGAGGAGGAAGAGGAGGAGGAGGAGAGCCGTCAGTGTCCGGAAGTCATCCGCACACATCCGGTCACTGCCGGAAAAATAAAAGCACCCAGAAATAAAAGCGAGTTCGGATTCTCTGGATTTATCATCAGGTTTAATCACTGAAAATGATTATTATTCCTACAGTTTCAAATGTGTAATCTTAATTTATATAAAGAAGAAATTGTCAAGTTTTCAGTCTGTATATACTACTACTACTACTACTACTACTACTACTACTACTACTAATAATAATAATAATAATAATAATAATAATAATAAATTAATTAATTAATCTTGAAGTAATAATAATTTTTAAAAAAAACAATAATATTGTTATATAAATATTAGGCATGACCATTTCTGGTTTGAAAAAGTCTTGTTCTTCTTGTTATTATTGTTATGATTATTAGGGTCCGAGCACCGAATGGTGCGAAGACCCTATTGGAATGCAAGGAATTATTTATTGTTATTTTACGGACTTTTGAATTGCATTTTTGGCGGCCTTATCATACCCCAAAATGCGTCAAACTTGGCATGCTCATCAGGACTGGCGAAAAATTTGATATTTTATGGGAGTTGCGCATGTGTGTGGCAAAATGGCTCCATAGCGCCCCCTACAATGTTGCAAAAAATGGTCATTAGGTCAACTGGCAGAGTGTTTCATCTACAGCTACAAAATTTTGTAGGCATATTCAGCACATCAGGAAACCCAAAAAAGTCAATCATGACCACGCCCTAAACCCAACAGGAAGTCGGCCATCTTGAATTAGCTGTAAATTTTTTAAAATTAATAACTCATTTGGGATGAGTCCGAGACACCTCAAATTTGGCAAATATATGCAACAGTCCTCCCTGATGAAAAGTTATCAAAATGCTCCGCAAAAGTCAAAGGGCGTGGCCATGGCGACTCCCAAAAATACTGATCCTTCGCCATGAAACAGGAAGTGGGGTCTAAACCTCTTGTACATGCTCCAATCTGCCTGAAATTTTACATGTATGATCAGTGTACTGCCCTGACGACATCCATGTATTTGTATACATTGACAGGCATAGCGCCACCTTGTGGTAGCAGGAAATAGACATTTTTTTACACTTTGATGTACTATTCTTAGCACGTTGATCAGATTCACCTCAAATGTGGTGACATAAGACTGAACATGTTGATGATGATTCCCAGAGAAAATGGTGACTTGTCGTCAAGGGGCGTGTCTGTGGCAGCACGGCGAATTTCGATTTCTCGCCATGAAAATTGAATTTATTATATCTCAGCTGGAAAGGGTCCAATCTGGACCAAACTTCATGTGACGGACACCCGTCCGGTTCTGAACACATCCACACTCATAAATTTAGAAATACTCATAGCGCCACCTATTGGCAACAGGAAGAAATTGTCATTACATTTGCACATGCCATTGCTGGAAACTTTGTCAAATCATTCTGAAAATTGGTCAGCTCAGTGATTCCCCCTTGACGATGCCACAGTGTGAAGATTTTGACGATTCATAAAACGTTGTTGCCGTGGCAACGTATCGTTATCGTAATAAACAAAGTACTTTTTGACAGGTTAGGAACGCTCATATGCTCACTAAAATTTCCACACACATCAGGACTCCTGAAATATTTCATATTTTAGATAAATTGTCCATGACTGTTGCAAAATGGCTCGATAGCGCCACCTGGAAAATTTCAAACATTTACTAAGGGCCGTATGTGTCACCTACAGTTCTGAAACTTGGTAGGCATATGTAACTCGTCAAGACGCACAAAAATGTAATTGACACCCATGCCCAAAACCCAACAGGAAGTCAGCCATTTTGAATTATATGTCATATGTTTTGATGAATTTGGGTCATTTTTGTACATTTTCAAAAGCTATAAAGTCAAACAGGGTAACAGCGAGAGAGCTGAAATTCGGCCAGGATGTATTCCAGGCATGGGTGATCAAAAGTTATCAAAATGCTCCACAAAGGTCTGAGGGCGTGGCCATGGCGGCCTCCTGAATTTTGATGCTTCGCCATGAAACACCAACTGCTGTGTAACTGCCCTAAACATGCTCCAATCTGCCTCAAACTTTACATGTATGACCAGAGTCCTGCCCTGATGACATTCACATGCTGAAATACAGCCACAGTCATAGCGCCACCTGTTGGATGGACAGGAAATGCTGTATAACTAGTGTGTACATGGTCCGATCTGCCTGAAATTTTATATGTGGGATCAGAGTCCGACCCCGATCACATCCAGTGGCCAATATACACTCTCGGTTGCAGTGCCACCTGGTGGATGGACAGGAAAGGCTCTATAAGTAGCCTGAACATGCTCCAATCTGCCTGAAATTTTACACGTGTGATCGGAGACCGGCCCTCATCACATTTAGAGGCCGTCATGCACTTTCGGTCGCAGCGCCACCTGGTGGACATGCGTGGATTTGCCGACCAGCAAGGATGCGAGGACCCGTCCAATGCTGCTTGCAGCTTTAATTGTATAACTTTGCTCTTCAAAGCGGTGTCAATGTTTTAAAGCTTTATACCCATGGGAGATGACTTTTAATATTTGCTTTTCATCCCACCAAACAGAGGTGGGATATTTGTATCCATTGCACTTATCAGCCAGGAATAGAGCTATAAATGAAATAACCCAGGATTGACTCCTCTCTCAGTAAAAAGTGTTTTTCTGTACAAACTGTCTGTTAATGTTAAATGAATGCATTTAACTTGCATATGAACTGTTCCATCAGTCGCTTTGGTTTGACATCAAACAAACAGTTTATTGGCATTTCAAAATGAATGCATCCCCTTCCATTTGACAAACAAAGGAAGTTTTTCTCTCAGCAAAATATACGCTTTGTTTTTAAGATCCCTATCAGGAGCAGAAAAGTGTTCATGATAACTTACAATACATAATTACTCATAATTCAATTCACAATGTGGCAACATGTAACAAGAACGTACAGATGACATCCTTTCATTATTTAGCAAACACTGGCGGTGAAGGATAAAAGGCATAACATACAAAAGAGTACTATACAAACAAAGAGTGACAAGTATTCTGGTGAGATGAGCCTAGAGCCAGAAGTAGTGTGCATGATAACTGTCTTCCATTCAGTTAAGTGTTGGGTTGAATCTGAAAAGGCTGTTGTAGGAGTATGTTTTGTTCAGCTTATTAAAACTCATCTTGGTCAAACACACATACAGCTCTCAGGCTTTTCTGCCTATTCCTTGCATTGTTTTAATTCCTGATTCCATTTGAATATAAAGATAACAGCACGATCTCTAGGTTTAAACTAATCTACACTGATGTCCAGGCAGTAGTCTGTGTTTTTTAGCCATGCATTCAATATGATTCTATGGATTAAAATGTTGCTCTTTCAGTCGCTCCATTTTGGTCTTGTCTGGAATCCCATTGGATAGGTTGTGCAGTGAAATTTAGTAAAAGCATTTACGGTTCCCAGAGGATGATTCCAAAAAACTGTGGTGATTCTTTGTGCCAACAGTAGTTTGGAAAATTGGCCTCTGAATGAAATAAGCTTGGCTAAACCTAAGCTTCCATGTAGCTCCATTATCCAAGCAAAATGTGAATTTCTCAAATACTTATATGTTAAGAACTTTGAGTGTTTTGACAAAAATATGGCAAATTATGAGGGCAAAAATATTTAAATGTGAATACAAACTGGCACTGTATTGAACCATCAAAAACAGATGTATAAAATGTGTGATCTGTCATTTCTGGCGCACGCTAACAACCATGAGAAATGTTAGGGTAAGCTTGTTATCATGCTGATGTTAGTACGTACAGTAGTGAAAAAAAGCTTACATACACTTGTGAAGACCGTGCATATTGTGGCAATCTTGAATTTTCAGTGACTGCTATGGCTCTTAATTTTCTATGCTGGAATGAACGAAACATGTGTCTTTGTCTCAAAAAACATTCATGCATGTTGGTTCTTGTGGATGATTATCTCCACATTCTTCAAGAAAACCTCAAATCATCAGCCAGAAGGATCTTGGATGGAGTTAAGTGTTCCAACAAGACACTGACCAAAAACATGGTAAAGGAATGGTGAAATCAGGCAAGAATTAAGGTTTTAGACTGGTTTTAACTCCTGACTTTAACCCCATTGAGAACCTGTGGACTGTGCTGAAGAAACAAGTCTGTGTGAGTCAACAAATTTAGTCGAACTGCACCGATTCTGTCAAGATGGGTGGTCAAGGACCCAGCCAGAAACTTGGAGATGGCTACTGAAAGCATCTAGTTGAGGTGAAAATGACCAAGGGATGTTTAATCAAATATTCCCATTGCTGTTTGCACATTCTTTTTGAAGCAGTGGATGTTGTCATATTTCCAAAGTACCTGTCATAAATCTATGAAAAAACAACATGCATGATTGTTTTTTGTGACAGAGTGTGTTTTAATGATTCCATGACAATAAATTCAGAGTTATGGGAGTCACTGGAAACTCAGGACCACCATGACATACATGTTCTTTGCAAGTCTTTGTAAATCTTTGTTCACAAATGTAGTTTGTATTCATGGTGCAATGCAATGCATAGCCCTGAGAGCTATGAGTGTTGCTGAAGAAGAACTGGTATCTGTCTGTACATATACAGCGAGACTTAATGAAGAGTGTCTGCAGTGGGTGGCCAGGTGACTTCCACCAAAGATAGGCACAGAGTCGTGAAAACTCAGCAGTGTAGGCCGGTGGGGTGGTGATAAACGGCAGCGTTGAAGTTACTGAGATGGCAATCATGCAGATGAAGTAGATAAAAAAGAGTACAATGGAGCTGCTGTTTGTACAGATTGGTGGTCAGAAGCAGTGTGAATATGTTTTGAAATCCAGGAAAAGGGGTAAAAAAAAAATCTTCTTCTGCATTTTTATCATCAACTTTGAATAGAACGTCTGATGAGTATTCAGTAATGTATTCTACATCTATTTAATAGATGTATTTTTGTATATTTTAATATAATGTATTTTCTTTTCACTGTGTAAGAATGACTGAGCTGAGCCAGAAAACAGTCCTTGAAGGAGGGCTGAAAAACAAAAGCAAGAAATTCTCTTGAAATGGAATTGCAGATGGAATGACGTGCTTAGCCTGCTGGAACTGGTTATGTGGAGGGAAATAAACGAATGGATGGATGAATGTGTCAGCATTGAAGAACAGTCTGTGTGCACCTATTGCTATTCTGCTGTGGGTGGAAATACGTCCCGGTTTCTTTGTATGTCTTTACCCCAGTCAGTCAAAATCATATTAGGCATGCAGCAATGATGTCCCTGCAAAATCAGCTCCGAGGTAATTTGTTTTGGTGGAACATTTGTGCATATAGAAGTGAGCACCTTCATTAAAATGGCTAATTCACTGAAAGAACCAAGCGGACATGCCTGCCATTTTCAGCATGGTGACTAGCACTGTGAGTGTTGCTTTTTCCAAAGTAAATGGGAAAACAGTAACACTTGAATAGCAAAAGGGGAAAAGAATATTACATGAAATGCTGCTGGAAATGGCAGGCACCTACCTGCAACAGCACATTTGGTGAGTCAGACTAAAAATGTGTTGAGAACATGTCCAATGTTCAGGATTCTTTTTTTTTTTTGCTGTCTAAAATGGGGAGGAAGTAGCTCAAGGGACATTCAGATTTTAATGAGATTGGAGTCTTAATTCATTCTGTTTTGTTAATGAAATGAGTAAGAAACCACATTTTCAGAGATTTGAGAACCGATGGGACTGATTATAGAGTTGAATCTATGAAATCAAATCTTTCAATACTCAGCCTTGTTTTATCATCCTGTTTAATAAAGCTTTAAGTCTGTTGTTTTTAGACTTTCATAGTAAATGACTCCTTAAGTGTTTCACCTTTTTGTCCTGCTGTTTATTTTTCTTTTTTTGCATTTAGCCACACTTTAATCTGTAATTAAAACTTTCTACTGTGTCTCTCTGCTTCCTGAATCTCCCACCTGCCTGCAGTCTGATTGCAGCAATGAGAATCAGCTGCCGTAATTGGCTCACACCAGTCACCTGTTTGCAATTCCACCTCCCAGCATATAAGCCAGCTCTGTCATTCACTCCCTGCTCCACCATGGGCTTGCACATCCTGTGTCAACTCACGACCACCAGAGCTTCTTGGACACGACGCTGCCCTTGTACCCCTGTTTGGGTTTCCTACCTACCCCTTCAGCTGAGTTTCTTCTCGTTGTAAGTATCCAGTTTTGATGGATTAGTTTAGGTTATTCATTGATGGTTTTCTTAAATTTCCCCTCTGTTGTTAGTTTAGAGTCTTTGTTGAATTTTGTAGTCTTGTCTGTTTTCCTGTAGGCCATCAGGTGACCCCCAAAAAAGTGGCTAGAAAATGAATTCTGCTCCACGGAAGGGGGACTACTTGTTCAATGCATTTTTTGATAGATAATACCCTTCTGAACACTGGGTTAAAAGTTCACCCAAACTATCCTGACACCATTTTTATCTGGAGCCATAAATGTGTATAGAAGTAAATAGGCAAAAAAGGAAAATCTTGTACTGCCTTTTTTGGATTTAAAATGTCCTATATTAAATTTAGCAACACGAAATCTGTCTGAGATGTCATAAACACATGTACTTAACATCAGAAAGAAGTGTTTATTTTTTGGGGTTTTTGTTTTTTTGCACTCCAATGTGAATTCAGATCATAAAATGTAGCTAATTTGTTCTTCAAGTAGTTCAACAGCAGCACATTAAAAACATGAGCTACATTTAGCTAAAAGATTATGTTTTATATGCTAAAACAACTCACAATCGACTCAGGTAAAAAAGAAGTAATGCATATATTTGCCCAAATGCCTGAATATATTACCATGCACCACAAAAGTGGACTAGGGCAAAAATTGACTAGATGGAAGAAGACTCATTGAGGGCTACATATTTTTTGCAACATATAAAACATTTATTGAGATTAAATATTGCCATATAATGTAAATCACAATAACAAAAAATGTCCTTTGTCAAATAATAATAGAATATGTGTTATATTATGGGTCTTTTTTGACAAGGGAGGAAGCAAGGGAGGGTATGGCTCATACTTACAGTAAATTAAAAAACAGTTAAAAAAAAATAAAAATAATAATAATAATAATAATAATAACACAATAATAATAAGAAGAAAGGTAATGAGAAGAAAGGTGGAAGGGAGTACTTATGAAGAAGACAACTGCTTTAATCACTTAAAAGAAAGACTAACGTTATCTATAAGCACATTATTTTCATCCCTAATCTAAACATATTTGTCATATTTAGAATGTGTGAAACATACCTGCAGTCAATGTTTCTGCTTGAATGAGAGAATCCCTCTTTTGTAGTGTAGCTACATGGATGTATTTTGTAGCTCTTTTGCAGATAATGCAGATGGCTGGAAGGACAGGTCCAGCAGAAGCGAAGGCCAAACCTGAACGGGAACGTAGTTTTTTTCCGGGGAGTTTCAGACTGTTCTGCAACTTCGGTTGTTGTAGCCTCCGGAAGGGCTGAAGTGCTCGGTGTTTCAGATGTATTGCCAATCTGTGCAGATTGTTTCTCAGCCCTGACCAATTTCTGCTTATCTGTGAAACGACGGTAGCATGTTGTATGGAAACCAGCATCGATGGGAATATTGTCAAACTCTATATCCTGGCAATGTCTTTAAATTTTGGCTAGGTCTCTGTTTATGCCATGAAGACAAAGCCATTGCTTTAAACAGGCTCTGTATGTGTCCCATCGCTGACAGGTAAAGTCCAACACGTCCTCGTTCTTTACGTTTAAAAGATGCATGCTGTAATTGGCTTACACCAGTCACCTGTTTGCAATTCCACCTGGCAGCATATAAGCCAGCTCTGTCATTCAGTCCCTGCTCCACCATGGGCTCGCACATCCTGCGTCAAGTCACGACCACCAGAGCTTCTTGGACACGACGCTGCCCTTGTACCCCTGTTTGGGTTTCCTACCTACCCCTTCAGCTGAGTTTCTTCTCGTAAGTATCCAGTTTTGATGGATTAGTTTAGGTTATTCATTAATGGTTTTCTTAAATTTCCCCTTTGTTGTTAGTTTGTAGTGTTTGTTGAATTTTGTAGCTTCATACATATGCACTAGTGTGTGGCTTTCAGCTTTCTATAGTTTAACACATTTTTTTGACGTTTTCCTCCCCCAGACCATCTGCTACAAAGTGTTATTGGGTAACAAATGTACCTGATGAAGACCAGAAATGTTCAAGCAGAAAACTTCAGCTTCCATGAAGGGTGAAGACCCAACAACCTTCAAAGCCAATTTGAAAATGGGTAAGAAATGAATGTACACACTGTTTAGTCTAGACCATCATTTGTGCTGATGTCTGTGCTTTTAGATTCTATTAAGATGGGAAAAATAAATAGTGATAAAAGTGTAGTCTGGGTAAAATACACCACCTGCTTAAGCATGACTGGCTGGATTTTTAACTGACCTGCTGATAAATGTTTCAAAGGTGACCATGGACCTTTCTGGAGGATGTTGCACAAGGAGTTTTGTCATTGTTGCCACATTCTGGTTTTGACTTGACTCCATTTGACTGCATCGATTGCCTTTTCTATTTATAGATTATTGTGAGAAATTGCAAGAATTGTTTTTTTTGTTTTGTTTAATGTTTTGTACAAGTTTGTTGTCAATAAAAACCTTTATATATTGAAAAATTGTTTGGATTGTGAACTATTGTTGCAGGAAGAACATCTGTCACTGCAACTTGATGCTCTGTTTTTTGTTACAGGAAGGAAGGCTGTGCTGCAAGTTGATGCTGTGTTTTTGTTACAGGAAGGAAGGCTGTGCTGTAAGTTGATGCTGTGTTTTTGTTACAGGAAGGAAGGCTGTGCTGCAAGTTGATGCTGTGTTTTTGTTACAGGCAGGAAGGCTGTGCTGCAAGTTGATGCTGTGTTTTTGTTACAGGAAGGAAGGCTGTGCTGCAACTTGATGCTGTGTTTTTGTTACAGGAAGGAAGGCTGTGCTGCAAGTTAATGCTGTGTTTTTGTTACAGGAAGAATGTCAGTGGCTGCAACTTGATTATTTCCTCTGGTTACAGGAAGAAGTCAGTGGCTGCAACTTGATTATTTCCTCTGGTTACAGCAAGAAGTCAGTGGCTGCAATTTGATTTTTTTTCCTGTGGTTACAGGAAGAAGTCAGTGGCTGCAACTTGATTATTTCCTCTGGTTACAGGAAGAAGTTGGTGGCTGGAACTTGATTATTTCCTATTGTTACAGGCAAGTCAAGTCTGCTTGTTTTTGTTTTCTTGTATTAGGTTCTTTTTCTTTGTTTCTGTTAGCTTCTTTGTTTTCTCTTTTCTTTTCTGTGTTTATTCTTTTCTGTTTTAATTTTTTCTTATTTTATTTTTTTTTTTATTTTTTTTTTATTTTTTTTTATTTTTTTTTTCATTTTTTGCATTGGTTTTTACATTTGGTTTTTTGGACTGGTGGAAGGGAGTCGGGAGTCGGGAGTCGGGAGTCGGGAGTCGGGAGTCGGGAGTCGGGAGTCGGGAGTCGGGAGTCGGGAGTCGGGAGTCGGGAGTCGGGAGTCGGGAGTCGGGAGTCGGAGTCGGGAGTCGGGAGTCGGGAGTCGGGAGTCGGGAGTCGGGAGTCGGGAGTCGGGAGTCGGGAGTCGGGAGTCGGGAGTCGGGAGTCGGGAGTCGGGAGTCGGGAGTCGGGAGTCGGGAGTCGGGAGTCGGGAGTCGGGAGTCGGGAGTCGGGAGTCGGGAGTCGGATCGGAGTCGGGAGTCGGGAGTCGGGAGTCGGGAGTCGGGAGTCCGGAGTCGGAACCCAACTTCAGCTACTATGATATTGCTCATGATTGTCAAAAACATACCACTTATTATAAAGAACAATTACTGACTAAGATCCAAACAAAACTAATAAAAACATTCAAGAGCACAAAATTCCACCAAACACCTGCATACTGTTTGTATAAATATGTTGTATGTACACACAATTCCATCCCTGTAACTGATAAAAAAAGCAGCTCAATCTCAACCATAAACCAGTACAATCCCTTCACATTACATTATCATTTTTCCTCATAAATAAAAGTGTAACTTTCAAACTGACAATTTAATGCTCAAAAGATGAACTGTCAACAACACCACTGCAACACACACAATGGGATTTTCCTATACTTCTACATGTTTTGCAGTGAAGCTGTACTTCATATTAAAACTTTCCACAGTCAAACTATTTCAAATCATTTGCTAATTTCATTTTTTTTTTTTTTTTTTAGAAGAGCCAGGGGGTGATGGAGGGTTCCCGAAATAGCTGCCCATCTATGTATAGTTTGCCCACAACCAGTGCAGTCCGTTTACCTTTGTCTGTGTTCTTTCATGATGGGGTATAGTACTTTGCGCCTCTCATTGATTTCCCTGGGAAACTGGTCATTCATCCCGAACGACGTGCCTTTCAGCTCCCGTCTTTTGCTTCTTACGAGCACTTTCTGCTGGAAGTGCTCGAACTTTGCAATAATAGGACGGTGTCGGTTTCCTCCTCGGGGTCCGAGCCGGTGGACGCGGTGGAAAGTGATGTTTTTAACAGTTTCCGCAGGGATTTTAAGCGCCGACACCATGAAGTTTTTAACAAGAGTCTCTGGGTTATCCGGTGTGGACTCAGGGATACCAGAGAAGATCAGGTTGTCCCGCATGCTCCTCGACTGGATGTCCAGGACGGTCTCCCTCAGGGTTGTGTTTTCTTTTTTAAGCGTATCCACCTCTGAAGTGACCGCTGTCAGCGTGGACCGGAGTTCGTTGTTGTCCCTCTGCAGATCCTCTATCTGCTGGTGGGTGAACTCCAGGCTTGCTTTCAGGTGTTTTATTTCCTGGTGAAGCAAACTAAGGATATCGAGCTTCTTATTAATGGATTCTAGAACACTTACCTGGATATCCGTGACCTCCAGGTCTTGTGTGTCAGTCGAAGAGTCTGCCTTCTTCCTCTTGCTCGGGTTGGCGTCTTCCATCACGCACCGGACGAAGTAGTCGTCAATGAAGTTCTCAAGGTCCTCCACTGTGAGCACTACCGTTTCCGATCTTGCGCAGGCTATTTAGCTAGGTTGTTGGTTTATTTATTTATTTTTAATACAAATACGTCGAGATAACGGCGGTTTGTTTACTTCGCATCTAGCAGCTGGGAGCCGCCATGTTGAATTTCGTCACTCTCGCTGAATCTCGCGATCTCACAGCATCACGTTCCCTGTGTTGTTCTCATTTTTAGTTGGCAGGCATTAAAGTCACTCAATCTTTCCAATTATCTTGCTAATTTCAAACACTGAACTGATTTTATTATTTCCTACAAACAACTAATCTGTACTACAATTAATACCAGTGTTTAACTGACAAAGAAGGTCTCTTCCCATCACACTCAAAAGTGTTACTTCAACAATCACATACTATACTCCACAGCTGATCCTGCTTTTCAAACATAAACTTGATGAAAAATTAATTTACTTATGGGGCGCCTGAAACTCCTACAACAATTACTTTACAACTACAAATGAAAACATTATCAGTGAAACATACAACAAAAAGTATACCCCCTTTATCAATTCATAGCTTCAATTTAATTACATAATGACACACAACATTTTGCAAAAATACTTTATCGAAATATTGATAGACACAACTGGTAATATACTTTGACTTATTTCACCTATTGATCATCTTGTTCTATTTATCCTGCTCTCAGGATACTCTGTAAAACTTAAAAATAAATTTAATATTTATATAATTTCCTTAAGCTACACAAATTAAACATTTAACACTATTATTTACTACCAACGCATTAATTTACTTAATATAGTTAACTTTTAAGATCATAGTTAATTTTAATCCAGCACACATGAAATTTTAGTTTCTCTGTATGGACCACAGCAATACCAAACCATTACATTCTCAACTCAAAGCGTAGAAAAAATCCACTTTATATTACACAAATAATTTTACATTGACCCCTTTCCTTTTTACTACTGATCATATTAGATTTCCAATAGGAGACTATTAAACTCTAGTGTTTACAGAGTTCAAAACATTCCATTCTACTGACAAGCTCCTTACTACTCTGCAGTCTGTGGCCCAGTCTCTCATTCTCCTATAATTCCCACATTGTCTGCATTTCAACTGTGTTCAGGGAGCAGCCTTCTGATAAAAACAACACCGGGGCTGATCTGTGAAATGAAACAATTATTTAACCTTAGCACATCATTCAGTGGAGAAACAACCATCCTTCTACATTTCCATCAACACATGCATTGAGTCTATCCACACACTACTATGCCATGACTGATTTGACACTCTATACCTGTAAGAAATCTCACGACATACACTCTAGAACTAAGGCAAACACCACTGTGATCTGTTAACCATGTCTGCACATCTAGCTCATCAGGTCACTGGACATTCTCAGTGGGAGGTAGATCAAAAGATTCCTCAACCACAGACCGCTCTGTGCCAAAACATACAGTGCAACAATGACTTCATTCTTCATTCTGGAACCACAACATTAGACAATGTAGCTGTAACTCACAACCAATCAAGACATTTCATCACACTAATGAAAGGATCTGGTGCACTAAACACTATATCTCGGGCCTCCACTGAACTCCAAGGCTGACACCAGCTGTGTTAACAATCATGCATTTACACAAAGCTAGATTAGTTTCAAAAAGCTCTGACTCCTCCATCTTATCACTTTGAAGAAAAACACATGAAGAACATGCAGACTGTTAAACTTTTTTCATCAACTCATCATTACTCTGTCCCTTTTCTACACCGCCATTTCCTGAAACTTAGCCTGATCCTCAGTCCGGTTCTGTGTTAAGTCAAGATTCAACCTCTTTATCCTTTATCTTAGTCAATTCTTCCTGAAGAACAGCAATGATCTTAAGTTTCTTACCTGTGTTCTTAGCTCTGACTAATGACTTAATTGCTGCTACACTGACCAGCATAAATGCATCAGATTTAATTTTAGCTGTTAATGCATCACAGTTAGATTCAGATTCTTCTTTAGGCAAATTATTCATTGATTTCACATTTTAACAACAAGTCTCACCTGATTTGGACTGATGACAACCCATGATTATTTTCTTTCACTCAAAAATAGGCATTCATAGAGTGTAGTATGACTGTGCAACAATGTAGACAGATATGGGCAATAGCAACAAAGAGATATTTGCAAAAAAAAAAAAAACATGTGTAAATGTTAATTAATTAGTGGTTGGTAGCTGCCTCCATATCTCAACTTCTGTCTGTTATGTCCACTAAGTGTTATCCTTTTTTTTAATAGTCACTTGTCAACAGAGTGGTTGTGTTTTGGTCACACTTTCTGGTCACTGTCCCTTAAAGTCCCATCTGACAGGTCAGTGGTTGACAATTTGTCACCATTTGAACTGCTCTAAAGATTTTTCTGCATGATTGGCTAACTTCAACCCTTTTCTAAGCATCACATTAGAAAATAAATGTCTTTCTTTTGTTTCCTGCTGCAGCCACATTTGGTCTAATATCTTTCTATATCACATAACGGATGTCTGTGACCACTGTGCAAAAGTTCCATTTCACTTTGGAAGAGCATTTGCCTGTTCTCATTCCCTCAACCAAAGACATGTTTTTCATTCTCATATAGTCTCATTACAATTTGATCAGGGGGCAGGATGTACCAAATGATTGTTTCTGATGTTTTCTGAAAAAAAATCATGTTACCTGGCAGTAACAGTTATTATTGTGCAGGCTTTGAACAGTCTGACTCCCAGATAGTTAATTGCTGTTTATTGTGAAGCCACTGGAAACCTCGAAACTTTTATTCAGTACAAGCAAACAGCTAAATGTGTACAAAATGTGGCCACAGGCAAGCAAACAATTTAACTTGTACAAAAAGTAGCCGATCAATTGTTACAAGCTTTCAATTAGACTGAAACTATCTCAACTTTTCCACAGTTTTTTCTGTAACGAGCACCAAATTATGATATAAGTAATATTTGAGGGGAGGGGAAAACATTAGAAATAAGTAGACTTTTGTGTTGTAGAATGATGTTTCTCCTGTCCAGTTCAGTTCATCATATCATGACCCCTCAGCAATCTTTGTATAAACTGTAAATCAATACTAGCTTCAAAGTACAGCATGAGTTACTCCACCAAATCCTAAAATGGTCCTTTCAGAGATGCCTACATACCAAAACAAACCAAAACAAATAAAAATAAATTAGCTTTAAATAATTCCCCATTAGAGGAAAGTTGTCTTTCTATTTGTGTACTGCAATTTTATTCAAACCACACATGAAACCTGGTTCAGTTCAACATTCATATAAACTTTTCTTTTGGAACTTTTTAATTACATGAATCTGCTGAATCAGTCTAATGGTACTTTTATTTTCAGTACTCCTTCAAGGACTGTTGTGCGGCTCAGTCATTCTGACAAGTAAAATACAAACTGTTGTGTGGCTGCATTAAATAGATGTAGACACTAACTTGATGATTAAATGGCAGAAGAATGTTTGACTTCTTGGTTTAAGAAGCACAGTTATTCTGCTTCTGCTGCCACTCAACCTAACTGCATACAAATCCTCCTCTTTTTCTCCTTTGACCTACATTCAATTTAAATTCAAAATCCTCCTGTATACATTCAAGGCTATCCACAACCTCGCTCCCTATCGTCTGATCTCCATCACATCGCCTCCTCCACCCGCTCTCTCAGATCCTCTTAGTCCATCCACCTCACAGTGCCCTCCATCCGCCTCAGCACCATCATGGGCAGCAGGGTTTTCTGCCGCTCTGCTCCCAAACTCTGGAACTCACTCCCACCGGACATCTGTAATATCGACTCTCTGCTTCTCTTCACATCCAGACCCAAAACTCACCTGTTAAAGACTATTTATTCTCTGTAATTGCCTCTTTCTTGTATGTATAGTTTTTATCTGTTGTGTTTGTTTTTCTTATAAAGCATCCTTGGGTGTCAAGAAAAGTGCTTACAAATAAAATTTATTATTATTATTATTATTATTATTATTATTATTATTATTATTATTATTATTATTATTATTATATTCTTGTGACTTTGCAGCTCCTCCTATGGGATCTCCAGGTGTTCCTCAGCATGATAAGATATGCGGTCCCTCCAGCGAGTTCTGGGTCTATCTAGCGGTTGTCTCTCAGTTGGACGTGTCTAGAAAACCTCCAATAAAAGGCGCCCAGGAGGAATCACAGTCAGATGTTTGAATCACCTCGGCCGACTCCTTTCTACACAAAGAAAAGGCAACTTTACTGCAATATGCCCAAGCTCCTGTCCTTATGCCATCCTGACTTTGATGGCAAAGATTTCCGAGAGGAGCTGCTGGCATTGCTTCCGCTGGAGGACAACACCACAATTCTCCACAAACGCGGTGAAAATGATGCCGTTGGACGAGGCGTCCATTCAGAGCGAGCTGGCTGAAATCCAGGCTGCTCTCCATGGTGCTGAAAACCTCAGCACATTCTGGGTGTCTTGTCCCGAGGACTATGGCACATTGAAGACGCTGGCTATGTATGTTCTCACCATGTTGGGTTCAACCTACACCTGCGAGGCTGCGTTCTCCAAGATGAACTCGATAAAAACACTGAGAGGAACCGACTGTCAAACCAGTCTTTGGAGGACTGTTTGCTCATAAGTCTGACAGCGGCCAAGCCTGATGTGGAAAAGTTGGTGTCAGAGGGGAAATGTAACTTCAGCCATTAAGCAGTGTGAGTAGCCCATTTCAGCCTTGTGATTTGAAATCGCTGTAGCCCACTTAACGTTTTATTTGATGTGCCAACATTATTTGTGACCTGTTTTGTTCTGCTACCAGGTTAGTATTTATTTACCAAGCTATTTTAACTTATGCCAGTTGGTTTTTCCTCCTTTCTTTGTCCTGAGAAGTCTAGTAGTATGAAGCATGTTGTTGAGACTTTGAAATAAAAACCAAATGTTAAGTAAGGGCATGAGGAAAAGTTATGTTAACAAAAAAAAGAACTGTGTGAAACAATAAATGTTAAACAGTGCAGCCTAAATAGAGTCATAAATGGTGGGGATTACTGATAGTTAAGAGTCTCAGTTATTGTTGTTTTCAGTTGCTTTAATAGTGTGGATCACATGATATTTTCTCTTTGATCCTCACAATTTTGGAATCCAGTCGCGGGCCGGATTGGACGGTTCGGCGGGCCGGATTCGGCCCGCGGGCCGCCAGTTGATGATCACTGCATTAAAATATATGTGAAACATTATGGAATCTTTAAAGTAACTTTGTTGTTAGTAAGTTGCTGCCACTTACAGCAGTATTGACAGGCTTTTTTGAGAAAATGCAGTCATAGTCTGTTCATTACACCCGTGTTTAATTTGAATAAAGGATAAAAGAAGCAGTGTAATGCTTTGTATTTCTTGTTCCCATTTTACGCTCTGAACATAATGAACCATGATCTCAAAGCTGAGTGTGTGTGCCGAACAGTGATCTTTGTGTACTGCTACACCCTTACCTCTTCCTGTGTAATTCAGTAGCATTTGCCATTTATTGTCCTCTTGCACTGCTGTGACTGACACTTTGTTTTTTGCTTCATAGGACCAGACCTGCTGGGATCTGTACAGATGTCTTGATGAGGGTGGGAGTGGTTTCAGCAAAGGAGAGCTGGATCAGTCTACAAACACATATTTGTAACCAGTGTGGGAAAGCTTTCAGGCAGTCAGGTTATTTGAAACGTCATATGCTCCATCCACACTGAAGAAATTAGTTTTTTACTGTGATATTTCCTCATGTTTGAGAAAGTAGTTATTATCTTAACTGTGAAATAAAAGCCCTCCTTAAACATTATTTAATCTAGTCTCTTTTTCAAAAGAGGCCTGAGAACAACAGACATTCCAATAAATACCCTTAGTTAGTAAACTGAAACTAAATCAATCGTATTTTTAACTACTGTAACCAAACCTCCACTGCCATATTAGAACAGGATATGCTTTTATTTCTAAAACATTGCCAACGGTTTTGACAAATCATTCTGTGGTTTCATTTGAGAAAGTTGTTGCCCCAGCATTGTCCTACAGGGGGCAGATGTTTTAAAACTACATTTGTCTTTCATGTGTCACCATTTGCTTGCATATTTCATAAACATCACAATCACTAATTTCCAACTCTATACTGATGATACCTTCCTGGTTTTCTTAGCTGGCAGGAGATGAATTTTTGCATCCGTACCCTGATTTTCATTATCGAGGCTCGCTTTTTCCCCTAACATTCTCCCACAACGGGAGTATTTGACCTTTAAAGTCACGGTTTCTTCTACTGACCGGCACCTTTGTGATTAATCCTTGCAGCTCTACTGCATGATCTACTGTTTGCTTTACCCCGTTAGTCATTCTGTAATAACAGTGCAGTTTCTGCTGCTGCTGGTTTTCAACAAATTCCAGGAGAAGAACATACATTTCTCCCATTCACGTCTCCCTGTGATTTACTATTGATTTAGCTGATTTAGCTTTAAAGCACAGCATGCTCCCCTTCTGTCTTCCGTTAGGCTCTGCTAAGCCTCCTGCTGCTGAAGCTTCTTACCGGAGCATTGGTTTGGAAAAATAAGCAAAAAAAAGTCCAAGGATTCACCTATGTGGGCCCCTCAAAATTTTTCATTATCACTCCCTGTTTTACCTCTACTATTTTTTTCGTCATGTTTTTTAACGGTTTATTCAGTGTTATTAGGGTCCGAGCACCAAAGGTGCGAAGACCCTATTGAAACCCTGTGGTTTATTAGGTCGGCCCAGTGCGAAGCCTATTGAAACCTGGTTTATTATAAACCTATTGAAACCCTAAGAATTATTAGGGTCCGAGCACCACGAAGTGGTGCGAGGAACCTATTGAAACCCTAAGAATTATTAGGGTCCGAGCACCACGAAGTGGTGCGAGGAACCTATTGAAACCCTAAGAATTATTAGGGTCCGAGCACCGAATGGTGCGAAGACCCTTTTGGAATGCAAGGAATTATTTGTTATTCTTTGGCGAACTTTTGAATTGCACTTTTGGCGGCTTTATCATACCCCAAAATGCATGAGACGGGGCACACACATCAGGACTGGTGAAAAATTTGATATTTTATGGGAGTTGAGCATGTGTGTGGCAAAGTGGCTCCATAGCGCCCCCTACAAAGTTGCAAAAAGTTGTCATTAGGCCAACTGGCACAGTGTTTAATCTACAGCTACAAAATTTTGTGTGCTTATGCAGCGCATCAGGACACATGAAAAAGTCAATCATGGCCACGCCCTAAAGCCAACAGGAAGTCGGCCATCTTGAATTAACTGTGGTATTTTTTGAGATTAATAACTTAGTGGGGGTAAGTCCGAGAGACCCCAAATTTGGCAAATATATGCAACACTGCTTCCTGATGAAAAGTTATCAAAATGCTCTGCAAAAGTCAAAGGGCGTGGCCATGGCGACTCCCAAAAATACTGATCCTTCGCCATGAAACAGGAAGTGGGGTCTAACTCTGCTGTACATGCTCCAATCTGCCTGAAATTTTACATGTGTGATCAGTGTACTGCCCTGACAACATCCATGTGGTTGTGTACATTGACAGTCATAGCGCCACCGTCTGGTATTAAGAAATAGACATTTTTTACATTTTGATGTACTATTCTTAGCACGTTGATCAGATTCACCTCAAATTTGGTGACATAAGCCTGAACACATTGATGATGATTCCCAGAGAAAATGGTGACTCCTTGTCAAGGGGCGTGTCTGTGGCGGCGCGGCGAATTTTGATTTCTCGCCATGAAAATTTAATTATTAATATCTCAGCTGGAAATGATCCAATCCGGACCAAACTTGATGTGATGGACACCAGTCCGGGTCTGAACACATCCACATTTATAAATTTAGAAATACTCATAGCGCCACCTATTGGCAACAGGAAGAAATTGTCATTACATTTGCACGTGCCATTGCCAGAAACTTTGTCATATCATTCTGAAAATTGGTCAGGTGAGTGGTCACACCTTGATGATGCCACAGTGTGACGATTTTGACAATTCATAAAACGGTGTTGCCGTGGCAACGCATTGTTTCCGTAATAAACAAAGTACTTTTTGACAGGTTAGGAACGCTCATATGCTCACCAAAATTGCCACACACATCATGACTGATGAAATATTTGATATTTTAGACAAATTGTCCATGACTGTTGCAAAATGGCTCCATAGCGCCACCTGGAAAATTTCAAACATTTACTACGGCCAGTACGTGTCACCTACAATCATGAAATTTGACACACATATGTAACTCATGAAGACGCACAAAAATTTAATTGACACCCATGGCCAAAACCCATCGGGAAGTCGGCCATTTTGAATTATATGTCATATGTTTTGAAGATTTTCGGTCATTTTTAGACATTTTCAAAAGCTATAAACTCAAACAGGGTAACAGCGAGAGAGCTGAAATTTGGCCAGGATGTATTCCAGGCATGGGTGATCAAAAGTTATCAAAATGCTCCACAAAAGTCTGAGGGCGTGGCCATGGCGGCCTCCTGAACTTTGATGCTTCGCCATGAAACATCAACTGCTGTGTAACTGCCCTAAACATGCTCCAATCTGCCTCAAACTTTACATGTATGATCAGAGTCCAGTCCTAATCACATCCATAGGCCGACATACACTCTCGGTCGCAGCGCCACCTGTTGGATGGAAAGACATGCTCTATAACTAGCCTGTACATGGTCCGATCTGCCTGAAATTTTATATGTGGGATCAGAGTCCGACCCTGATCACATTCATAGGCCAATATACACTCTCGGTTGCACTGCCACCTGGTGGATGGACAGGAAAGGCTCTATAAGTAGCCTGAACATGCTCCAATCTGCCTGAAATTTTACACGTGTGATCGGAGCCCAGCCCTCATCACATTTAGAGGCCAACATGCACTTTCGGTCGCAGCGCCACCTGGTGGACATGCGTGGATTTGCCGACCAGCAAGGATGCGAGGACCCGTCCAATGCTGCTTGCAGCTTTAATTCTTATTGTTATCATTAATAATAATAACAATAATAGAAAGGTTGGCATTTTGTTTGCAAAATTACAAACATTAGTTATTTAAATTAGATGATGAACCTTCCATTTAAAAAAACAATGTTATTAATGTTGATTAATTAATTCTATAATAATAATAATAATAATAATAATAATAATAATAATAATAATTATAATAATAATATTATTAATATATTATTATTATTATTATTATTATTATTATTATTATTATTATTATTATTATTATTATTCTTATTATTATTATTTCTTGATTAACAATTACATTTAACAAATTAAACGCCCCCTGGACCCGCAAGGCTGTTATTGTGAAAGCGCTTTGTAGTCCTGTACGACCATGACGTATCTCCGGTGGTGACCAGGGTTCACTTTGCTGTCGAAACTCCTCCGAGCAGCTTCTCTACCTCCTTTCAGCCGTTAATTTATTTTAAAAACCTCCGTTACAGACCCGTAAACTACATTTACGTCTTCGGCGCAGTTCGTACGACAGTTTTGTGTTTGTGTCACGTCGAAGAACGTCCGTTTTTCTCGTCGTTTTCGGGACTTCTTGGTCGTTAAATCTGCCCTCGACGCTCGCTAACGTTAGCTCCGCAGCTAGCCGCCATTCTACCTCCACACGAAGGATCGATTAATCGATATTTTAAACATGGATCAAACCGGAATCACGACAGAAACGCCGAAAGTAAGAAGCTCTTTGTGTCGCTGACTTGTCATCATCTGCTGGTGTGTTTTTTTTCCTGTTAACTCGATGAAGCCGCCGTGGCTAACTGCTAAGTTAGCTCCTAAGTTAGCTGCTAGTGTTAGCCAGCAATGGCCTCAGTGACAGTCCTGTCCTTAAAAGGCTCACTTAGACTCAGTGGCAGCAGCTTTGGCACAACTTAGAAATGGAAATGAGCTCCGGCGCTGAGTCATGGACCGAAAAACACCTTACATTAGCTGCTAGTTAGCTAACAAACACCGTGAGCTCACTGCTATTTCTGTAGCAGCCCACAAACTTAAGATCTGACCCTTTAAAAGTCCATATTTAATCTTTTAAAGTACCTAATTACATGTAAAAGTCTTGAATTCAGAGTATTGTTGTGTAAAAGTAGTGAAATCATCAACGAAATGTGAAGTTAAAGGGTTAAGAAGTTGGTATTTCTCTGTGTAGAAACGCCCCTTTAGCACACAGCTTCAAGTTTCAGGAGCTTAAACTTGTTTTAGATGTTAAATTTGAAGCTGTCAGGTAAATACAATGAAATTAAAGGTTTAATATTAGACTCAGGAGTGTATTAAAGCAGCACACACTCATACAAACACCAGTAAATGTAGGCAGTTATGTCACACTGCTGCTTAAAATTGTCTAATTAGACCTTCTAATAATAGAAGTTAAACTGGCCTGACTGGTTTGTCAAACAGCAACACATCAGATCTTTTTATTCTTTTAAAATCACCTAAAACCTTTTATTTAAATCCTCTTTTCACTGTTATGTAATTTACCTTGTTCAAGATGTAGGAATTTGAGTTTAAATGTCCATTTTCACACCCTTTTTTGTGTTTGTTTTTCATATTTTTGTGGGGGGTTTTGTCGCTTCACTTCAAGAAAAATGTTTTTTAAAGCACGAAATAAAGATCTGAGTCTGATCTGACCTGGTAGGCATGGTTCAGATGAAACTGAGCTCAGACATGTCTGAACAAGCCTCTGTGACTCATTCAGACCATTACAGCTGGGTTTTATTGGACTGTCAACTCATTAATTCACCTCGAGAATGACGTCTGTGTAGGAAAATGTCATCAGAAATGTCTTAGAAATGAGAAAATATTCACATTTATGAAGCTGGAATCTGACAATTTAGGCTTTTTTATAAAACATGACTCTTTCTTGTTTATGGAAATAGTTTGTAATGAATTTATTGGTTATTGATTAGTCATTCTGGCTCTATTTTTTTATTGTAGAATAAAAATAGGTACAAACATACAGTAACTGTGGAGTTTAATAATACATCATTAAGTTCCAAAACTTTATCTAAACAATATTACATCTGTAGAATAATACATTTATGTAAAAATAATAGTATTAATAATAACAAAAAACTAACAGCAATGAAAATAGGAAAAAAATATACCAACATGTGAACTAAAGCACCAAATTAGATCTAGTTCTACATCTAAACTTGTTTAAAAGATATTTATAGATTACAACAGCTTTATTTGGGTTTTGTTTTTCAAATTCCAGTTTCATGTCAGGCAGAAATTCATCAAATAGCTGATAAATTAATTAAATAATGACATATGAAGAGAAAAAATGTGTAAAAATGACACACAATGTTCCAAAAATACACTAAAAGATACAAAACTGACATAAAAAGTGACAAAAAATGTGTAAAAATGACACGAAATGTTCCAAAAGTACACTAAAAGGTGAAAAAATGACACGAAATGTTCCAATAATACGCTAAAAGATGCACAGATCACTCAAAGGCTAAAAAATGACACTAAATGATGTCCAAATGACATAAGACAAGACAAGAAATGTGTAAAAATGACGCAAAATGTTCCAAAAAAGATGCAAATATGACGCAGAATGTTCCAAACATACACTAAATAGCACAAAAACGTGCACAATTGACATAAAAAGACACAAAAATGTGTAAAAATTACCCAAAACATTCCAAAATAAGACACTAAATAGCACAAAAACATGCATAAATGACACTTTGTCAGTGTAAATTTTAAAATTCCACTTTGATATCAGGTAGAAATTAATCAAACAGCTGATAAATTAATTGATCATTTTATTTTTCAAGTAAAAAATGGTGAAAAAAAAATCTAATATTCGCTGGTTGTCTTTGCTGTTTGTCATCGTAAACACCCTAAACTCAACAAACATTTTTTGACATTTTATCAACTAAACTATTAATTTAACAAATCTATAATAAAAATAAAGTCAAAAATCACAGACTGCTGCCCTGAATGGACAACACAGGTGTCGTTAGAATTAAAGTTAATCAGAGTTGCAATAGAGATGGTCCCGTTAGTTCTGAGTTGATGTTGGTTGTTTGTGGTGTAAATAACGTGTCGTGTTTCAGAGTCCGTGGGGCTCCGTGGCCCCGGCGGCTCCGTCCTGCTCTCTGGCTGAGGTGATGAGTGAACAGCTGGCCCGACAGCTGGACCAAGAGAACAACAGCTTCCCAGCTCTGTCAGAGTGAGTCTTAAAACCGATTAAATCCTAAAAACTGAATCTGCAGATGCCTGAAGTTTACATTTACAGCCTCTGGTTCCTGCTTTAAATCTCCGCAGAGATGAAACTCCACTAGAGCTGCTTCTGAGGACGTTTTTACTTTGTCTGTCAGTGTCTCGACACGTTTTAAATCAGATTATATCAGTTTTAACCTTCTCAAATACAATCAGTCACTTTTTTCCTCACTGTCGCCTCATTTATCGCAGCAATGTAAAGTTGAAACGCCACTAAAAAAACACTCAAGTTCTGTATTTCAGTAAAATTCTGAGGTGTTTCTGCACCACAACGTTTCAGTTTTCATATTTCACATCTAAAAATGTGATTAACTTTCAAAATACAACAACATCAACTGTTTGAGGCTCAAAAAGTTTAATTAATTCAGAATATTCACCCCAAATAAACAAATATTAGAGAAAAGTCTTATAAATTAAACCAAATTTATGCTTAGGTTTTTCTTTCCTCGATAAGAATGTTCCCAAAAAAGACACTAAAAGATGCAAAAATCACACAAAATGTTCCCAGAAAGATGAAAAATCACACAAAGGCTCAAAAATGACACTAAAATATGACATAAGACACAGTTTTTACATTTTTGAACAGAATCTGGTGCAAAACCTTTATTTTTGTTGAAGTCAATCCTCTGGTGTTCCTTCATGATCTCCGTTCCTCTGGTGTTCCTCCAGGACCGGGTTGGAGCTGCTGACGGCGGATGAAGCCGCCGACACCACCAGCGACCTGATGCTGGCCCAGATGCTGCAGATGCAGTTCGACCGCGAGTTTGACGACCAGCTCCGGAGGGAGGAGAAGAAGTTCAACGGAGACAGCAAAGGTACAAGATCTCCATGGTAGCTGATGCTGAGGAGCTAGAATCTCCATGGTAACTGATCTGCTGAGGAGCTAGAATCTCCATGGTAACTGATGCTGAGGAGCTAGAATCTCCATGGTAGCTGATGCTGAGGAGCTAGAATCTCCATGGCAACTGATGCTGAGGAGCTAGAATCTCCATGGTAACTGATGCTGAGGAGCTAGAATCTCCATGGTAACTGATGCTGAGGAGCTAGAATCTCCATGGTAACTGATGCTGAGGAGCTAGAATCTCCATGGTAACTGATGCTGAGGAGCTAGAATCTCCATGGTAACTGATGCTGAGGAGCTAGAATCTCCATGGTAACTGATGCTGAGGAGCTAGAATCTCCATGGTAACTGATGCTGAGGAGCTAGAATCTCCATGGCAACTGATGCTGAGGAGCTAGAATCTCCATGGTAACTGATGCTGAGGAGCTAGAATCTCCATGGTAACTGATGCTGAGGAGCTAGAATCTCCATGGTAACTGATGCTGAGGAGCTAGAATCTCCATGGTAACTGATGCTGAGGAGCTAGAATCTCCATGGTAACTGATGCTGAGGAGCTAGAATCTCCATGGTAACTGATGCTGAGGAGCTAGAATCTCCATGGTAACTGATGCTGAGGAGCTAGAATCTCCATGGTAACTGATGCTGAGGAGCTAGAATCTCCATGGTAACTGATGCTGAGGAGCTAGAATCTCCATGGTAACTGATCTGATCTGCTGAGGAGCTAGAATCTCCATGGTAACTGATGCTGAGGAGCTAGAATCTCCATGGTAACTGATGCTGAGGAGCTAGAATCTCCATGGTAACTGATGCTGAGGAGCTAGAATCTCCATGGTAACTGATGCTGAGGAGCTAGAATCTCCATGGCAACTGATGCTGTGGAGCTAGAATCTCCATGGTAACTGATGCTGAGGAGCTAGAATCTCCATGGTAACTGATGCTGAGGAGCTAGAATCTCCATGGTAACTGATCTGCTGAAAATATATGAATTTTGCAGATATTTTCGCTTATTTTTCTTCCACACTTTTTTGTGTCATTTTTGGGATTTTTTGTGTTGCTTTTTGCACATTTTTTGTCAGTTTTTATGCCATTTCTGCACATTTTTGTGCCAGTTTTCTATCTTTTTGTGTCTTTTTGGAACATTTTATGTGATTTTTACACATTTTTTGTGACTTTTGTTTTCATTTTTGGATTTTTTTTGTGTCCATTTTGCTTCAGTTTTCTGTCTTTGTGTCATTTTCACATATTTTTTGTCTGTTTTTGTGTCATGTTTGGATTTTTTTTGTCAATTTTTCGTCAGTTTTCTGTCATTTTGGCGTCTTTTAGTGTCCGTTTGTGTCATTTTTGTGTCTTTTGTTTTCTTCTTGTGTCATTTTTCAAGTTTTTTGGTCTGATTTATGCCATTTTTGGGAATTTTTGTGTCATCTTCACATATTTTTTGTCATATTTTTGCTTTTTTTCTTCCACTACAGAGTTAAACGGCTCCTTTTATGTGAAACAGAGTTTGAAGCAGAAAGTTGAAAACCACCCTGGTGATGTCTGTTAACGCTGAGGTTTCGAGTTTGTCTGGATGTGTTTAATCTGCTTCATAGTTCAGAACTCTGGTTTGATGAAAACATCTCAGACTTTTTAATGTTTTCTTTCTGATGAATCTGATGAACAAGCTGAGCTTCATTAAGCTTTCTTTGTTTCCTTCCAGTGTCCATCTCCTTTGAGAACTACCGGAAGGTCCATCCCTACGAGGACAGCGACAGCTCCGAGGACGAGGTGGACTGGCAGGACACCAGAGACGACCCCTACCGGGCAGGTAACTCACCTGTTCTGTTGGTTTCTACCTGTGTGCACGTCTCAACTGATACAGACTCATGGTGTTTGATACTGACATGTGGGTCATTTTAGGAGCTTTTTCTGTCAGTTTTCTGCTTTTTCTTGTCGTTTTTACACAGTTTTGTCTGTTTTTGTGTCATTTTTGGAGATTTTTCTTTCAGTTTTCTGTCCTTTTGGCATCTTTTAATGTCTTTTCATGTCACTTTTGGAACTTTTTGTGCCGTTTTCCAACATTTTTGTCTGTTTTTGTGCCATTTGTGCATCTTTTAGTTTCTTTTTGTGTCATTTTCAAAACTTTTAAAAATGTATTTCTCTGCTGTGTTGCTCTTCCTCTCAGTGGTTTATGGGTCAGATTATAAAAGAATCAGTTTTTAAAGGTCACTGCGTTATTTAATGCTCCGAACAATAAAACCTGTGGAACAACAAACACAACGAGATGACTAAACGGCTGCTGCTGTCGTCCTCTGAGTCACTGTCGAGTGTTTTTATTCATCTGATCTCTGAACTGTTTGTGATGGTTCAGAAAAGCCTCAGACGACGCCCAGGAAAGGATTCACAGGGAAGGGCAAGAACATCACCACCAAACACGACGAGGTGACCTGCGGCCGTAAGAACACCGCACGGATGGACAACGTAAGAACACAACGAATGTTCACAAGAGTCTGATTTCACTGTGATTTAAGTCGTGATGATCAAAGATGTTCTCCTTTTATTCTCTTTTTATCTGTCTTAATTTGAAAAGTCAGCTTTTTTAAAAACCAACATGGCTCAGTTCAATTTTATTTCTTAGAACAGAACTTATCATTTCTCTGGCATGATTTCAGCATCTGATGGTTTGTTATTGCTGTGTTTCGTAGAGAGAAATTAACATCTCATCATGTCCAATTTACTTTAGGTTTTAGGACCAAAATATACCAAAAACAACACAAAAAAATGAGTGACGGAGCAAAAAAGAGTCTAGTGAGGGAGGCCACCAAAACTCCTATGACTCCTCTGAAGAACTTATGTACATTCACAAAATTGCCAAAGTTTTACCTTCATACTGTGAATATTTTCATAGTTACAGGCCCCTGAAGTAGTCTTTTTCCTGTAACTCCTTTAGAGGAGTCATAGGAGTCTTGGTGGCCTCCCTCGAGTCTCTTTCTGTAGATAAAGTAAAGTTTGTGTGTTTTTTTCAGATTTGGTTGTTTTATTGTGAAATTAAACTTGTGAACTCTCTGATATCGGTGACGCCTTCCTGGGTTTGTGTCTATTTAACGGACTGAAAAAGAAAAAAGGGGCGACGGTTGAATCTGGGGTTTGTGTTTTTGTCCTCCAGTTTGCTCCAGAGGTCCACGTCGGGGACGGCCTGGGGATGGACCTGAAGCTGTCCAATCAGGTGTTCAACTCTCTGAAGCAGCACTGCTACAGCGAGCAGCGACGCAGCGCCAGGCTGCACGAGAAGAAGGAGCACTCCACCGCCGTACGTATGAACGCCATAGAAGCCAAACATCCAGACGTCTGCTGCAGGACGGATGTCTCTAACTCCACCCTCCGGTCTCCCCTCAGGAACAAGCCGTGGACCCTCGCACTCGTCTGCTCATGTATAAGATGGTGAACGCCGGCGTCCTGGAGAACATCAACGGCTGCATCAGCACCGGGAAGGAGTCGGTGGTTTTCCACGCCGACGGAGGGAGGTGAGAGGAAAAAACACCGTCAGCTTCCATCTGTAGGCAGTTTAAACAGCCAGATGTTCAAACAACTGGAAAAACAACTAGAAACAGGAAAACAACAGCAACCAAATACATTTATTAATTAAAACAGTCAAAGAGAGCAAATAGAAGACAGTCGTGTTGGTGATTAAATGTGTCTGAAAAATCCACCATTCAGACTTTATGTAGATAAGAGATGTGAACTTCAACCCTCTGAACTCAAAGCAGCAGTTTCTGCAGGGTTTTTATTTGTTTCTGTCTAATTTTTCTTCACTGTGGTTCATTTTTCAATCTAAAGTCCTTGATGGAAACAGAATAAAGGAGGAGAGAGAACTCAGAAATGTCTCTGATGCAGTTAGAAAGACACAAAGAGCACAAAAAGATGCTAAAGTGGCACAAAAAGATGGTAAAGTGACACAAAAAGTTGCACAGATGACATTAACAGCAACAAAAATGTTAAAGAAAATGGCACAGAATGTTCCAGAAATGACAAAAAAAAGACACTGAAAGATGCAAAAAATGACACAAAAATAACACAAAAAGACACTAAACTGCCAAACAAAGATGCGAAAATGACATAAAAAGACAAAAAAGATTTAGAAAATAACACTAAAAATTGCACAGATGACATGAAGATACAAAAAATGATACACAAAGTTCCAGAAATGACAAAAAAAGGCATTGAAAGATGCAAAAAATGACACAAAAGTACACAAAACTGACGCATAAAGATGTAAAAACGACACACAGTTCCAAAAGTGACACTAAAAGTTGCACAGATGACATAAAAAAGAGACAAAAAATGACACACAAAGTTCCAGAAATGACAACAAAACAGAACTCAGACATGTCTTCTGTCAGTAAATATGACATAAAAAATACACAAATTTGCTAAATTGGCACAATGAAACCCACAAAATGACACTACAAGTTGCTCAAGAGAAACAATTGACACAGAAGACATAAAACTCACAGACAAGATGCTAAAATGACACAAAAAGACTCCAAGAGATGCAAATTGACACAAATATTCGCAAAAAAGACACTAAAAGATGCAAAACTGACATTATGTGTGTCTGTTTGTGTTTCAGCCTGGAGGAGCAGCCGGTCCCAGACGAGGTGGTTCTGAAGGTTTTTAAGACGACGCTGAACGAGTTCAAGAACCGGGACCGCTACATCAAGGACGACTACCGCTTCAAGGACCGCTTCAGCAAACTGAACCCCCGGAAGATCATCAGACTCTGGGCCGAGAAGGAGATGCACAACCTGGCCAGGTAACACATTGGTCGTCATGGTAACAGAGACTGATGCTGCTGCTGGTCCAGGTAGTGGTCCAGGTGGTGGTCCTGTCCACCTCCAGATGTGTCTCCTTGAACCTCAGACCACAGATTGATGCTGCACATCTGGAAGGTCAGAATAACAAACGTCCTCTTTGTGTTCAGGATGAAGAAGGCGGAGATTCCGTGTCCGGAGGTGGTTCTGCTGAAGAAACACATCCTGGTTCTGTCCTTCATCGGCAAAGACCACGTTCCTGCTCCCAAACTCAAAGATGCCATGCTGGGCTCCGAGGACATGAAGGACGCCTACTACCAGGTCCTCCAGGTACGTACCACCAGGACTCCTAGAACTAGGTCCTCCAGGTACGTACCACCAGGACTCCTACTACCAGGTCCTCCAGGTCCGTACCACCAGGACTCCTAGAACTAGGTCCTCCAGGTACGTACCACCAGGACTCCTAGAACTAGGTCCTCCAGGTACGTACCACCAGGACGCCTACTACCAGGTCCTCCAGGTACGTACCACCAGGACTCCTAGAACTAGGTCCTCCAGGTACGTACCACCAGGACTCCTAGAACCAGGTCCTCCAGGTACGTACCACCAGGACTCCTAGAACTAGGTCCTCCAGGTACGTACCACCAGGACGCCTACTACCAGGTCCTCCAGGTACGTACCACCAGGACTCCTAGAACTAGGTCCTCCAGGTACGTACCACCAGGACTCCTAGAACTAGGTCCTCCAGGTACGTACCACCAGGACTCCTACTACCAGGTCCTCCAGGTACGTACCACCAGGACTCCTAGAACTAGGTCCTCCAGGTACGTACTACCAGGACTCCTACTACCAGGTCCTCCAGGTACGTACCACCAGGACTCCTACTACCAGGTCCTCCAGGTCCGTACGGCCGACTAAACGGACCACCAGGATGAAAAACAAAAGAAACTCCTAAAATATCCGACCATTTACTCCACTGTCTAGGAGGCTGAATGCTACATTTAAACAAATAATCTGCAAAAATCACTCCCGAGAAACTGTAGAAACTAGGCATGGGGCCAGTGTCATCCAGTATCGGTATCTGGTTCTGGTACCAACGTAATTCACGGATCGTAAAAGTAGGAGTCCAGTCTACTTTATGCAAATGAGCTCCAGGTAAACACACCGGATCGCAGCTGGAAATGCATCACATGTTGCATGGTGGTCCGGTTGCGGTGTGTTTCCAGCTGTGATCAGGTGTGTTTACCTGAAGCTCATTTGCATAAAGTAGACTGGACTTCTACTTTATGCAAATTTGATGCACCGTGCAGAGATCCGACGCATCGTGAAACTTCTAAACCAGCCGTTGGTGACATAAAACCAGGACAGATTCAGCTGCTGCACAGATTATTTCTCGCCTCAAATGCTTTCAGAAACACTTTTTGCTGAAGCGTTTTCAAAATAAAAGAGAAAGTTGGTCCATACATCTAGTGGACTGTTGAACTGAAAGCTCGGTCATGTGACCAATTAGTTGCAGCTAGTGACCACCCACCAAGCGGTCGATATTCAGATGCAGCGTTTACAAGCGAGAAAAATGCATCTAGTTGACATTTGGCTTAAGGGTTTCAAATTGACTCAATATTTATTAAATCTGCAAATGTAAAAAAGAGAAAGAATTGTTGGATTTTCAACTTTCTGACGTTCCTTGAACTACTCAGCTCAGTCGTTCTGTTGGAAACTTGAACCAAATCTGAGATTAAACATTTGATATTTTCCCTGAAAGCCTATTTAAAATGTAAATAGTTAAATATTTAAGGTACGTAGAGCCTCTGTTTTATTTTTAAAGTGTTTGTGACGCTGGTGAGTTTTTCTTGTTTTTTTGTGAAATGTATGATAGAAAAACTGGCCAAAAAAAGACAAGAAGCAAAGTTTTGATGAATAAATCTGCATTAATTTAAGAAATGCTGCTTATTTTAACTCTTTGGTTCTCAGACAGTTGGTGTCACGTCGTGTTTTATCGCTTTATTGTCGGTTTTTAGACATAAAATCAGAAACTGAAGCTGTGATGCAGAAATAACTCAAACTTTTACTTAAACTCAGGATTTGAGCAGATTTTCGTCATTTCCAGGTTTACGTTTTATTTGAAAATGAGCAAAAACAAACAGAGTTCAAGCAGTTTGATTCTTTTGTTTTTGTCGATTTCTTCTCAAATTAGGAGTTTCTTGTGATTTTTTGTAGCTAAATAGCATCAAATTTTAAAGACATTCAGAGGAAATCTTGAGTAAAGTTTGTGTTTTTATCTTTAATAAATAATTTCTTCCTTCATGTCTGCAGATGATGCAGAAACTCTACCAGGAGTGTAACCTGGTCCACGCTGACCTCAGTGAATACAACATCCTGTGGCACGAGGGGAAGGTACGAACGCTTCTTCTGCTTCATTTCCCTTTTGGTTTTTCACAATAAGACTCTGATTCTCTCCTGTCTGTCCTTCGGTTCTTCCTCTGCAGGTTTGGCTGATAGATGTGAGTCAGTCCGTGGAGCCGACGCATCCTCACGGCCTGGAGTTCCTCTTCAGGGACTGCAGGAACATTGCCACGGTAACGGCTGTTTGATTTTTATCTCATTGACAAACACAAAGATGTTGAGTTTATTTACTGAGATGTGGAGCAAAGAAAACGATCAAATCTCTGGTTTAAGAAGCGTCGTTCCACCTCAGATCATCATATCAGATTTACCTGCAAAGATTTCATCATGAACTCATATTTAAAAGGCGTCTGTGAAACTTTAGCTTGACCTGTCAACTACTTCCTGTTAGAAAAAATTTGATGAAAAATCGACTTTTCTTTGCATGTTTAAATCTGAGGCTGTTTGAACTGTTACAACTGGGCTCCTCAGTTGTAGCAAAGACACGGAGACCACCACGGTACGATGCAAAACAAAGCTTTTATTGCCAAAAAAAAAAATAATCTGTCACTGCTGCCCAGGCCCAAATCAGCCAGATCTCTACGAGGCACTGGAGCTCCACGGACACACTGCTCCTGTCAGCGAGACCTCGACTAGAAAAGGAGAGCCATGAAAAGCAGCTGAGCCACTGACTGCAGGTGTAGCTCAGTCAGGTGACGATCAGACACACCTGGTGGCGAGAAACAACAATATTTTAAAAACAATTAAAGATAAAAACCTGAAATGTGCTCATTAAAGTCCATGATGTTACTGTTTATTACATATAAAGCTGCACTGTTCAAAATAAAAGTCTGAAAGAAACTTGTTCCATCGAAAATCAGCCAATTGTTAAGAAAAATTCAGTTTGACTTTCTCTGATTTGTCTGAAATTTTGGGTAGGTCAATGAGAAATTTATTTTATAAATTTTGTTATAAATCTCTGAATTTGATCAATCGGGCTGAAAGTTAAGAAATATCTTTCTAAATGTTCAGATTTTATACTTTAAAAATTTCAGACAAATCAGAGAAAGTCCAGCAGAAATTTTTAGTGGATCGACGGGCAGTTTTTTTGAACATTTAAAAAAAAAATCTTTTTTTTTTTTTTTTTTTTACTTTATTTGTCCCTAAGGGGCAATTAAAAAGGGCATACAAGCAGCTTGAAAAGGAAACCAAGGAAGACACACAATTACACACAAAACACAAACAACATTCAAAAGAACCTTGTAATTTAAAGTGCTTTTTTTGTTCCACACTTATGGGACAGTAAAGTGCTCTTCAATACTATGTTAAAAAAGAATGTGTTAAAATAAATCAAACAGTTTACTGAGCTGAATTAAGAAGCAGGATGGTTCTAGGGACAGAGGAGGACGTCCTGAGGGAAGCCACCCAAACTCCGGACACACAATGTGGGAGGAGTCCTGTAAGATCCTGCCTGCTGTCTTTATGGTCTGTTGTTGGCATAACGCAGTCACACGTATGAAGCTAAAACTTCAGAAATATCTTTAGAAATGGATAGGATCAATATTTCAGACAAATCGGAGAACGCTGAGCAGAAATTGTAAAATTTTGCTGGTTTCAGATTGAAGTCTTTTTTCAGGCTTTTATTTTGAAGGGCGCAGCAGTAACGTTTTGGACTTTAACGAGCACATTTCAGGTTTATATCTGTAATAGTTCCTCAGATATTGTTGATCAAACAGCCTCAGATTCAAACATGTGAATAAACCTGCTGAAAGTTGGTCTAAAAAAGAAATCATCTCTAAAAATGTTTGATAAATGAAGCTAAAATGCCGGAGATACTGCTTTAAATATTTATGTGTGGAAAAAAAAAACTGAACAGTGAAATAGTTTGTAATAATCTAATAATAGTTGATTATTGTTGCTCTTTAAATGGAATATTTTCTTAAAACAATAAAGATGTGACATTAATGTGTTTCTGTGCTTCAGTTCTTCCAGAAACGAGGCGTGAGCGAAGCCCTGAGCGTCTACGAGCTTTTCAACGCCGTGTCGGGTCTGAACGTCCCCGTAGGAGCCGAGGACGAGGCCGAGTTCATGGCTGAGGTAAGAACGGACAAAACACGTCCTGGTGGAGCCAAGTGGACTTTTATTAAATTAAATCTCAGTTTAAAAGGCGACGAGTGTAGTTCCAGGTGTTACTGCAGCGTCTCTCATTTGCTTTAGTTTATTGAACAGATGTTTAAAAAGGTGGCTATGAAATTTTAGCTTGATATGCTAACACTTTCTGAGATGCATTTTTATAAAATAAACTGCCCGTTGACCAACTTTCAGCAGGTTTATTCTCATATACTGTTTGAACAACATTTACATTTAAATTCGAGGCTGTTTGATCGAAAATATTTAAAGATAAAAACCTGAAATGTGCTCGTTAAAGTCCAAAACGTTACTGTTTTATTAGATATAAAGCTGAGCCCTTCAAAATAAAAGTCTCAAATCCGATCATTCCATCTGAAATCAGCAAATTTTTAGAAGAACATCTGCTCAGCTTTCACTCATTGGTCTGAAGTTTTGAGAGCATAAAATACGGACGTTTATAAATATATTTCAGAAATTTTAGCTTCATATGTCAAATCGTTTCAGAGATTTAAAATAATAATAAATTCTTGTTGACCAACTTTCAGCAGGTTTTATGCTCACATTTAAATTTAAATCTGTTTGATCAACAATATCTGAGGAACTATTAAAGGTAAAACCTGAAATGTGCTTGTTAGAGTCGTTAATGTGTCTCTTTTATAAGATATAAAGCTGCACCCTTCAAAATAAAAGTCTCAAATAGGATCATTCCATCTGAAATCAGCACATTTTAAAGAAAAATCTCTGATTTGTCAGAATTTTTATAGCATAAAATATGGATATTTATGAAGATATTTCTTTAAATGTTATTTTAGCAGATTTTTTAACACATGTTAAATAATTTTGACTAAATATCAGAATGTTAATCTCAGATTTGGTTCAAGTTTCCAACAAAACAACTGAGATGAGTAGTTCAAGGACCATCAGAAAGTCCGAACAGAAATGTCAGAAATCTAACAATTCTTTTTGATTTTACAGTTTGTTGCTCTAATATATGGTGTTATTTTAGCAGATTTTTATTGGAAAGAACACCTTTTAAAAAGCAGTTTTGCCTAAATATCACATGGTTAGTTCAAGGACCGTTGTAAAGTTGAGAGTTTTAACAATTTTTACAGTTTGCTCCTCTAATAAATAATGTTATTTTTACATATTTATTGAAATAATACACTTTTTCAAAAATAGTTTTGCCAAAATGTCAAATCTTTGAGCTCAGATTTAGTTCAGGGTTCCAACAGTCACAGATGAGTAGTTCAAGGACTGTTAGAAAGTAGAAAATCAAACAGTTCTTTAGTTTTTGCAGCTTGTTCTTCTAATAAATAATGTTATTTTTGCAGTTTTTTAATTAATATGTGTTAAATAAAACAATTTTGACTAAATGTCACACTTTTAGGCTCAGGTTTGGTTAATTTTACCGACAGAACGACGCGTCACTCGTGGTTAGTTCAAGGACCGTTGGAAAGTTGAGTTTCTACAGTTTTTTGCAGTTTCCGGCTGATAGATGGAAGGTTTAGGAGTTCAGACGGTTTAAAAAAACTTCCATAAAATGCTTCTCCAGTCACAGACGTTCGTGTCTCTCTGCTCCGTTCCAGATCGTGGCGTTGGAGAAGAGGAACGAGGACCACGTCCAGAGGCGAGGGAAGAAGACGTTTCCCGTAGCGACCGAGGACGGCGGCCCTCCTCCTTTAAAGCCCGACGCCGACGACTAACGGCCGCCCAGCTCCCTCTCTCTCTTCACCATCCGTTTGAAAAGGCTGTAAAAAGGAGGAGCCGGTCGGACGGCGAGCAGCAGCCCTCCACTGACCCGATGGACGGAGCGCCCCCTTCTGGAGAAACCAGCTCCGACACCTGAGGGGGTTTTTAATCTAATCTTACCGCATTTAAACGCATCGTTACCGGACCTGTAGCTCCGGCTGAGCTTTGATCTTCAACTTTCAACTTCAACTTCCAGCGAAGGATCCGGAGCCGCTGTGACATCATCAGAGTGGCGTTCAAAGACAGCTGTGTGCTGCTTTCAAAGCCGCTTTTCTGCTAAAAAAAAAAAATCATTTTACCGACCATAAACGAAGTCTGCTGAAGGAAATCATGTCAGTAGTTGAACGTAGAGGCTGCCTGCGGTGACAGAAGGTCATACGTGTGCCGCTCGGGTCACATGATCGTCGTGTGTTTCTGTCGAGGCTGAAAAAATAAAAGTTCTGGAGCTGATTGTGATTAAATGGAAATAAAAGATGAAGACGGGAACTCATTGGTCGTCATTCTTTCAGTAACATCACGAGTTTGTTTGGTTTTTATCTGAATCATGTGCTGGAGCTCCATCACATGACTGACAGCCCTGAAAACCAGCTTCCTGGTTGTCACCTTCACAATAAAAGACCTCAAGCTGAGAATTAAACGGTTCAAATCTTTAAAACAACAAAATATTCTTGTTGGCGTCACTTTAAGTCAAAATCGATCTTAAAGAACCAAAGTTTAAAGATCTGAAAAGTCATTTTTATTAGACAGGAAGTGTGTTTGCACAAATAAAAGCTGATTATTTTATTGATTATTTAGTTAAAATGTTCAATTAAATACTAAAAAACATGTTTATCAACACTAAAAGTAAAATACACTCAAATGTTTAATGAAGGTCAGTCTGTGTCAAATTCAAATTATTTAAAGATGATAAACAATATTTGTTACTTAGACACAATTCAGGAAATAAGGTCATCCACTGACCACGAACTGAGTTCTACAAAATAAAACACAGAAACAAATCATTGAAATTTAGATATTGGCAGTTAAAAATGGGGGGAAAAAATGCAAAATATTTTCAAATTAAGGCCGCATTGTGGCCTAAGAAAGTTCCCAAAAGTTTCTGTAAATGTATAAAACATGTAAGTGCAGTATTTCATTATTAGATGCAGTCATTTACTATTTATAATGCACAGTAGTTAAATTTCATGTGCGATATTTCATTGCAAACTGCAGTATTTCATGTGCAAAATTCAAGTTTTCATGCAATATTAAAGTTTATTGTGCAATATTTCATTATTATATTCAATAATTGATTTTTATTTGCAATATTTGATTATAATCTGCAATATTTCGTGTGAAAAATTCAAATTTTAATGCAACATTTCAGTTTCTTGTACAAAATTTAATCAAAATATTCAAGAATTCGTTTCCATTTGCAATATTTAATTATAGTGTAGTTAAATTTCATATGCAATATTTGATTATAATGAGGAATATTTCAATTTCTTGTACAACAGTCCATTATTATATTTAATAATTCGTTTCTATTTGCAATATTTAATTGTAATATGCAATATTTAATGTGCAAAATTCTAATTTTATTGCAACATTTCGTACGTTTCTTGTACAGTATTTAATATCTTCAACAATTTGTTTTCATTTCATGTGCAATATTAAATTATCAAAAGAAATATTTTAATTCCATGTGTATTATTTTATTGTCGTGTAATATTATATTATAATGTGCAATATTGAATTCACTAAGGATAAGGATGAACTTTATTGATCCCACAGTGGGAAAAGTTCACTGTTACAGCAGCGCCAAAGAAAAAGTATAAAGGCAGGAATAGATAAGAAAAAGAAACAGTGCAAAAATTGCAGAAAAAACATTATATACAGATGATTTTTTTCTTAGAAATATCATGTATAAGATTATATACAAGAGAATGAAGTATCAGTTATTGCCCTGATGAGGTATCAGTTATTGCCCTGATGAGGTATCAGTTATTGCACTGATGAGGTATCAGTTATTGCACTGATGAGGTATCAGTTATTGCCCTGATGAGGTATCAGTTATTGCCCTGATGAGGTATCAGTTATTGCACTGATGAGGTATCAGTTATTGCCCTGATGAAGTATCAGTTATTGCACTGATGAGGTATCAGTTATTGCACTGATGAAGTATCAGTTATTGCCCTGATGAAGTACCAGTTATTGCCCTGATGAGGTATCAGTTATTGCACTGATGAGGTATCAGTTATTGCACTGATGAAGTATCAGTTATTGCCCTGATGAAGTACCAGTTATTGCCCTGATGAGGTATCAGTTATTGCCCTGATGAGGTATCAGTTATTACACTGATGAAGTACCAGTTATTGCCCTGATGAGGTATCAGTTATTGCCCTGATGAGGTATCAGTTATTGCCCTGATGAGGTATCAGTTGTTGCACTGATGAAGTATCAGTTATTGCCCTGATGAGGTACCAGTTATTGCCCTGATGAGGTATCAGTTATTGCCCTGATGAGGTATCAGTTATTACACTGATGAAGTATCAGTTATTGCCCTGATGAGGTACCAGTTATTGCCCTGATGAGGTACCAGTTATTACACTGATGAGGTATCAGTTATTGCCCTGATGAGGTACCAGTTATTGCCCTGATGAGGTATCAGTTATTGCCCTGATGAGGTACCAGTTATTGCCCTGATGAGGTACCAGTTATTGCACTGATGAGGTATCAGTTATTGCACTGATGAGGTACCAGTTATTGCACTGATGAAGTATCAGTTATTACACTGATGAGGTATCAGTTATTGCACTGATGAGGTATCAGTTATTGCACTGATGAGGTACCAGTTATTGCACTGATGAGGTATCAGTTATTACACTGATGAAGTATCAGTTATTGCACTGATGAGGTACCAGTTATTGCACTGATGAAGTATCAGTTATTACACTGATGAGGTATCAGTTATTGCACTGATGAAGTATCAGTTATTGCACTGATGAGGTACCAGTTATTGCACTGATGAAGTATCAGTTATTACACTGATGAAGTATCAGTTATTGCACTGATGAGGTATCAGTTATTGCTCATTAGTAGGAGGATGCGTGTCTAAAATGGGGAAGAGAAAAGTGCAGCAGTAAACAGTATACAGTGAAGTTTATAGTGCAGCATTGTAAAGTCTGACAGATGCTGGAATAAACCACCTGCAGAAACGTTCCTTCTTACATTCAGGGTGAACCAATCTGTTGCTGAAGGAGCTTCTTGAGGAGTTCACAGTCTGATGCAGAGGCTGGGAGGAGTTTCTGAAATTTCTCTTTTGTCACTTTATTTTAGCTTACTGAATTTTATTTTCTCTATTATATAGGGCTCATATTTTATTTCAATCTTCTTTGGAGCAGCATCTGCATTAGTAAAACTCTACTATTCTAGTTTAATGAATAAAGTCCGCGCTCTTACTGTGAAGGCGCTCTGAAGCCGCTGAGGAGTCGCCGCTTCTTCCTGTCAGTCGAGTCGCTGCTCTGCCGGTGGAACCCGGAGCCCCGGACCGGTGCGAGGATGACGGAACCGCCGCAGCAGCACTACCTGGAGCTCAGCGAGAACCCGGTCCAGTTCGAGCACGCGTCCAGCGTCAACAACGTCTTCTTCGACGAAGCTAACAAGCAGGTAGGCTAGTTAGCATGCTAACGGCTAGCTGCTAACTGACAGTTTCGGGGAGTTTAAAAACATTCAAATGTCGGCGCGTCGGTAACATCCTGCGACATTTTAGTCTAAATAAGAGTTAGTTTAACAGAGTTCCTTCAAAGCTGACGAGTTGATTTGACTTTTAATGTGGAAAAAAATATCGATTTTTTCAAATTAACCGGTAGCTAGCTTAAAGTCAAACAGCAGGACTACAACTTTAGCCCTTTTCAGTGACGTCATCTGTACGCTTTAATCTTCTTCGTTGGTTTGTTTAAGACACTAAATTATAATCTGCAAGATTTAAATGTAACGTGGATTTTTTTTTCTTTTTGTTGTGCAATATTTCATAAATAATGTGCAATATTTAAAATTCTAGTGCAATATTTCCTTTTGCTGTTCTAAATTTAATTTTTTTATACAATCATTAATTTCCATATGCAATTATATAACGTGCAATAGTTAAAAATCTATATTTTTCCTGTAATTTTTTCAATTTCTTTACCTCTGTTACTATTAGTTCTGTTAAAGTAATAATAGTGTTCTGTCTTTGATTCATTGGTTTAAAAAAATCAAATGTGCAATATTTCAATTTCTTGTGCAAAATTTCCATTTCCTGTACACTTTTTGTTTTTATTATATGTAATAATTTAGTTTCATGTGCAGTTATTATAATGTGCAATAGTTAAATTCATAATTTTTTTCTGTAATGTGGATTTTTTTTTCAATTTCAAAATTTCCATTTTGTTATTCTATGCAATAATTCAGTGTCATGTGCATTATCTCCCCTTTTCAGCGCACAACTTTTATTATACATGCAATAATTAATTTCATAATCATAGGTACTAATATTAATGTTAATAATGTTAGAGTTACTGTGCAATATGTCAGCTTCATGTGCAGTATTTCATTATAAATTACAGTATTTCAATTTTGTGTCATTTCTGCCTTTTTTGTCATTTTCAAGTCATTTTAGCATCACAACATTTACTTTTTACACAGTAAAATCTGAAATAAACTCCCAGAAAACTCAACTTAAATCTTTTACTTTGTGGTTTTATCCCGGTTTTTTTAGTCTCTATTTAACTCTTTAAATTCATTTTTCTTTATTGCTTTGTGCCTCTTTTACATTTTGTTTTGAGTTTTTATGTGGAAAACTTTTGTCTCGATGTTTAAATGTTTTGCTCAAATAAATGTACTTTTCCTCAGTGTTCTGACTTTAAATAAATGAATAAATGCCTAATAAAAAGTAAAATAAAGTGCAAACATCCCACACAGGGCTATAGTGGATCTTTAGAGCTCTAGAATAAATGTTTCTTTTTGTTTTTCAGGTGTTCGCGGTGCGTTCAGGTGGAGCTACAGGTGTGGTGGTTAAAGGTCCAGATGACAAGAGCAGTGTTGCCTTCAGGTACATCAGAATATACCGGAAACTAACACTGAACTGTGAGATTAAAGAAAATCTTATCATGTTCGATCACATTAACCCATTCCATTAATCGATTAACCAGTCTGAGAAGTATTTTACAAAGAAAACAAACTAAATTCTCTGATAGCAGCTTCTTAAATGTGAATATTTTCAGTTCTGTGACATTAACCTGAATATATTTCCAAAAATAAATGAGAAATTTGTTATATCGAGTTTTAGGAAACACATTTTTCACCGTTTTCTGACATTTTATAGGTCGAACAACTAATGAGTTAATCAGAACAAGAGCAGTTTGTTATCAATAAGAGACCCAGAAGTGTTTTTTTCTGATTTCCATTACTAAACCAACAGTTTCTCTGAGTTATTTGTGTTTTTTTCCTGTTCAGGATGGACGATAAAGGGGAGGTGAAATGCATCAAGTTCTCTATTGGAAATAAGATCCTGGCAGTTCAGAGAACCTCCAAATCTGTGGTGAGTTCTCGGCTCTGTTTGCTCCGTTCGCTTTAATCTGCAGCTCCTAAAGTAAATAGTTAAATAAACCTGCAGCTATGATGTCAGTAAATCACAAGAACAACTTGTGAAGAAACAAACAGAAAATAGACAAATGAGAGAAATCAAAACGAGGACGATAAAGAGACTAGATTTTATTAGAAATATGGATCCATCCATAGATATATAAGTTTACAGGAACTTTATGGAGACACTAGACCAGCCTGGACTGAACATTTTCCACTTTTCTTCCAATTTTAAGCAATAATGCTGCTAAAAACCTTTAGAAAATGACTTTAAAATTGTCCAAAATCAATCAAAACTGCTTTAAAATGACTTTAAATTGTCAAAACAAAATGTCCAGAATGACCCCAAAACTTGTCCAGATGGACTCATGTTGACATTTTCTGTCAGAAAAACAAAACTGGAACCTTGTCTGGTCAAACTTTCCACACATCACAGGCACATTTTCCCATTTTTGGCTGAAAATACTTTGTTAAAACCTCTGAAAAAATGGTGCAAAATTAGTCAAAGTGATTCAGAACTTGTGGAAAACAGCTCAAAAATTGTCCAGAATCAATCAAAATTATGTAAAATGACTCAAAAAATGTCCAAAATGAAACCAAATCTCCTTCAGATGGACTCATGTTGACATTTTTATGTCAAAATATCTAAAAACTGGAACCTGGTCTGGTCATACCGTATTGGCCCGAATATAAGACGGCCCTGATTATAAGACGATCCCCTCTTTTTCAAGACTCAAGTTTGAAAAAAGACTTTTTGAACACCAAATTAATTTTTATACAGAAAATAATTACAGTACATCTGAAACAAATGATTATAACAATATATTTGAGAGAAAAAGCATGTTATTTTGCCTCATTCGAATCTTAATATCTGAACATTTAAATATGTAAACTAAAGTGCAATCCATTCTTAAATGAATGGCTTCTGGTTTTTGAAATGTAAATAAACCAATCTATTATTTTCTTCTCTTTTCTTTCTTACCGCTATTTTTTATTTTTCTTCTTCGTGCTACCGCTATTTTTATTTTTATTCTTCGTGACAGGGGTTCGCTTTGGCCTGGGGAGTCAAGTTCAGCATTCGCTTCAATGATATCTGGCGCCATCTAGCGTCGTGAATGGGTATAATGTTTAGACCCCGAATATAAGACGATCCCCACTTTTTCAGTCTTATTTCAATGCAAAAAACACCGTCTTATATTCGGGCCAATACGGTATTTACCAAACATCAGATTCTACTGATGTTAGAGCCTCAACAGTTGGAGAAATGTCAACCAAAGACTGGATTTTAGTAGAAATATGGATCCATCCATAGATAAACACTGACAGGAACTTTATGGAGACACTAAACCACCACAAATTGGACATTTTGCCACTTTTTTCCATTTTTAAAAGCCAATAATAACATTTGTTCTCTACTGGAGACATTAAATCATTCAGAACTGCTGGAAACTATTTTTATTTGTGTCTAAAATGACTCAAACGTTGTCCTAAACAACTCAAAAATGACCCCAAATAAAACAAAAATGGTCTGAAGTGACAAAAAATTGGTCAAAATTGACTCAAAAATGACCCAAAACGACTCATGTTGACATTTTTGACAGGTTTTTTTCGTTCTTCTGTCATGTATTTAATGCGTTGATCATGTGACTCATTTCTCTCTAAAGCGGCTCTGATCTGATTAAATAATCTGATTTGTGTGTTTTATTTCCTGTGTGTTTGCAGGATTTCATCAACTTCATCCCCGACTATCCTCACACTGAATTCAGTCAGGAGTGTAAGGTACGGCGCCCTCTGCTGGCTAAACGTCACCTTAAAGTCTGATCTGGGGGAAACTATTGCTTTTTTGTTCTGCAGACGAAGAACGCCAACGTTCTGGGATTCTGTTGGACCAACTGGAACGAGATCGTCTTCATCACCGACCAGGGCATCGAGTTCTACCAGGTAACCATCAGATCATCAGAGTTTACTGTGTTTAGACTGTTCTACCCGTCAGAGAAACTCTTCTGTCTGCTTTTTATGGTTTGAACGTTCATCCAGAGCCACAAAACATCAGGAAAACAGAACGACACTAAAAAACAAAGAAGCAGCTGTGATAAAAGCAGCAGTTTCTGGATGTTTTTCTTCACTGTTTGTTCATTTTTCAATCTAAAATCCTGCAGCTCAGTGGAACCAGAATGAAGGAGACAAAATCAGTAATGTTTTCTGACACTAGGACTCAGAAAGCCACAGAGAAACTCACACAAAACTTGCTAAAATGATGCAGAAAGCCACAAAAATGACAGAAAAATGCTAAAATGACACAAAAATACACAAAAAGTTGCTAATTGGGCACTAAAATGACACAAAAAGACATGGCACGACACAATAATGACGCAAAAAGTTGCTAAAAAGATACAAAAATTACACAGCAAGATGCTAAAATGACACAAATATACACAAAAATTTGCTAAAATGACCAAAAAAATACCCAAATGACACCAAAAGTTTGTACAATGGCACAAATGATACAAAAATTGCAAAAATGATGCAAGAATTACACAAAGACGAGGTAGAAAAATAACTGATGGTGTAGAAGTTCTTCCTTTAAAGTGAAATCTCTGAAGTCATTTCAGGGTTTTTCTTTTCTTCCTGTTTCATTTTTTCTCTCTGTGGTTCATTTTTCAACCATGAGGAAGGAGAAAGAAGTCAGAAATGTGGTTATTTCTGCAGTAAGATGTTCAGGTGTGTGTCTGTGTGTTCAGGTGTTTCCAGACAAGCGCAGCCTGAAGCTCTTAAAGAGTCAGAGCATCAATGTGAACTGGTACCAGTACTGTCCAGAGACGGCCGTCATCCTGCTGTCCACCACCGTCCAGGGAAACATCCTGCAGCCCTTCGCCTTCAGAGTAAAAGCTCATCAGTCACAAGTCATAATTATTCATCCCTCGCTGGTTAGAAGAAGACCAGAAATACAGTGAAAATCTCATGAAGATGTTGTGTAGAAGAATCCTTGGATTGATACAGAATAGTCGAGCTGCACGTCTGTTCGTGTCGTCAGAAAGAAATCAGGAGAAAACATGAAGTTATTGTACAGGAAGAGCTCTAAGAGAACAGTTTCTACAGAATACTGCAGCAGCATTGTGTTTATTTGTCATTGTTCCTGAGATGTGGCTAGCACAGTTAGCGGAGTTAGCAAAGGACATCTGGAGGATTTAGAATTTCTTGCTGTGTTTGGGGTCAGTTGATTACATAATACAGCAGCTTTTCACAGTTTAAATTGTAGCATCATGTTTAAATGTTATTTTTCCTGAAGTGTCTCTAGCACAGTTAGCAGAGTTAGCACAAGATATGTGGAGGATTTACAACTTGTCCCTGTCCCAAATTAATATCATGAATATATTAAAGCTCAGGTGTCTGGTGTTGTATTTAGCATCACACCTGCATCTCTGTGCTTTTTGTAATTATTTCTGATGAGCTAATTGGTATAAATACATTTTCTGTGGTTTGTTATTTGACCTTTTTTCGATGCAATTTGTTGTTTTTCAGAACGGGACCATGTCCAAGATGTCCAAGTTCGAGATCGAGCTGCCGGTCATCCCCAAACCCGCCAAACTCAGCCTGTCGGAGAGAGACATCGCCATGGCAACCATGTTCGTCACACAAGCACAGTTTGTTCAGTTTTTGTGTTTAAATGTGAAATTAAATATTGCTTGAACGCCTCTGTCTGTCTGCAGTTACGGTCAGCTGTACGTCATGTATCTGAAGCATCACTCCAGAACGGCCAACAGTCCCAGTGCAGAGGTGGTTCTGTACCACCTGCCCAGGTAAACACCCAGCAGCTCCTCTTATTTAGCTCCTCTAGCATTAGCTTCTGTCCAGTTTGGTTTCTGTCAGAAAGGTGAAATCATTCTGCTTCCTGGTCGCGTTTTGCTCCAGTTTCTAATCCCTGGACCGTCTAGGCTAGTCATTAGACTCATCACTGAGATCTCCAGGGTAGCAACTAGCATCCCAAGGCAAGACGCTAGCATCTGTAGGCTAGTCATTAGCATCCTTGGGATTATCATTCAGATCTCTGGGCTAACTACGAACATTTATTTTGGAATCATGAATTGGATAACAAAAGACATCAAGACCTGAAACACGTGTTTTTGTTTTCAGTGACCTTTAGAACTCTCTGAGGTTTCTGGGACTGATTATTGATCGTCCGATAACGGATGTCTGGAACCGATATGTGTTAAATGTTTTATCTAAACATCTACTCCAGCTAGCGTTAGCATATCTCCAAGTGGTAACGTTAGCGTAGCAATGTCAGCAAAATACATCAAAACGTGAGCCTCGCAAACGGCACAAAAACGTTCATTTTAATGTCGACTCAGATGAGAATAAGTCATCCGTGTTTGTACGTATTGATCGATCGATTGATTGGTCGTTTTGGCGTTTGGTTTTCAGAGAGGGAGCCTGTAAGAAGAGCCACGTGTTGAAGCTGAACACGACGGGGAAGTTTGCTCTGAACGTCGTGGACAACCTGGTGGTGGTTCATCATCAGAGCTCTCAGGTCGGTGAACGTTTGGAAACCCAACGAACCAGTGAGACGTTTTAGCAGCTAACTAACAATGTTTCCTGTTTCTGCTTTGTGCTTCAGACGTCTCTGATCTTCGACATCAAGCTGAAGGAACCTGACTGTGCCGTCAACACCCACCAGCCCGTCCTGCCTGCCCGGTCCATACACCCCTATAGGATGCCGCTGGCAGGTAAACCTTGTTGCACGGGGGTTAGCGCTTAGCTTCTCCTGTCTGAGGGTTCTTCATCGTCTCTTCTCGTTTCTGCAGGTCCAGCAGTCGTTCCCTCTCAGCCTCCAGTGCCATGCCAGCTCTGTATCCTTCAAACTCAAGCTGTTTATTAGTTTATTCTGTCCGTCAGAGGGTTTATTTCCTGACTGTCTCTGCAGACTCATCCTCCTGGAGCGTCTTCCAGCCCGACATCATCATCAGCGCCAGCGAAGGTAATTCAGACACCGACAGATATTAACAGTCCAGGGGGAGGAACCTCAGAAATAAGACTACTGAGAGTCACTGGGATCCCCTGGCTAGCAACTAGCACCCCTAGGCTAGTCATTAGCATCCTTGGGCTCGTCACTGAGATCCCCAGGGTAGCGACTAGCATCCCAACACAAGACGACTGACATCTCTAGGCTAGTCATTAGCATCCTTGGGCTACTAGCTTACATCCCAAGGCTAGAGACTAGTTTTCTAGTTGCAACTACCATCCGTAGGCTAGGCTAGTCACTAGCATCTAGTCACTAGGCTAGTAAATTACATTCCAAGACAAATCTCAAATCAAATCTTAGTAAGATCCCCAGGCTCACAATTAGCTTTTTTTGGCTAGAGACTAGCATCCCTGTGCTGGTCACAAAGATCCATAGGCTAGTAACTAGTATTTCTAGAGCTAACATTAGTGTAACAGTATTTAACAGCTAACATTTCTAGTGACTAGCACCCCTAGGCTAGTCAGTAACATCCCTAGGCTATCAATTAGTTTTTCTAGTCTAATCTAGCATCCCCAGCTAGTCACTACAATCCCAATACTAGTGACCATTGTCCTAGTCACTAAAATTCCTAGTATAGTCTGTAAATTCTGTAAGAGCCCTACACTAGTGGCTATCACCTGTAGGTTAGACACCAACATCTCTAGGCTAGTCATTTTCATCTTTGAACTTGTTACCAAGATCCCTACGCTAACAAGTAACATCTGTAGGCTAGTCATTAGCCTCCTTGGGCTAGTCACTAAGATTCCTAGGCTAGCAATTAGTGTTTCTAGACTTTTCACGAGCAGTCCTAGGCTAGCCACTTAAATCTCAGGCTATTTACCAGTATTTTTAAGCTAGTCACTGACACCAGTCACTTAGAAGGCTAGTAACTAGCATTCTTAGGCAGGCCATTGACATCCTTGAGGTAGCCACTAAGATCCCTAGGCTAGTCACTAGGGTCTGTAGGGTAGCAATTAGCATCCCTAGGCTAGTCTCTCGTATCCATTAGCTAGTCATTTAACCCTTTAACAGACTACAGTGAATTATCCAGGTATGAGAGTCCTTGCTGATGAGAGTGTTCACCTGTTCTCCAGGTTACCTGTGGTACCTGCAGGTGAAGCTGCCTCCAACAGTCAACCTGCTGCAGGACAAAGGAAAGCTGATGGACTTCCTGTTACGACGCCGAGACTGCAAGATGGTCATCCTGTCCGTCTGCTCCCAGAGTACGTTGTTGTTAAATTCCTAACTGCTCAGCATGAAGTGCTAACTTCTCTAGCATCATGCTAATGGCTAACTGTCTCCGTCATAGTTCTGGAGGGCGGCGATAAAGGAAGTCTTCCTGTGGTGGCGACCGTCTTCGACAAACTCAACCAGGTGTATAAAGAATACCTGGAGGCGGAGCAGAGCTACACGGTGGTGAGTGACGGCTGGACGTTAGTTAAAGGTTCCCAACAAACCAACGATGACAACCGTTGTGTGTTTGTAGGCGATGGAGTCCGGACCGAGTCGAGGCAGCGCCGCCCAGAAACGCCCCGTCAGAACCCAGGCGGTCATTGACCAATCAGACATGTACACACACGTCCTGTCATCGTTCACAGAGAGGAAGGTACGGTAACACACAATAACACACAATAACACGCCTGAAACTTGGTTTAAACGTTCTACTTTGAGCCCATAAGAGGCGTATAAACATCTAAAACATTGATAATTAATCTTTTTGTTAATAAACGTGAGCTGTGCATCTACAGGAAGTGTCCCATAAGTTTGTGATCGCCGTGCTGATGGAGTACATCCGCTCTCTGAACCAGCACCAGATCACCGTCCAGGTAACGCCTCCTCACCCTTTAACCAGCTCTACTGTTGTAAATAGCCACAGTTCATGGTGTGTAAACGTTGAGGTAGATCAGATGATAATAACGTTTGTAGTGATGTTTCTAATGATAACGTTTGTGTTTCAGCATTACCTCTATGAGCTGGTGATCAAGACTCTGGTCCAACACAACCTGTTCTACATGCTGCACCAGTTCCTGCAGTACCACGTCCTCAGCGACTCCAAACCTCTGGTGAGTCTCAGATACAAACCAACCACATGAAACGGATCAATTCAGTGTTCATTGTGTGTTTATTGTGTGTTTGTGGTCCTCAGGCGTGTCTGCTGCTGTCTCTGGAGAGCACCTATCCTCCTGCTCACCAGCTCTCTCTGGACATGCTCAAGGTACGACTTTAGCTTTCAACGTCTGGGATAAAAGGTGCACAAATATCAGGAAACTATAAGCAGGAAACAATAATTAAATAAAATATTACTTTAATAGAAAGTAAGACAAGAATTATTTCACATGATGATGAAATTACATCTGAAAAATAACAAAAAAAAATGTCCCTGAAGATTTAAAAACTCTATCTGGAAAAAAATATAACACTTGAAAAATAAATGAATAAATATTGCACACAAAAAAAAAGATAATAATTACCTGGAAAATGATGAAGTATTACACAGTTTTGAAAAAAGTACATTAAAGATAAAAATTAACTGCACCTAAAGAAATCATTATAATTTGTACATTAAAAACAAAGAAAATATTTCACATGGACAATTACCAAAAAAATGCACTGGAAGAATAAAAATAGTATCTGTAAAATAAATAAATAAATAGTAGTACCTGTTTAAAAAATAAATAAATAAATACATAATAGTCCCTGTAAAAAAGGAAATAAAAATAGTAACTGTAAAAATAAATTTATTTAAAAAATACCTGTAAAAATAGATAAAAAATAGTACCTGAGGGGAAAAACTTCTTTACCTGGAAAATAAAGATATTACACCTAAAGAAAAGAAAATACATGGAAAATAAAAAAGTATTGCACAAAAAAGTACATTAAAAATAATAAATAAATATTGCATCAAAAAAAGTACATTAAAAAAATGAACCTGAAAAGTAAAAAAACAAAAAAATGCCTGGAAAATAAACAGTATTGCACTAAAATGAAGTAACTTAAAAGTAAAATAAAAAGTTGCATTAAAAAAATACTGCACTGAAAAAAAAAATAATAAAAAATAAATAATTTGCTGGAAGTAATGCTGCACCTGAAGAATAAAAATAAAAATATTGTTTCCCCCCCAAAAAAAAATTTTACCTGGAAGATAAAACAATATTGCACGAAAAAAATTTTGATTAAACCAAAAAAGTTACCCAGAAAATAAAAAAAATAAATATTGCACCAAAAAATAAAATGCAGTGAACAAACAAATGGTATAGAAAGTAAGATGAGAAATGCATGTGATGACGAAATTATATCTGAAAAATGAAATAATGTGATGTAAGAAGGAAAAACAGCAGCTGGAAGAATAAAACTAGACATGGACAGAGTTCAACATGATGATGATGTGTCACAAACTGTTCAGAAAAATAATGTAAATGATATTGATCTTATTGATCGTATTTAGTTTGACGAGTTTAACAGCAGAAATGAAAACTTAAAGTCCACATGAAGAAACGTTTCCTTTTTGTGTTTCAGCGTCTTTCTACGGCCAACGATGAGATCGTTGAGGTTCTTCTGTCCAAGCAGCAGGTTCTGGGCGCGCTCAGATTCATCCGCAGCGTCGGTACGTTCACGTCACCTTCACGGTTCATTTTAGCCGTTTACAGTTTGTTTTAACGGAGCTGCTTTTTGTCCTCCAGGTGGCCACGACAACGTTTCAGCCCGGAAGTTTCTGGATGCGGCGCGTCAGACCGGAGACCAGATGTTGTTCTACACCGTGTTCAGGTCGTTCCAGCAGCGGAACCAGCGGCTCAGAGGAAGTCCAGCCTTCAACCCTGGTGAGAACAAACCCAGAGTTCATTCACCAGATGGTAAACTTTACCAAAACCACAGAAAACTTGTCAGAAATGACTCCAAAACCTGGAATCAACATGTAGAATATTTTTCCAGGTGTCCTCAGATGCTGTACTTATTCTGGATGTTTAACTATTTCTATTAGTATATTTAATATCTGGTCCCGATTTAGCTGATAAAGGGGCACCATGACAAAGTCGTCTGTGATGCTTAATGACTTCTGCTCTGAAAAACACTGCCTGCAGTTCAACCGAAAAGTCACGTGGAAAGTATTAGTCTGGAATAACGCAATTTAATCTTAGATTTGGTTCATTTTCCAGATGAAACCGACCATGGGAAGGTTGAAAATCTAAAAATTTCTTCTGTTTTTGCAGTTTCTGGCAGATGAATGATGTTGAATTTGGTGTTCAGAGGGCTAAAAAACTGATTTAAATGATTTAACTGCCATGAAATCAGATTTTTCTATGCAATATCGAGGATTAAAAAAAATACATTTGGGGTTTTTTTTGCTGACGACATAATCTGTAAAATATCGGACTGTGATTTTATTTTTTTTTTGGTTTTCTTGCTGTTTGTGTTAAAAATAACTAAATAATAATGAAGCCTGTGTGTGTTTCCTCCAGGAGAACACTGTGAGGAACATGTGGTTCACTTCAAGCAGCTGTTTGGAGAACAGGCGCTGATGAAACCTTCCACCGTGTGAAGAACCAGAAGATTGCCACATACTTCGACGCTAACAGGAAGTGGAACGGTTATTCACTGTTAACTCTTTTCTTTGACCGCAGAGCAGCAACTCAAACAACAATGGAGCATTTAAATCAGATTAAAAAACAAACATCACTGAGATCGGACAAAAAAACTCTTGGAAATTTTAATGAGATAAAAACATTAAAAAGTATCAAATATTTGGCGGATAAAGTCACAATGTTTTGATGAAATCACGAGTTTTATTTTAAAAGAGCCAGTTTAGTTAGATGAAGCTACTTAACACAGGAATTATGAAGATATTTCAGTAAATTGCTTTTATTGTCAGAAATGCCATGAATCAAATCAAGAACAAGTTAAAATAAATTTGTTGAGTCTTATGAGAATAAAGTCAGCCTCTGGTGTTCGCAAGATAATTAGAATAAAATTATTTTGACATTTTTGACTTGACTCCTAAAATACTGTGTCTTTATTTTCCAGATGTATTTCCCTCAGTGGTTTGGATTTTTTGTTTAAGTCGGCTTGTTTCAAAAACCAAAAGCAAACGATAGACTTCAGTAATCAGGATCCTCAGGTGGGGCGCTGCTCTGATGTCACGTGCTGTGGGCGGGGCCATATGTGTTGTGGGCGAGGCCAAACACTATGTTCAGACACCTGTGTGATATACTGTTTATTTTGTAAAACTAAGATGAATTATTGTGTTGAAGCTGTTTTAAAATAAAACTGCACTGAACTGTATGAAGGCTCAAATATTTTAATGCTGTTAAAAGAAACTAAAATGAAACTATACCATGTCTGTATATAATAAATGATTGAACTGCAGTCTTCTGTTTGTACATGTTTGTCTCACTTCAATGTTTCACATCATCAAATTAAGTGAAATATGACACATCATAGTTCAGTATGTTGTCTCAAATGTAAAAATGTCATAGTTTAGTATATCGTCAAAAATGTGATGACATACTATATTTTCGACAGTATAGTAAGGCGTTTTTTTGCGCCACAATTCATGATGATTTTTTTTTGAAAGAAAACCTTTCTGGAGTGTTTTTCACAGCCTCCTTTACATTATTTCACCATATGGCACGTTTTTACAACATGTTTGAAAAATTGCATTTTTTTTCGACATAGTATAGTAAGGCGTTTTTTTGCGCCAAAATTCATCATGATTTTTTTTTTTTTAGAAAAGCTTTCTGGAGTGTTTTTCATGGCCCCCTTTACATTTTTTCACCATATGGCACGTTTTTACAACATGTTTGAAAAATTGGATTTTTTTTTCGACATAGTATAGTAAGGCGTTTTTTGCGCCAAAAGTCATGATGATTTTTTTTCAACGAAAACCTTTCTGGAGTGTTTTTCACTGCCTTCTTTACATTATTTCACCATATGGCACGTTTTTACAACATGTTTGAAAAATTGCATTTTTTTCGACAGTATAGAAAGGTGTTTTTTTTGCGCCAAAACTCATGATGATTTTTTTTTCAACGAAAACCCTTCTGGAGTGTTTTTCATGGCCTCCTTTACATTACTCCATCATATGGCATGTTTTTACATGTTCGAAAAATTGCATTTTTTTTCGACATAGTATAGTAAGGCGTTTTTTTTGCGCCAAAATTCATGATTTTTTTTCAACGAAAACCTTTCTGGAGTGTTTTTCACAGCCTCCTTTACATTATTTCACCATATGGCACGTTTTTACAACGTTCGAAAAATCGCATTTTTTTTCGACAGTATAGTAAGGCGTTTTTTTTTGCGCCAAAATTCATGATGATTTTTTTGTCAACGAAAACCTTTCTGGAGTGTTTTTCACGGCCTCCTTTACATTATTCCATCATATGGCACGTTTTTACAACATGTTCGAAAAATTGCATTTTTTTTCGACATAGTATAGTAAGGCGTTTTTTTTGCGCCAAAATTCATGATGATTTTTTTTCAAAGAAAACCTTTCTGGAGTGTTTTTCACGGCCTCCTTTACATTATTTCATCATATGGCGCGTTTCTGCAACATGTTCGAAAAGTCAGATTTTTTTTCGACATAGTATAGTAAGGCGTTTTTTTGGCGCCAAAATTCATGATGATTTTTTTTGCACAGAAAACCTTTCTGCAGTGTTTTTCACGCTCTCCTTTACATCATTTCATCATACGGCGCGTTTCTGCAACATGTTCGAAAAGTCAGATTTTTTTTCGACATAGTATAGTAAGGCGTTTTTTTGGCGCCAAAATTCATGATGATTTTTTTTGCACAGAAAACCTTTCTGCAGTGTTTTTCACGCTCTCCTTTACATCATTTCATCATACGGCACGTTTCTGCAACATGTTCGAAAAGTCAGATTTTTTTTCGACATAGTATAGTAAGGCGTTTTTTTGGCGCCAAAATTCATGATGATTTTTTTTGCACAGAAAACCTTTCTGCAGTGTTTTTCACGCTCTCCTTTACATCATTTCATCATACGGCGCGTTTCTGCAACATGTTCGAAAAGTCAGATTTTTTTTCGACATAGTATAGTAAGGCGTTTTTTTGGCGCCAAAATTCATGATGATTTTTTTTGCACAGAAAACCTTTCTGCAGTGTTTTTCACGCTCTCCTTTACATCATTTCATCATACGGCGCGTTTCTGCAACATGTTCGAAAAGTCAGATTTTTTTTCGACATAGTATAGTAAGGCGTTTTTTTGGCGCCAAAATTCATGATGATTTTTTTTGCACAGAAAACCTTTCTGCAGTGTTTTTCACGCTCTCCTTTACATCATTTCATCATACGGCGCGTTTCTGCAACATGTTCGAAAAGTCAGATTTTTTTTCGACATAGTATAGTAAGGCGTTTTTTTGGCGCCAAAATTCATGATGATTTTTTTTGCACAGAAAACCTTTCTGCAGTGTTTTTCACGCTCTCCTTTACATCATTTCATCATACGGCGCGTTTCTGCAACATGTTCGAAAAGTCAGATTTTTTTTCGACATAGTATAGTAAGGCGTTTTTTTGGCGCCAAAATTCATGATGATTTTTTTGCACAGAAAACCTTTCTGCAGTGTTTTTCACGCTCTCCTTTACATCATTTCATCATACGGCGCGTTTCTGCAACATGTTCGAAAAGTCAGATTTTTTTTCGACATAGTATAGTAAGGCGTTTTTTTGGCGCCAAAATTCATGATGATTTTTTTTGCACAGAAAACCTTTCTGCAGTGTTTTTCACGCTCTCCTTTACATCATTTCATCATACGGCGCGTTTCTGCAACATGTTCGAAAAGTCAGATTTTTTTTCGACATAGTATAGTAAGGCGTTTTTTTGGCGCCAAAATTCATGATGATTTTTTTTGCACAGAAAACCTTTCTGCAGTGTTTTTCACGCTCTCCTTTACATCATTTCATCATACGGTGCGTTTCTGCAACATGTTCGAAAAGTCAGATTTTTTTTCGACATAGTATAGTAAGGCGTTTTTTTGGCGCCAAAATTCATGATGATTTTTTTTGCACAGAAAACCTTTCTGCAGTGTTTTTCACGCTCTCCTTTACATCATTTCATCATACGGCGCGTTTCTGCAACATGTTCGAAAAGTCAGATTTTTTTTCGACATAGTATAGTAAGGCGTTTTTTTGGCGCCAAAATTCATGATGATTTTTTTTGCACAGAAAACCTTTCTGCAGTGTTTTTCACGCTCTCCTTTACATCATTTCATCATACGGCACGTTTCTGCAACATGTTCGAAAAGTCAGATTTTTTTTCGACATAGTATAGTAAGGCGTTTTTTTGGCGCCAAAATTCATGATGATTTTTTTTGCACAGAAAACCTTTCTGCAGTGTTTTTCACGCTCTCCTTTACATCATTTCATCATACGGCGCGTTTCTGCAACATGTTCGAAAAGTCAGATTTTTTTTCGACATAGTATAGTAAGGCGTTTTTTTGGCGCCAAAATTCATGATGATTTTTTTTGCACAGAAAACCTTTCTGCAGTGTTTTTCACGCTCTCCTTTACATCATTTCATCATACGGCGCGTTTCTGCAACATGTTCGAAAAGTCAGATTTTTTTTCGACATAGTATAGTAAGGCGTTTTTTTGGCGCCAAAATTCATGATGATTTTTTTTGCACAGAAAACCTTTCTGCAGTGTTTTTCACGCTCTCCTTTACATCATTTCATCATACGGCGCGTTTCTGCAACATGTTCGAAAAGTCAGATTTTTTTTCGACATAGTATAGTAAGGCGTTTTTTTGGCGCCAAAATTCATGATGATTTTTTTTGCACAGAAAACCTTTCTGCAGTGTTTTTCACGCTCTCCTTTACATCATTTCATCATACGGCGCGTTTCTGCAACATGTTCGAAAAGTCAGATTTTTTTTCGACATAGTATAGTAAGGCGTTTTTTTGGCGCCAAAATTCATGATGATTTTTTTTGCACAGAAAACCTTTCTGCAGTGTTTTTCACGCTCTCCTTTACATCATTTCATCATACGGCGCGTTTCTGCAACATGTTCGAAAAGTCAGATTTTTTTTCGACATAGTATAGTAAGGCGTTTTTTTGGCGCCAAAATTCATGATGATTTTTTTTGCACAGAAAACCTTTCTGCAGTGTTTTTCACGCTCTCCTTTACATCATTTCATCATACGGCGCGTTTCTGCAACATGTTCGAAAAGTCAGATTTTTTTTCGACATAGTATAGTAAGGCGTTTTTTTGGCGCCAAAATTCATGATGATTTTTTTTGCACAGAAAACCTTTCTGCAGTGTTTTTCACGCTCTCCTTTACATCATTTCATCATACGGCGCGTTTCTGCAACATGTTCGAAAAGTCAGATTTTTTTTCGACATAGTATAGTAAGGCGTTTTTTTGGCGCCAAAATTCATGATGATTTTTTTTGCACAGAAAACCTTTCTGCAGTGTTTTTCACGCTCTCCTTTACATCATTTCATCATACGGCGCGTTTCTGCAACATGTTCGAAAAGTCAGATTTTTTTTCGACATAGTATAGTAAGGCGTTTTTTTGGCGCCAAAATTCATGATGATTTTTTTTGCACAGAAAACCTTTCTGCAGTGTTTTTCACGCTCTCCTTTACATCATTTCATCATACGGCGCGTTTCTGCAACATGTTCGAAAAGTCAGATTTTTTTTCGACATAGTATAGTAAGGCGTTTTTTTGGCGCCAAAATTCATGATGATTTTTTTTGCACAGAAAACCTTTCTGCAGTGTTTTTCACGCTCTCCTTTACATCATTTCATCATACGGCGCGTTTCTGCAACATGTTCGAAAAGTCAGATTTTTTTTCGACATAGTATAGTAAGGCGTTTTTTTGGCGCCAAAATTCATGATGATTTTTTTTGCACAGAAAACCTTTCTGCAGTGTTTTTCACGCTCTCCTTTACATCATTTCATCATACGGCACGTTTCTGCAACATGTTCGAAAAGTCAGATTTTTTTTCGACATAGTATAGTAAGGCGTTTTTTTGGCGCCAAAATTCATGATGATTTTTTTTGCACAGAAAACCTTTCTGCAGTGTTTTTCACGCTCTCCTTTACATCATTTCATCATACGGCACGTTTCTGCAACATGTTCGAAAAGTCAGATTTTTTTTCGACATAGTATAGTAAGGCGTTTTTTTGGCGCCAAAATTCATGATGATTTTTTTTGCACAGAAAACCTTTCTGCAGTGTTTTTCACGCTCTCCTTTACATCATTTCATCATACGGCGCGTTTCTGCAACATGTTCGAAAAGTCAGATTTTTTTTCGACATAGTATAGTAAGGCGTTTTTTTGGCGCCAAAATTCATGATGATTTTTTTTGCACAGAAAACCTTTCTGCAGTGTTTTTCACGCTCTCCTTTACATCATTTCATCATACGGCACGTTTCTGCAACATGTTCGAAAAGTCAGATTTTTTTTCGACATAGTATAGTAAGGCGTTTTTTTGGCGCCAAAATTCATGATGATTTTTTTTGCACAGAAAACCTTTCTGCAGTGTTTTTCACGCTCTCCTTTACATCATTTCATCATACGGCGCGTTTCTGCAACATGTTCGAAAAGTCAGATTTTTTTTCGACATAGTATAGTAAGGCGTTTTTTTGGCGCCAAAATTCATGATGATTTTTTTTGCACAGAAAACCTTTCTGCAGTGTTTTTCACGCTCTCCTTTACATCATTTCATCATACGGCACGTTTCTGCAACATGTTCGAAAAGTCAGATTTTTTTTCGACATAGTATAGTAAGGCGTTTTTTTGGCGCCAAAATTCATGATGATTTTTTTTGCACAGAAAACCTTTCTGCAGTGTTTTTCACGCTCTCCTTTACATCATTTCATCATACGGCACGTTTCTGCAACATGTTCGAAAAGTCAGATTTTTTTTCGACATAGTATAGTAAGGCGTTTTTTTGGCGCCAAAATTCATGATGATTTTTTTTGCACAGAAAACCTTTCTGCAGTGTTTTTCACGCTCTCCTTTACATCATTTCATCATACGGCACGTTTCTGCAACATGTTCGAAAAGTCAGATTTTTTTTCGACATAGTATAGTAAGGCGTTTTTTTGGCGCCAAAATTCATGATGATTTTTTTGCACAGAAAACCTTTCTGCAGTGTTTTTCACGCTCTCCTTTACATCATTTCATCATACGGCGCGTTTCTGCAACATGTTCGAAAAGTCAGATTTTTTTTCGACATAGTATAGTAAGGCGTTTTTTTGGCGCCAAAATTCATGATGATTTTTTTTGCACAGAAAACCTTTCTGCAGTGTTTTTCACGCTCTCCTTTACATCATTTCATCATACGGCGCGTTTCTGCAACATGTTCGAAAAGTCAGATTTTTTTTCGACATAGTATAGTAAGGCGTTTTTTTGGCGCCAAAATTCATGATGATTTTTTTTGCACAGAAAACCTTTCTGCAGTGTTTTTCACGCTCTCCTTTACATCATTTCATCATACGGCGCGTTTCTGCAACATGTTCGAAAAGTCAGATTTTTTTTCGACATAGTATAGTAAGGCGTTTTTTTGGCGCCAAAATTCATGATGATTTTTTTTGCACAGAAAACCTTTCTGCAGTGTTTTTCACGCTCTCCTTTACATCATTTCATCATACGGCGCGTTTCTGCAACATGTTCGAAAAGTCAGATTTTTTTTCGACATAGTATAGTAAGGCGTTTTTTTGGCGCCAAAATTCATGATGATTTTTTTTGCACAGAAAACCTTTCTGCAGTGTTTTTCACGCTCTCCTTTACATCATTTCATCATACGGCGCGTTTCTGCAACATGTTCGAAAAGTCAGATTTTTTTTCGACATAGTATAGTAAGGCGTTTTTTTGGCGCCAAAATTCATGATGATTTTTTTTGCACAGAAAACCTTTCTGCAGTGTTTTTCACGCTCTCCTTTACATCATTTCATCATACGGCGCGTTTCTGCAACATGTTCGAAAAGTCAGCATTTTTTTTCGACATAGTATAGTAAGGCGTTTTTTTGGCGCCAAAATTCATGATGATTTTTTTTGCACAGAAAACCTTTCTGCAGTGTTTTTCACGCTCTCCTTTACATCATTTCATCATACGGCGCGTTTCTGCAACATGTTCGAAAAGTCAGATTTTTTTTCGACATAGTATAGTAAGGCGTTTTTTTGGCGCCAAAATTCATGATGATTTTTTTTGCACAGAAAACCTTTCTGCAGTGTTTTTCACGCTCTCCTTTACATCATTTCATCATACGGCGCGTTTCTGCAACATGTTCGAAAAGTCAGATTTTTTTTCGACATAGTATAGTAAGGCGTTTTTTTGGCGCCAAAATTCATGATGATTTTTTTTGCACAGAAAACCTTTCTGCAGTGTTTTTCACGCTCTCCTTTACATCATTTCATCATACGGCGCGTTTCTGCAACATGTTCGAAAAGTCAGATTTTTTTTCGACATAGTATAGTAAGGCGTTTTTTTGGCGCCAAAATTCATGATGATTTTTTTTGCACAGAAAACCTTTCTGCAGTGTTTTTCACGCTCTCCTTTACATCATTTCATCATACGGCGCGTTTCTGCAACATGTTCGAAAAGTCAGATTTTTTTTCGACATAGTATAGTAAGGCGTTTTTTTGGCGCCAAAATTCATGATGATTTTTTTTGCACAGAAAACCTTTCTGCAGTGTTTTTCACGCTCTCCTTTACATCATTTCATCATACGGCGCGTTTCTGCAACATGTTCGAAAAGTCAGATTTTTTTTCGACATAGTATAGTAAGGCGTTTTTTTGGCGCCAAAATTCATGATGATTTTTTTTGCACAGAAAACCTTTCTGCAGTGTTTTTCACGCTCTCCTTTACATCATTTCATCATACGGCGCGTTTCTGCAACATGTTCGAAAAGTCAGATTTTTTTTCGACATAGTATAGTAAGGCGTTTTTTTGGCGCCAAAATTCATGATGATTTTTTTTGCACAGAAAACCTTTCTGCAGTGTTTTTCACGCTCTCCTTTACATCATTTCATCATACGGCGCGTTTCTGCAACATGTTCGAAAAGTCAGATTTTTTTTCGACATAGTATAGTAAGGCGTTTTTTTGGCGCCAAAATTCATGATGATTTTTTTTGCACAGAAAACCTTTCTGCAGTGTTTTTCACGCTCTCCTTTACATCATTTCATCATACGGCGCGTTTCTGCAACATGTTCGAAAAGTCAGATTTTTTTTCGACATAGTATAGTAAGGCGTTTTTTTGGCGCCAAAATTCATGATGATTTTTTTTGCACAGAAAACCTTTCTGCAGTGTTTTTCACGCTCTCCTTTACATCATTTCATCATACGGCGCGTTTCTGCAACATGTTCGAAAAGTCAGATTTTTTTTCGACATAGTATAGTAAGGCGTTTTTTTGGCGCCAAAATTCATGATGATTTTTTTTGCACAGAAAACCTTTCTGCAGTGTTTTTCACGCTCTCCTTTACATCATTTCATCATACGGCGCGTTTCTGCAACATGTTCGAAAAGTCAGATTTTTTTTCGACATAGTATAGTAAGGCGTTTTTTTGGCGCCAAAATTCATGATGATTTTTTTTGCACAGAAAACCTTTCTGCAGTGTTTTTCACGCTCTCCTTTACATCATTTCATCATACGGCGCGTTTCTGCAACATGTTCGAAAAGTCAGATTTTTTTTCGACATAGTATAGTAAGGCGTTTTTTTGGCGCCAAAATTCATGATGATTTTTTTTGCACAGAAAACCTTTCTGCAGTGTTTTTCACGCTCTCCTTTACATCATTTCATCATACGGCGCGTTTCTGCAACATGTTCGAAAAGTCAGATTTTTTTTCGACATAGTATAGTAAGGCGTTTTTTTGGCGCCAAAATTCATGATGATTTTTTTTGCACAGAAAACCTTTCTGCAGTGTTTTTCACGCTCTCCTTTACATCATTTCATCATACGGCGCGTTTCTGCAACATGTTCGAAAAGTCAGATTTTTTTTCGACATAGTATAGTAAGGCGTTTTTTTGGCGCCAAAATTCATGATGATTTTTTTTGCACAGAAAACCTTTCTGCAGTGTTTTTCACGCTCTCCTTTACATCATTTCATCATACGGCGCGTTTCTGCAACATGTTCGAAAAGTCAGATTTTTTTTCGACATAGTATAGTAAGGCGTTTTTTTGGCGCCAAAATTCATGATGATTTTTTTTGCACAGAAAACCTTTCTGCAGTGTTTTTCACGCTCTCCTTTACATCATTTCATCATACGGCGCGTTTCTGCAACATGTTCGAAAAGTCAGATTTTTTTTCGACATAGTATAGTAAGGCGTTTTTTTGGCGCCAAAATTCATGATGATTTTTTTTGCACAGAAAACCTTTCTGCAGTGTTTTTCACGCTCTCCTTTACATCATTTCATCATACGGCGCGTTTCTGCAACATGTTCGAAAAGTCAGATTTTTTTTCGACATAGTATAGTAAGGCGTTTTTTTGGCGCCAAAATTCATGATGATTTTTTTTGCACAGAAAACCTTTCTGCAGTGTTTTTCACGCTCTCCTTTACATCATTTCATCATACGGCGCGTTTCTGCAACATGTTCGAAAAGTCAGATTTTTTTTCGACATAGTATAGTAAGGCGTTTTTTTGGCGCCAAAATTCATGATGATTTTTTTTGCACAGAAAACCTTTCTGCAGTGTTTTTCACGCTCTCCTTTACATCATTTCATCATACGGCGCGTTTCTGCAACATGTTCGAAAAGTCAGATTTTTTTTCGACATAGTATAGTAAGGCGTTTTTTTGGCGCCAAAATTCATGATGATTTTTTTTGCACAGAAAACCTTTCTGCAGTGTTTTTCACGCTCTCCTTTACATCATTTCATCATACGGCGCGTTTCTGCAACATGTTCGAAAAGTCAGATTTTTTTTCGACATAGTATAGTAAGGCGTTTTTTTGGCGCCAAAATTCATGATGATTTTTTTTGCACAGAAAACCTTTCTGCAGTGTTTTTCACGCTCTCCTTTACATCATTTCATCATACGGCGCGTTTCTGCAACATGTTCGAAAAGTCAGATTTTTTTTCGACATAGTATAGTAAGGCGTTTTTTTGGCGCCAAAATTCATGATGATTTTTTTTGCACAGAAAACCTTTCTGCAGTGTTTTTCACGCTCTCCTTTACATCATTTCATCATACGGCGCGTTTCTGCAACATGTTCGAAAAGTCAGATTTTTTTTCGACATAGTATAGTAAGGCGTTTTTTTGGCGCCAAAATTCATGATGATTTTTTTTGCACAGAAAACCTTTCTGCAGTGTTTTTCACGCTCTCCTTTACATCATTTCATCATACGGCGCGTTTCTGCAACATGTTCGAAAAGTCAGCATTTTTTTTCGACATAGTATAGTAAGGCGTTTTTTTGGCGCCAAAATTCATGATGATTTTTTTTGCACAGAAAACCTTTCTGCAGTGTTTTTCACGCTCTCCTTTACATCATTTCATCATACGGCGCGTTTCTGCAACATGTTCGAAAAGTCAGATTTTTTTTCGACATAGTATAGTAAGGCGTTTTTTTGGCGCCAAAATTCATGATGATTTTTTTTGCACAGAAAACCTTTCTGCAGTGTTTTTCACGCTCTCCTTTACATCATTTCATCATACGGCGCGTTTCTGCAACATGTTCGAAAAGTCAGATTTTTTTTCGACATAGTATAGTAAGGCGTTTTTTTGGCGCCAAAATTCATGATGATTTTTTTTGCACAGAAAACCTTTCTGCAGTGTTTTTCACGCTCTCCTTTACATCATTTCATCATACGGCGCGTTTCTGCAACATGTTCGAAAAGTCAGATTTTTTTTCGACATAGTATAGTAAGGCGTTTTTTTGGCGCCAAAATTCATGATGATTTTTTTTGCACAGAAAACCTTTCTGCAGTGTTTTTCACGCTCTCCTTTACATCATTTCATCATACGGCGCGTTTCTGCAACATGTTCGAAAAGTCAGATTTTTTTTCGACATAGTATAGTAAGGCGTTTTTTTGGCGCCAAAATTCATGATGATTTTTTTTGCACAGAAAACCTTTCTGCAGTGTTTTTCACGCTCTCCTTTACATCATTTCATCATACGGCGCGTTTCTGCAACATGTTCGAAAAGTCAGATTTTTTTTCGACATAGTATAGTAAGGCGTTTTTTTGGCGCCAAAATTCATGATGATTTTTTTTGCACAGAAAACCTTTCTGCAGTGTTTTTCACGCTCTCCTTTACATCATTTCATCATACGGCGCGTTTCTGCAACATGTTCGAAAAATCGCATTTTTTTTCGACATAGTATAGTAAGGCGTTTTTTTGGCGCCAAAATTCATGATGATTTTTTTTGCACAGAAAACCTTTCTGCAGTGTTTTTCACGCTCTCCTTTACATCATTTCATCATACGGCACGTTTCTGCAACATGTTCGAAAAATCGCATTTTTTTTCGACATAGTATAGTAAGGCGTTTTTTTGGCGCCAAAATTCATGATGATTTTTTTTGCACAGAAAACCTTTCTGCAGTGTTTTTCACGCTCTCCTTTACATCATTTCATCATACGGCACGTTTCTGCAACATGTTCGAAAAGTCAGATTTTTTTTCGACATAGTATAGTAAGGCGTTTTTTTGGCGCCAAAATTCATGATGATTTTTTTTGCACAGAAAACCTTTCTGCAGTGTTTTTCACGCTCTCCTTTACATCATTTCATCATACGGCGCGTTTCTGCAACATGTTCGAAAAGTCAGATTTTTTTTCGACATAGTATAGTAAGGCGTTTTTTTGGCGCCAAAATTCATGATGATTTTTTTTGCACAGAAAACCTTTCTGCAGTGTTTTTCACGCTCTCCTTTACATCATTTCATCATACGGCACGTTTCTGCAACATGTTCGAAAA